>CM039481.1:46130-376775 GCA_022433065.1 Begonia loranthoides
ACTGGGCGTCAGTCATCCTTCCCCCCCCCACTTCTTTGTTTTTTAGTTACTATTAAGTGGGTGCAGGAAGGATAAGAAGAGACAGTAACAGGATGAACATGGTTTTCTTTGTGGGACGATGGAAAGGCCATTTGTTTACGGTGCATGGTACGAAGGCCGCCACAGATTAGGAATAGGATGGATTGTGAAGCGCTGCGGACAGCAATAATCTAAAGTTGGAAATATGTTGAAAAACAGTGACGAAAGTAGAAGTTGATGAATGTGATAGGATCCCTCCACCAAACAGAGAGAATTCGATGAGAAGAGAGACAATCCACTAGCAAGAAGTGAACAATGGTGGTGGGGCCTCAACTCTCTTCCAAAACACTCCACCATTTATTTCACTGCTGAGCTGGTGGGACGAGGATCACAATGGGTGCTAATCAAATTAGCATTTGCACTAAACATGAGATTGGAACATGAGAGGAGTTCTCCTTCTGGGCGCTGCTCCTGAGCTGAGCTTATAGGTCGTCTTCCTCCCATCTGGAATACCTGAGTATAGATGTCGTGCAAACAGGGCAAAGAGGTGTCCTGCGTTGGCGCAAGTAGTTACACCGAGCTTCTCTTTTTTGTTATCACTGAATTTGTAGGCTGCTTGTTTTATGAAGTACGAAGAGAATATGGTCTCTATTTCTTTACTTGTAATTATTGTATGCATTCATTTGGAGATGAAATAATTCATTTGAAGTAAGTTTGTCAAACTCAGTATTTTCGTTTTAAGAAAGCTGCCGAGATCAACTGGATTATGAAAATGGCCACGGCTTCTGCACAACACAAGTTGGATTTTCCTCTCGAGGAGGACGACAGACTCTTCGGCATCTGCTGATCCCGCGTAAATCTGACTCTCAACGGACACGCTCAAATGGAAAATACACGAGATAGGATTGGAGCCCTCTCTAATTCTAAAGACCCACCATAGGCTGCTTCAAATGGCCTGTCCATTGGGACCCCTATCATCTACATGTATCTTCAGATGCACATCTCAAATCTTCCCCATCATTTGGATTTCCTAGCGGACTTGCATTTCTTCATCTTGCCACACTTGTCATCAATGCTGGTCCACGTATATCCACTAGGTATTGCGAACGGATCCATGTCTTCCTGCGCACCACAATTAGAAGGCAGCCTCTGCTTGCTCCTCGAACCAGTATGGCTGCCACTGCGCCTCAGCCAGTTTGCGGAGGAAGATGAAGATGAAGATGAAGAAGAAGAAGATGGTAAAGAGAAATAGGGGCTGTCTGAAAGGCCGGATATATCTCTTCCGCCATTGCCCAAGAGCGATGGGCTTGACAGAGGAGTGTAGAATCGTTCCATTTGTGGAAGATCCACCAACTTCGTGAATGTGATCACCACTTTCACTGTAGGAACCACCGGAATCGCCACCTGCAAAAACCAGAGACAACCATCAACACAAATCTGGGTTGAGTTCAATCTGATAAATTTCGTGCAGCTAGAAGCAGGCTGGCTAATTAGTAAGGACCCAGGTCCTTAAGAAGGCAATATGAAGCTCAAATTTTGCAATGGCTTTACTTAAGTTGCAAAGACGTAGACCGAAATTGGAGCCCCTGTCCTCCAAAGAAGTGCATCGATTACCAGCGAAGGGACCACCACAATCATAAACAATGTGGCCCCGCTCCACCGGAGCGTGCCGAGGAATCAGAAGGCGTTCTCAGTCTCTTTTTCAGGGGGAGTCAAGCAAGACCGTTGGAATGCTTGGGTATCTATCAAAAGCATCAAAGAAGAACAAAAGTAACACGCAACAAAGAATGCGAAAATCCCAAGAATTGTCTCATTACCTTGACCGGAAATGTGCCCGGCGGGAACTTGGCGGTCAGCAGTTCTCTCATCCTCCTCACCGCCTTTACTTTGTTGGCAAGAATGTCGAGTAATGGCAACACCTCCTCCGTCTTGAGAGGAAACTGTTCAGTTAACCACACAGACGGTCGTAAGCTCCTTGTGTACTCCTTCTCTTTAATCTGTGCCTCACCAACTGTCGCCCCAATTCTCTTCTGCCCCCGCATCTTTCCTGACGGAACGCCCACGCTCTTTCTCCCGACTGTTACCCATTCTCTCTCTTCCCGGACGAAACTACTATGTCTTCGCCCATCACCTGACCCCAAACTCGGATAATCTGCTACAAGATAACCGTCATCGTCTTCGTCCAGCTCCAGCGGGAGGACTTGCTCACTACCTGCCATCTCAGAATCTACGGCAGTCACTTTACGAGATCGGAAGCTGAATACTACGTTGTTAATGTCGTACACCTTTGCCTTAAGATCTCCGACGGTTTCACTCTTTTCCTGCCTCCTCCAGTTGGTTCTTGCGACCAGTTCCGCATTTGTGACGTCTAGACCTGGCCGATATACTGTTGTCTGAGAGCAGAAACCGGCAATGTCAGAGTCGCTCATTGGTGCCCCTGCGTTTTCAAAGGCGTCGAAGATTTTTCTGTCGTCGTGGTTAAGAACTAGCAGGGAGCCAGAGGGAATGTCGTGGCTCTGGTTGCCATCACCCAGGAAGAGAAAGCTCTGATCAGCGCGCTGCATTTTCAAGCCGTCAAACCCCGCCAAGGACGTGTCAGCGCGGAGATTTCCATCCCGCTTCCAAATTTTGTAGGTGTCAGAGGGAGCAATTTTCCCGACGAAAGGAATAACGGAGCTCTCGAAGTGGAAAGAGATCTCCATGTAGAAGTCTCGCATCCTACGAAGAACAGCAATTAGACGAGGCAAGCGGCGACGCCATTTGGACCAAGCAGAACGGTGGTGGTGGCGGAGAAGAATGAGGGCAACATCAGAGGTCCGACGGCATAAAGCTTCCTGTAAGGGGTTCCAGCCAGCGGAATTCTGGAGAGAGATATCAGCGCCAGCGGAGGCGAGAATGCGGGCAGCGTATGCATCTTTAAGGCGAACGGCGAGGTGAAGAGGGGTCTCCCGGAAGGGGACATCCCGACGATCGAGGACAGCGGAGATCTGGTCAGCGAGTAGCTCATGGGCGAGAGAGTCGGACTCGGTGAGGATGCGGGAGGGATCGGGGAGTTGGGGGAGAGAGGATACAATACGAGAGAGAGTGGTGTGGTCGGAGAGAGCAACGGCGTAGTGGACAGGGCTGTGGGAGTAGAGGGCAGGGTTGAGGGGCGGGGGAGAAGGAGAGGGCTTTGCCATCGTATACGGAGGAGGAAAGCACTGGTTTGAAATGAAGACGGTAATTTAGGAGGAAGACCAAGAAAAGTCCAGTCCCCTCCAAGGGGGAGTAAAGTAAAGGGTGAGATTTTTGACGGGGAATTGGGAAAGAGGCCAGAGGAGTGCCACAAGGCATTGTCTGTCCAGCTGCTCTACCACTGGCAGTGTCTTTTCTTTTCCACACAATGCGATGGGCCCCCCCCAGAAGCCTCCCCTTTCCCCATTCTTCTTCGTTGCCCCAAATGCAGCTTCTTCCTAACACACTCAAACGCAGTGATGGCTGGCTCTGAGATGATCTCTTGCATCCTGAAAGAAATGGACAACTTTGTTAGGAAAGATGAGAGATTTATGGACTTTCTGTTGACGAAGAGTGACAGCAGATTACAAAATGACAATTTGATTGATATTCCTCCCCCACCACTATCCATCGATATTATCTCAAACACCTATATTATGACAACGTGTGCAGCAAAACTCTACCCTACCAAGAACACGACCACGCCCGAAATAGTCCTCCCCTCGGGAAAACAAATCCATGTATTCCGAAAAAAGATCAACAAACTGGCACACGTATTAGGCAATGAAAAGATTACTCTTTTAATGTTGAGCACAAATCAGAATAGTGTAATTCTTGTCTAATTTGAGCTTTCTTAGTCGTGACCCTGCTTTTCTGTCATGCAAGGCATAACAGGTGTCGTGTATGCTCTTCTTCTTCTTCTTCTTCCATTCTTCTTTGACACAGACGCCGACAACTTTCCCAGTCCAACCAAACACAATCATTCATCTTCCCTTCTCTCATTTGCAGTCTTCCTCGTCTTCTTCAATCAACCTCTCCGTCTTCGTCCGCGGAAAACGTGCTTATCCTACATTTTGCTTACCTACCTATTTCTTCTTTAAATGTGAATGCTTGGTGTCTCAGATCCTTAGACAGAGGACTAATTACTTAAGTGATCCAAAGCCCACATCCATTTTCGTCAACCGCCATGACAATGTTCTTCTGGATTTTCCATTGACTCTCTAATCAGTTCTGTGGCGTGGTAGATCGGGGATGGCATTGAAAGGCGGACCCATCTGGGTTTGTGCCAGAGTTTGTCCCGAGTTACGTATCTCAGATTCAGGGTCCAGCTGTTCAGCGTCTGCTTTCAATTCGAGGAATGATCGCAGGTGGGAAAATTGTTGCATTGGAGTTTTGGCTCAGCGAGCAATCACACCTGTTGAAGATGAAAAGCCTAGTGTTGAATCTTCGGACTCGATTGACACGACTGTCGACGATGTGCCGAAGAGGTTCCATAAAGATTTGAATCTTCTTCCAAGTAAGCTCGTAGTTTCTTTTTTCCTTTTCTGGAATATCTGTAGTTTCTTTGGTGGTCATAAAGTTTCCATTCTTAGTTGTATTCTGCTACTGGACAACATTTTCGACGTTACAATTGATACTCAGTCAATTCATTACGAAATATTCAAGAGTTGTTGTTCCTATCACATATGTAGTTGCCGGAACTAAATCTTTGTCGCTGATGTAATTTATTGCTGGATTATTTGTGATACAACTCAAGCTGATAGATTTATCAATACCTGTTGGCTGTTTTTCCTCAATCTGATAAGAAATTATTGTAAATGAAATGCAGAACCTCTGTCTGCAACTGATCTTGCTTCTTCTTCTGGTGCTGATTCCAAAGTCAGGATTGCCTTCCAGGTTCAACATTTCTTAGTTTTATCTCTCTAAAATTCTTGAAGCTGTTTTTTTTTAATATTTTATGGACACTGCTTTTTTTCCCCATCTGTAGGGATTGCCAGGCGCTTATAGCCAGGCTGCTGCTCTCAAAGCATATCCTAAGTGTGAGACTGTCCCATGCGATGATTTCGAAACTGCATTCAAGGTAATTTGGATATATTTTCTGATTTAGATGTCTTGCTATTGGTACTTTGGCGTTATCAAATTCTTCTTGCAGGCTGTAGAATTGTGGGTTGCGGAGAAAGCAATTCTCCCAATTGAAAATTCTGTTGGAGGAAGTATTCACCGTAATTACGACTTACTTCTTCGACATAGGCTGCACATTGTAGGGGAAGTACAACTGCAAGTTAATCACTGCCTCTTGGGATTGAGAGGTGTGAGAAAGGAGGAACTAAAACGCGTTTTGAGCCACCCACAGGTAATTCCGAGTGTTTGATCCAGTACAAGCACACTAGCCTTTTCTGTTAATGTTATCGAGCTGAAACAAAATCAAATTCAGCTGATTCGTTTGAGAATGGAATTTTCAGGCTCTTTCTCAATGTGAGATAGCTCTAAGCAAGTTAGGTGTATTAAGAATTAGTGCTAAAGACACGGCTGTGGCCGCTCAGGTACTTTGTTCTTCCATAACTTCAATATTTATTAGCTGAGAAGCTGCTATTGACATATTTTGGATAGATGGTGGCATCAAGTGGCGTAAGAGAAACAGGAGCCATTGCTAGTGCTCAAGCTGCAGCAATTTATGGGCTTGACATTCTACTAGATAAAATGCAGGTATTGATGGTTTATATATATCACACATCCTCTGAAAAGCCTTTAATCTGGTTGATTTTATTTAGTAACGAGGCTCGAAATCCTCATAAAGCATATCGTTATATGTTCACTTCTTTGTGGAGATTTTTACGTCGAATCCGGAATTGATATCCTATGCTGTAATCTTTTATTCGATTTCATTAATGCTGAAAAGAGGAGGCTTTTCGAAGATGGTGGAAAATTAACGTAAGATCGAAACAAGTAGCACAAATCTAATTCTCACCCTTTTTTGTGCATCTCCAATCCATCGTGCGTGTGCTAAGCGATCTCAATGAGCTTCGGACGAACTTTCCCTAGAGAGTCCGTAGGAAAACGTTGTTTCATTTGTGTCTCAAAATCCCATTTGATTTACACCAGATAAGACCATCTGATCGGTGTATATCCAGTTCATATGATCTAGTCCTTAAACTTGATTTTATTTCTTACAGCTAATGCATCCCTGTCATAAATAGTTATCTTTAACTCTTGTTGATCTGATGTGGGGGCGTTGTAATTGCCAGGATGACGAAGATAGTATAACTCGTTTTTTGATTCTTGCAAGAGAGCCTCGAATTCCCAGAACAGACAGGCCACATAAGGTAAGGATTTCATGAATAATCATAGCATTGGTGTTTATGCCTGTGTGCGATCGTGTGGTTCTGTATGCAGACGAGCATCGTTTTCACTCTTGAGGAAGGTCCGGGAGTACTGTTCAAAGCGTTGGCAGTCTTTGCATTAAGAGAAATTAATTTAACAAAGGTGATATATTAAGTTAGATGTCGGATTTTAAGCTCTTTTTGGTGCTGTCTTCTCACTCGGAGAAATTTCAGATAGAGAGTCGGCCACAGAGACAGCGTCCATTGAGGGTGGTTGATGGTTCTAATCAAGGAAGCGCCAAGTGAGTATCGTATCCTCTTACACTTCTGAATATTATAATGCTACACGATGAGTTGAGGGGGATAATTTTGGTGGTGGCAGATATTTTGACTACCTATTTTACATCGACTTTGAAGCTTCCATGGCAGAGCCTCGTGCCCAGTGTGCTCTGTCTCATCTACAGGTTAGTGTTTGGGGGTGGACAAGATCATTGAGTGTTTATTGTTGAACTGAGCTTGCCAAAACTTGCAACGTGCAGGAGTTTGCTCGATTTCTTCGGGTACTTGGATGCTATCCCACACATCCCGTCATTTGAGCATCTCCATTT
Organism: Begonia loranthoides; assembly: GCA_022433065.1. Classification (NCBI taxonomy): domain Eukaryota; kingdom Viridiplantae; phylum Streptophyta; class Magnoliopsida; order Cucurbitales; family Begoniaceae; genus Begonia; species Begonia loranthoides. The sequence continues at coordinate 53,071 of CM039481.1, forward strand.
GCACAGGTCTCGAACAGACACATTTGCCGGTCAATTGCACATAAGACAATACCATTGGAAGTTTCTTTTATCCAAGCTCGTGGTTTAATGTATATTTTGTTGAATCTCCTCCTGCTCTTGGCTGAGCCTCTCCTTGAGTTGTCGTGGTTTTTGGTCATTTTTACAAATAATCCAAGTCTAATTTCAAGACAAGAACACTCCAGTAGCAGCATCGTTTTGATTTGAAATTTTCATTCTTCCGCCTTTCGAATAACAATGTTGGAGCCAAAGATCCACCCTGTTGGGGAATGGGGCCTCACTCTGAGCACACTCTACCAAATAGTTATCTCATATTATAAAGCAGAATAATAGCAGCAGTTCACAAGTACATGAGAATTCCACATTCACAGCCCACGATATAATACTTTTAAAGATGTAATTAAAGTCGAGTCAAATAACTCTTAACAGCGTTCACCAGACTTGCTGAATTTTTAAGCGCTGAAGCACCAGACACTAGACTATCATTTATTACAGATGAGAGGAAAGCTACATGCTCATTTGTGTTCTCCCATGTTACTACTACTCTTCCTCACTGCAGTTCCTTGGCAAAATCTTCATTATCAACAAGGACCTACAAGGAGGATCAGAGGTCAGAATCTCAAGGTTAAATTGAATAAAATTGAAGTTTCATTTTTCCACCTTACATCGACACATTCAATGTCCATTTCTTTCAGTCCAATAGATACATATCTTTACTACAATTTATTTCTGGTTCAGTAATTTTCTCTGTAACAGAGTCAATACAAATGTTGTTTGTTCTGCTTTCAAAATCCCAGGTAAATGATTACTTTAGATGTGCAAGTATCAGCAATAGAGGTAACTTACCGTCTTCCAGCCATCCGGATCCAGAAAAGAGGTAATCTTGGTGTTAATTCCAGGTATTGGTCCTGGTTGCCGGGTTATCTTGCCTCCAAGCTCTTGAGTTACCAAGTTGACAACCTCTGCACTTTTGTATACATCATCAGTTCCAATGGCAACCTGGAATTAGCAAGATAATTAGAAGAATTTGATAAGGAAAAGAGGAGCGAAGCAGAATGATGAATGCATGGAGTTTCAAAGAAGTTTTTCCCCTAGGCTGAGGGTAGTATCAAAAAAAGAAAAAGAAGGACAAGTGTGCAACTCACCTGGGCATATGCATTTCCCTTGGTATACTCGGTCACGCCATAATTATATGTTAACTCCAGCACAGTTGTCTCTGATTCCTCCGCATACCCAAGCATTGCAATAGAGTACTGTAGGTCCCAAGAACATGATGGCAGATAAGAGAAAACACTACACAAACATGGCAGTTGAAATAATTCAAGAATGTGACAGGCACAGGATTACCTTTTGCTCAGGTCGGTCAACCTTTTTTACTACCCTCATCCCCAACGCCTTCATAAGGGGAAGACCAATAAAAATGTATAAGTTTGTGTTAAAATGGTCAGTGTGGGAAAAAATATTCTGATTAATCAAAATTAAACCATCTTAGATCTATTGTCATCATCAAGATGCAGCAAGAGAAACAAAATACGAATTAATAACACTTTCAGGTACTTTGCAAGCCTAGTTAGTGACTAGTTTGGCGAATTGATCAATTATAACTCTTCTGCCTAGAAAAAGGAATAGATATAGTTAAAACCCATTTAAAGATTCACATAGGTAACCGGAATTGTAAAACACTAAACACGCCCAAAGTTCCAAACATGGCCCACAAATTTTCAAACAACCTCCATAAAACTTAGAGAACTCTAATATCCAGCTTATCAGTGTTCAAATGTGTATATGGGAAGAGTTACAATCCAAAACCATATCAACTACTATTCTTTGCTATTGTCCTGTTCACTTTACTTTTAATAAAGCTGAAGAAAAAAAGTTGGACAGAAACCTGAAAAGTATTTACCTTTTCATAAAACTTGATAGAGCGTTCTAGATCACCAACACGAAGCATAATTTGGCAAAGTGGCTCAGGAGTACCCCCTCTTTGAATGAGCTCAAAGATGTAACCATCAGGGTCCTTTACAAATGCGATGACAGTGGATCCACCTTTAACCGGTCCAGGCTCTCGTGTAATATTTCCACCCTTGGCCCGGATGTCCTCGACAAGTTTGTATACCTACAAGACCACATGCAGGAATCAGTACAGTGCAGGAAAAGAACGTATAATTTGATTTAGAAAAAGGAGAACGATCACGTACATCTTCAGAGGCAATAGCGAAATGTCCAAAACCAGTTCCAATGTCGTATGAAGTAACCCCATAGTCTGAAAATCATCATTCAACTGAAATATCAGGTATTCGTCAAAACATGATATTGCTTTGATTTTCTTCCTTTTTTTTCATAAATGATCCTTAACACACCAAGTCCACCATAATCTACATGATTAAAACTCTACAAGTGCTTCAAATTTCAACTTCTCTAACCTCACTAGGGATCTAACCAACGATAGAATACGGCAATACAAATTGTTAGAATAAGATATTTCTATGATTATTTATTATGTTATTCTAGAATAATATTAAGATAGTTGTTTTATCCTTGTTTGTTTTCTTCTCCCTAAAGTTTAGGGAAGTTGTTGATTTTTTCTTGTAACAAGATGCTAATTATAAATAGCATCTTTCTCTTCGTCAAATAAATGAGATTAAAAGTTTCAAATAAGTCTTTATGGTATCAGAGCGACTAAAGATATTTTTCGGTTATTAATATGGCTAGAGTTCAAAGAACTAGGTCATCAGAGACCATTTCTAGTGTTTATGCTCCAATCGTTTCTTCAGCTACTTCTCCTATGACCAATTTTAATTTTGACCGATTCCAAATATTGCAAATACAGCTCTATCCAATAAGGATGAATCTGTCTCAGCTGGTTCTTTCTCTCAAATTCAACTTGATCAACTCAGTAAGTTATTTGAAAATTCATCTCTGACTATCCCTGTATCTTCGGCAAGTTCATCTCTTATGGCCAAAATAAGTGTTTCCTTATCTTCTTTACCAAATATTTCCTGTGAACCATGGATCATTGACTCGGGAGCTTCAGATCATATGACAGGCAGTCTTCATATACTCTCTAATTATTTCCCTTGCACTCAATCACGTTCAGTAAAAATAGCAAATTGCTCAAAATTCTCTATAGTCGCTACAGGAACTGTTGTTTTGAGTTCACATCTGAAGCTGGAAAATGTATTATATGGACCCGATTTCTCATATAATTTACTATCTATTAGTAAATTAATATCATCTCACAATATCATGGTTGTTTTCTCTTCCAACTTGTGTATTTTTCAGGGCAAGACATCGGGTCAAGTGATTGGGAATGCTAGAGAATCCTTGGGACTTTATCCAATTTTCAGCAATTGTTCGTCAAATAATTTTCAACCTCACATTGGATCCATTACTTCTCCCCTTACTAATCATCAAAAGGTGTTTCTTCTTTATTGTCGTTTAGGGCATCCAAGTTTTTTGTATTTGAAAAGATTGTTTTCAAAGTTATTCGTCAATAATTATAACTTTTATTGTGAAATTTGTCAATTTGCTAAACATCAAAGGCTACCTTTTCATTCTATTCAATATAAATGTTCTCAACCATTTGCTCTTGTTCATAATGATTTATGGGGTCCATCTCGAATTACAACTCCACTAAATCACAGATGGTTTGTCACCTTCACTGATGATCATACTCGGGTTTGTTGGACTTATTTGTTAAAAGACAAATATGAGGTTCCAAAAATTTTTAAACAATTTAATTCTATGGTCAAGACTCAATTTGAAACCTCCATAAAAATTCTTCATAGAGATAATGGTACTGAGTTCTTCAATTCTTCTCTCAATACATTTCTTACAACACATGGTCTACTTCATCATAGCTCTTGTGTTGAATCTCCATAGCAAAATGGTATCTCAGAATGAAACAACCGTCATCTTCTTGAAGTTGCTCGGTCTCTAATATTCACTGCTAATGTTCCTCACCGATTTTGGGGAAATGCAATCTTGACCACTTGGTTTTAATTAATCGTCAACCTTCAAAGGTACTTCTCTTCAAAACATCCCTTTCTATTCTCCAAAATTCTTTTCCATATTATCTAGTTTTTTCAACTTTCGAATTACGAGTTTTTGGATGCAAGTCCTTTGTGCACAATCTTTTTCAAAATAAAAGTAAATTAGATCCTAGATCATTTGAATGTGTTTTCTTAGGATACTCTTTAAATCAAAAATGATACCGGTGTTTTTGTCCAACAAAAAACCGTTATTTTATTTCTCATGATATTTCATTTTTTGAACATCAAATGTTTTTCCAAAAAATCAATCTCCACAAAATTTGTCATCTTTTTCTACTTCACCAGAAATTTTATCTCCTTTCTGGTATAACCCAAAAAATCTACTGAATATTCCACAAAATCAGCCATGTAGGCAACCTTCAGCCATGTAGGCAACCTCCATCCAAATTACTCTCTGTTTCCTCTGCTAACCCAAAAACTCAAACTGTTTCCTCTCTTAGCCTGAAAAATCAAAAAAAAGTTTTTGAACCCATCTTCTCTCTCTCTCTCTGAAAATCCCGAAGAACCCATGTTATCTCTCCCTGCAAATCGCGATCGTCCTGAAAATCCTGAGCTACCAGAATTTGGTCCCCCTACTTCGCCAACTCTAGCTTCGCCGATTCTGGAAGAAACTGAATCATCCGAAACCATATCCTCAAGTCCTAAAAATTCCGAGTCTTTCTCCTCAAGTCCTGAAAATCCTAACCTCGAAAGTGTTTCTCAGATTTCTCAACCACTAAACCCTACTTCATTACATATGACTAATAGTGGTGATTCTCGTTTCTTCGCTCCGACCTATTCTCGACATTCAATGGCTGAAAAGGAGAAAGGTCAAAATCATCCCAACCTTGACCCATATTCTGTTACTGAGGAATTACCTAAAGCATCTGACTACAAATTAGACCTGTCGATTGCTATTCGTAAGGGTACTCGACTCTATACCAAGCATCCAATTACAGAGTTTATGGGATACTCACATTTGTCTAGTCATATGAAGGTACTCGTTACTGAGTTGAACAATATTGATACTCCAAGAACATTTGAGGATGCATGGAATGATCTAAACTGGAAGAAGGCAATTTTGGAAGAAATGTCAGCTCTGGAACAAAACAAAACATGGGAAGTGGTAGCTAAACCTTTTGGAAAGAAGTTGGTAGGGTGCATATAAGTATTCACTCTGAAGTTTAAGGCAGATGGAAAAATCGATAGATTCAAGGCAAGACTTGCAGCAAAAGACTATACTCAAACATATGGTGTTGATTTTCAAGAAACATTTGCACCAGTGGCAAAAATAAACACTATCAGAGTCTTATTGTCAATTGCTGCGAACCTTGACTGGCCTCTTTATCAACTCGAGTCTCAATGTAAAAAATGTGTTCTTAAATGGAGATCTCAATGAGAAAGTATTTATGACTCTGCCACCAGGTTTCACACATGATTATAGTAAAGTTTGTCGACTAAAGAATGCTCTTTATGGTTTGAAACAGTCCCCTCGAGCATGGTTTGGTCGCTTCACAAAGGCAGTTCTGAAAAATAGTTATAATCAAGCACACTCAGATCATACTCTCTTTCTGAAACGACAAGCAACTGACATCACTATATTACTAGATAGTTTATGTGGATGATATTGTTCTTACAGACAATGATAAGAAGGAAATAAAGTGGATTATAGCACAGTTGGCAAAAGAGTTCGAACTTAAGGATCTTGGAAATCTTCGATATTTCTTGGGAATGGAAGTAGCTCGAAATGCAACTGGAATATCTGTATCTCAGCGCAAATACATTCTTGATATGTTGAATGAAATCGGTATGTTGGGCTGCAAACCAGTTGATACTCCAATAGTCCCAAAAAAAAAACTTGAAACAAATTCAGATGATCCACCAGTAGATAAGAACAGCTATCAAAGGCTAGTTGGGAAGCTTATTTATCTGTCACACACTAGACCCGATATTGCTTTTCTGGTTAGTTGTGTGAGTCAGTTCATGCACACACCCTCTGAAAGTCATATGCAAGCAATTTATCGGATTTTAAAGTATCTTAAAGGTATAGTTGGCCTATGATTATTCTTCAAGAAAGGAGACTCCCGAGATATTCAAATTTTTACTGATGCAAATTGGGCAGGATCACCAGATGATCGTCGATCTACCTCGGGATATTGCTCATTTCTATGGGAAAATCTAGTGACATGGAGAAGTAAGAAGCAATCTATTGAGGCTAGAAGCAATGCTGAGGCAGAACTACGATCACTAGCTTTGGAAATTTGTGAAGGGATCTGGGTGAAGTTACTTGTTGATGAACTCAACTTAGAAACTGTAAGACCAATTCTATCACATTGTGATAATAATACAGCTATTTCTATGGCTCATAATCCAGTTCATCATGATCGAGTCAAACATATTGAAATTGATAGACACTTTATCAAAGAAAAAATGGAGGATGGAAGTCTTAAGATCATACATGTTCCAACGTACAATCAAACAGCAGATGTGTTAACAAAGCCACTTGTCTGACCATGCTTCGAAAGGTTCATAATCAAGCTCGGATTATACAATTTGTACATTCCTGACCATGCTTCGAAAGATTCATAATCAAGCTCGGATTATACAATTTGTACATTCCAGCTTGAGGGGGGTATTAAAATAAAATATTTCTATGATTATTTATTATGTTATTCTAGAATAATATTAGGAAAATTGTTTTATCCTTGTTTGTTTTCTTCTCCCTAAAGTTTAGGGAAGTTGTTGATTTTTTCTTGTAACAAAAACTGAAAACCAAACACTAACTGATGAAGACTGACTAAGTTAATTTTCGCATGCTAATCTTAAAAAAAAAAAAACAAATCCATAGTTGAAAGCGGTGAAATTAGAACTTACAAACAGATTTAAAAAATAGAGAATATATGCTCATGAATGATCAATCAAAAAAGTTTTAAAGGTGAAGCGGTATAGGATAAGAAGTGAAAGGAATAAAAAGAAAGAAAAAAGGTGAAACAGTACAAACTGTAGGTTAACTCGACAACAAAATGAGAATCCTCAGGGCCAAAACCAAGGAAAGCGTTAACATATTTCTCGTCGGGGACGTCTCTCTTTCTTAACAGTTTCATCCCGAAACATTCAGTGTAAAACCTGGGGACAGCACAAGAAAAGAGAAGTAGAATCAGTGAAGAAATAGACGCCCCCTCCCAAAGAAAAGGAAGAAAATGGCGCCACTCACTTGATGGTCCGATCGAGATCACCGACACGATAGACAGCATGAAGGAAGCGGCGTTTATCTTTGCGAGGCCATTCCAGGAGCTCCGAATGAGGAGGCAGAGGTTCAGCCATGGAAATGAACCTTGGTGAGGGTGTCTAGAGTGAGAAGAAAGGGAAAGGTAAGCGACCAAATCGGAGAATAGGAAAGGAACGAGAGAAGCGAAGAGGAGCGAAACACAAAAAATAGACGGGGATGAAGTCACTGGAGGAGTGGCGAAGGGTGCTCGGAGTGTACACGAGTCTGGAAAGGAAGGTTTAGTGGAGGTTCGAGAGGGACGCGTCGTTTCCTGTTGAAGAGTGGGCCTGGGGAGAGAGATCCGTCAGGCCCAGTTCCAAATGCTTTTGTTTGGGCTTTTGCCCAGATTCCCATTTAAAAGAAACCGGCTACTTTTTGCGATCTTATGAACGACGTGCTATATGAGTTATTGGATAGCTTCGTGGTGGTCTATCTGGACGATATTGTCATCTACAGCGAGTCCTTGGAGGAGCATTTACATCACTTGGAGACAGTTCTGAAGAAGCTCAGGGAGCATTCTTTATTTGTGAAGCGGGAAAAGTGCGAGTTTGGGGCAACAGAAATCAACTTCTTAAGCCACTACATCCGAAAGGGAGAGATTCGCATGGATGGTGCTAAGGTACGGGCGATCGACGGATGGATCGCGCCAACAAATGTAACCGAGCTAAGGTCTTTCCTTGGCTTAGCCAACTATTATCGGAGGTTTATTGCAGACTACTCGAGACTGGTGAATCCCTTGACCGATTTGTTGAGGAAAGATAAACCATGGGCATGGATGGACGCATGTCGAGAGGCATTTGAGCAGGTGAAGAGGGCGGTGACAACGGAGCCAATGTTGAGGCTTCCAGATTTTACTTTGCCATTCGAGGTGCATACAGATGCGTCAGAGCGCGCAGTGGGCGGAGTCTTGGTTCAAGATGGACATCCGGTTGCTTATGAGAGCCGGAAACTAAAGGGAGCCAAGGAGCGGTATTCAGCACATGAGAAAGAGATGGTGGCGGTTATACATTGCTTGGTAACTTGGAGACACTATCTATTGGGCACACAGTTCACCGTGGTCACAGACAATGTGGCCAATACCTATTTCAAGACACAAAAGAATCTCTCACCAAAGCAGGCGCGATGGCAGGAGTTCTTGGCAAAATTTGACTTCACTTGGCTACATAAACCAGGGGCCGAGAATAGAGTAGCAGATGCACTTAGCCGCAGGGAGCACGCGGAGCGCATAGCAGCGATAACGGAGGTTCGCTCGGATCTTCTAGAGAAGATCAAGGCGGCATCTACAGAAGATGTCGCGTACTTGCGACTTGTGAAGCAGGTACAGGATGGGTCGGTGAGGCGATATTGGCTAGAAGACGGCTTATTGAAAGCACGTGGTGACAGAGTTCTAGTGCCTAGTTGGGGCGGGGTCCGCCAACTTCTCCTGAAAGAGACACATGACACCCGCTGGGTGGGACACTTGGGCGTCGAGAGGATGCTCGCTTTATTATCAGGAGACTACATCTGGCCGAAGATGGAAGAAGACATTGAGCTCTATGTGAAGACATGTCTAACTTGTCAGGTGGACAAGACGGAGAGGAAAAAAGAAGCAGGGCTACTTCAACCACTCCCAATTCCAAGCAAGCCATGGGAGTCGGTCTCGATGGATTTCATCACCGGGATGCCAACGGTGGAGGGGAAAGGATCTATCATGGTGGTGGTAGATCGCTTGACAAAGTACGCTGTGTTCATGGGCGTACCAAAGACATGCACCGCGCAAGAGGCGGCGGATTACTTCATGAGGTTCGTGGTTAAAACATTTGGGTTGCCGAAAGATATTGTGAGTGATCGAGACTCGAGGTTCACAGGGAAGTTCTGGACTATATTGTTCAACTTAATGGGCACCGAGCTAAAGTTCTCCACGGCAAACCATCCCCAAACAGACGGGCAAACTGAGCGGCTCAATGCGTTATTGGAAGAGTATTTGAGGCACTTTGTATCAGCGAGCCAGAGAAATTGGGTGGATCTATTGGATGCAGCTCAATTTTCATACAACATTCATCGGACATCGACCACGGGAATGAGTCCCGCGGAGCTTACTTTGGGATTCCAGCCGGCGACTCCAGCCGAAATTGCACGCAGGAAGGAGCAGGGCCCCTGTCCAGCAGCCTACAGGTACGGACGAGACCGGACAGATCTGTTAGAACAAGCCAAAGAAAGTTTGGGCAAGGCCCAACGACGGATGAAAAAGTATGCAGATAAGGGGAGAAGACCACTAGAGTTCAAGGAGGGGGACCGGGTCCTACTCAAACTCACGCCTCAGATATGGAAGAAGGTGACATCTCGGAGATATCACAAGGGACTTCTTCACAAGTATGATGGACCATTCACGGTTATCAAAAAAGTTGGGTCGGTGGCCTACCGATTACAACTTCCCGACAGACTCAAATTGCATCCTACATTCCATGTAAGTTTCTTAAAGCCCTATCACGAAGGAGATAGAGTTCAGAGATTGAGGGCTCCACCCGGGGTGCGAGTGGAATTTCAAAAGAAGATTTCCAAGATCCTTGATCATCGAAGCATGGGAGAAAGTTCAAAGAATAGGCGCAGACAATTCTTAGTTCTATGGGAGGATGAAGATGAGGCAACGTGGGAGAATGATAAAGACTTGTGGCAATTTGAAGACGAGGTGACGGCTTACTTAGATTAGGCGTCAACGAGGCCTTCGACTTCATCTAGTGGGGGAGGATTGTCACACCCCCTTTCTCACAAGGCGTAAACGGGCGCAGCGCCCGAAAGGAGGCTTCCGGGAAGCCTCGCAACAGTGCGCTGGGCGCACTTGGCAGACAGGCCGCGCACGGGGCGCGCGGCAGGCAGAGTCAGTAGGCGCAGAGAGCAGCAGCGCGCGCGCCGCGTGCACAGCATATGACACGTCAGCAATTTGGACAAGGTTCCGAGAAACACGGGCCACGGTGGCACGGACAGGGGCGGCGCACATTCCAGGAAGCTTGGAGCTGTCGGAAAGCCTCTCTAGGTTGGGCCGCAGCAGCCTACTGGGCCCAGTGGGCGCAGTGCATCTGGGCCGGGCCCACTGGGCCCAGCCCGCACCCCAACTGAGCCCACAGCGCGCCAACTGTGGGGCAGCGCATAGCAGATTGGAGCTACGGGTTAGGAATCCTAGTTTTAGTCGTATTGGTTCTCTTTTATGTCTATAAATAAGACCCTTGAGGCACCAACCAAGGCATTGATAATCATTGAGTGATTAGTCATCCTTGAGAGAGTTGTGGCGTTCCGAGTGGCGAGAATTGTTCCTAGTTTCTTTGGTTTGGAATCGAAAGAAAGGGTTGGGGGCCGGGCTCCCGTAAAGAGTTTGTGTTTAACGAGAAGAGGCGACATCCGAGAATATTCGGAGAGAGGCTGGTCGTAGTGGGACTACGGCGCCGCACACCTATTCGCCCTATTCCACACGGAGAAAAATTAGGGTTGTGACAGAATCAGACCTCCACACTCATCTTGGCCACATGCTACTTTGTGGGTCCCCCACACATTAATTATTTATTAATTTTAATTAAATCGCTAATGACAATTACTTTACGGTTTTTAATTTTGCATGAGGGGGACGAGGCTTCGACGAAGCACAATTGTTCCGCTACGTGACGAAAGCGCTGAGCGACACCAATCGACCATTCGCCAATCGCATCGTGACACGTGTGCCATTTGCATGAGGCCTCTAATGCTTTCCCCCATTGCGTCTAGGTTCAATGTATCTCACTGTTCCCTCGATTTCTTCCGTCGCCTTTAATTATCCCCCCCTTCTCCCACCCATCTTCCACATTCATCACAAATTTTCAGAGAAAGGCGGCCCCAGCAAGCTTTGACAATTTCTCCAATGGCTACTTCTCTTGCTTCTTCTTCTTCTTCATCTTTCTCTACCGCCATTTCTGCCTCCACTCTTCCCCGCTCTGACCCTAAAGGTTTTTATCCTTACATCCCCATAATTGCTTAGATTTTTGTTCAGGTCTCATGTTTTCGCTTTCATTTTCAGCTGCCCAAATTGCTACTGTTCGATTGTTGGATCGCCCTCTCTCATCCTTAGGGTCGATTAACCAGAGACGATGCTCCGTAAAGCCAGTGAACGCCGAGCCAAAACGCAAAGATTCTATAGTGCCTTTGGCAGCAGCTATCTCTGTTCCTGGTGAGTTCATTTCCTTGTTTTCTCTTTTGAATTTCGTCCTTGGTGACGAATTTTTGTGAATGATAGTTTCTATGACAATAATTTTCTTTTCTGCTTCTTTTGTCGCCGGAATTTGCAGAGGTGGCTGAGAAAATTGAGGTAGATGACTATGAGAAATTAGCTAAAGCCCTTGAAAATGCTTCTCCTCTCGAGATAATCGATAAAGCTCTTGAGAAATTTGGCAATGACATTGCGATTGCATTCAGGTATTCCCCTCTGAAAAGTTAATATCTCTTCAGTGGTCAATCTTGAATGGCTTTTATGTATAGGTAATAGTTAGGTATGCATTTATGATATAACGGAGTAAATCATTCTGTCCTAAGACATGCCGTCTCTTCATATTATATTTATCTTCCTGGTATCGAGTAAATATCGTACAAAACATGCAAATTAATCATTACTTTTGTTTGAGTTATTTATTTGACATCATCGTTCTCGAGTTTCAAGAATTTAGAACTTTCGTAAATTTCCTTTCATCTTTAAAAAAAAATTAATGAGCATCTATACAGCTTCCTTGTAATTATCTTGCATAGTGAGGATCTTTTGATTTTCATTTCCTGCAGCGGTGCTGAAGATGTTGCCTTGATTGAGTACGCTCGGCTCACTGGTAGGCCATTTAGAGTATTCAGCTTGGACACTGGAAGGCTGAATCCAGAGACGTATAGGTACTTTGAGGCAGTTGAAAAGCACTATGGCATCCGCATCGAGTATATGTTCCCCGATGCTGTTGAAGTTCAAGCATTAGTGAGAAGCAAAGGAATGTTCTCTTTTTACGAGGATGGTCACCAAGAGTGCTGCCGAGCTCGGAAAGTGAGGCCTTTGAGGAGAGCTCTTAGGGGTCTACGAGCTTGGATCACTGGCCAAAGGAAAGACCAATCTCCAGGCACTAGGTCCGAAGTTCCTGTTGTGCAGGTGGACCCAGTTTTTGAAGGCCTAGATGGTGGCTTTGGCAGTCTGGTGAAGTGGAATCCAGTTGCCAATGTTGAGGGTGGAGACGTTTGGAATTTCTTACGAGCCATGAGTGTGCCGGTCAATTCCTTGCACTCCCAAGGATACATTTCAATTGGCTGCGAGCCATGCACAAGACCTGTCCTACCCGGACAGCATGAAAGGGAAGGCAGGTGGTGGTGGGAGGACGCCAAGGCTAAAGAGTGTGGTCTTCACAAAGGTAATCTTAAAGAGGAAAATGCAGCCCACCATAATGGCAATGGAAATGGACAAGTACACGCAAATGGAACTGCAACAGATACTGATATATTTAACTCTCAGCATGTGATCAGCTTGAGTAGGACTGGAATAGAGAATTTGGTAAGAATGAAGGATCGAAGAGAGCCATGGGTTGTTGTTCTCTATGCTCCATGGTGCCGATTCTGCCAGGTACAAGAGCAATTGAAATTAACAATTCAATACACAGTTTTATGCAATTAAGTTTTGGGTTGCTTTAATCTTAATTGATTCCAAAAATGTACGTGAACAGGCAATGGAGGGTTCTTACACTGAATTGGCCGAGAAGCTGGCAGGCAGCGGAATTAAGGCTGGAAAATTCAGAGCTGATGGGGAGCAAAAAGAGTATGCTCGGCGAGAATTGCAGCTAGGGAGCTTCCCCACGATTCTCTTTTTCCCTAAACACTCGTCTAGGCCGATCAAGTACCCGTCCGAGAAGAGGGATGTTGAATCATTGATGGCTTTTGTGAATGCCCTTCGATGATTTGGAGATACAACGTACAGAAATGCGGAAGCTCCAGTTTTGGCCCATCACAGTATTGTAAGAGAAGTATAGGTCAATTATTCAGTTGACAAAAGTTGAGCATGGCAGTCTAAACCACCTTAAAGTTAGTGGGTGTTGGAGCTTAAGTTGGCCCCATTGTGGTTGTGTAATCTGTTAATACATTTCAATGCCAGTGTTTTTCTTTGAGGGTTATGAACGCCTTCAGTTTAGAGGCATTTTGTTCTGGGAAATGTTGCGTTTTTAAAGGAGGCGGGGGCATGTTAAGACATAAAAAGAACAAATGAAATCAAAGCTTAAAAATTTGAGTGTTTTCCTTCCTTGTGTCTTGTCTGGTCGGCTGCTGGCGTAATTATGTGCAAATGTATCAATAATTCCTCTCTTAACTTGTACTTTTTTAAGAATTAAGCACTCCCCTGTTTCATTCTGTCTTTCTTACTCCTTTTCTTTTCACAGTCAATGGGCATATGATATGATGGTTTGATCGATCTTCTCCATCAAACGCTTTTCTTTTCCCCTGTTCCTCAAATGCCTAGAATCTGATCCATTACTGCCTGTCAAAGCATTCGACCTCAACCTCTTCCTTTTACTGTTTTGCCTTTCATTTTCGCCCAATCATCATCGCATTTTTAGGACATAAAAGCTGAACAGAAGGACGATCCTACGCAACAGAATCTCGCTTACCACTTTTTATACCTACTGCAGTGCATCATCCTTGAGAGTCAAACACGGGAGTTTGCAGGCCCAGGAATGCTCTGCAGCTATCAACAAATGAGTTTGAAATCGGCTGACATTAGACCTTTTGTTCGATCCAGAATGCATCGGTAGACCATTAAATAGGAGATGAAGACGTAGGAAGGATGAGACAGGGGTCATAATGTAAGGACCATAGCTGATAGTAGTTCTGAAGCCAACGATGTTTCTCTTAAGCTCACTCTTGCATGAAAAATTATGTATTCATAATCTTTTAAGAATGGAAAGTACTTGCAGATTTCGCTCATTTGCTTTAGTATCTGATGGAGGATGTATGGCTCTTTACGGGAGGTAACCTTATTCATGGCAGAACAGAGCTGACAGTTGATTTTGTTTAATGTGCTTCTACCATCAAAGTGTTCTACATCAAATCAAAGTAACCAAACTTGCTCGAAAAATAATTTTAAAAAAATCAGAAAAGTTTGCTTGCGAATTCATCTATGGGAGCTCCTCTTATTCGAGAAGAAGAAGAGTTATTAGCAAGTTCTCTCAGCTGCGACAGGCTTCGTCCCAATTGCAACGCCACCTTCATCTCTAAAACCTCTCCATTCTCTCTCTTCTCTACGTCTCTCTCTCCTAGCGCACTCTCTATCGAAGCTTCCATCTGACGAAAGAAGCCTCCACAATTTCTGTACATCTCAAACACCATTCCAACTTGTCCGCCGTGCTCCAAGCTATTCACTGCACAAGCTAATGCTCCGGCGCTCACTGCAACTACCGCCGCCGGGGATCCGTTCCCCACTAAAGCTGCACTGACGGCTGCAATGCCGCTGAGCAAAGGGCCTGTAATGGCTAAAAATTTGTTAACTTTCAACACTATGTTGCCCAGTCTGACATAATCCTCCAAATCTTTTCTCTTCATTACTTCAACTATCTCTCTCATTTCCGCTTCAAGTTCCTCACTCCACCCATTTGAATTACGTGGTTTCCTTTGTTCTGCTAAGCTCACTTCCTCTGGCTGGGAGTCACGGTGAGGCCACCAAAGAGCGGGCTCAAAAGTTGAAGGAAATTTTTCAAGCATTGCTCCGATCAAGGGAAGTGGGTATGCTTTGTCTAGTGCTAGCACTCTCTCCAATGTCATTTTTACTTCTTCTGAGGTTGGAGTTCCATACTTCAGAAGGTTTTGGATTTGGGTTTCGAGTTGCCTGAACAACTTTACAGCATTACGCTGCTCCTCGACCAGTTGAGAGGGTTGAATCTTGTTCATCGCCATTATCATCCCAGTGGCCGCAGAGAAAAGAAGAGTGGATGATAATTTAAATGCCAAAAGCGGAATAGCTGCGCCATTTGAGGCTGCAAGACCAGCCATCGTTGCAGCTGAGAGAGTTAGCATGTTTGTGGAGTTCAAAAATAAAGAGTTCCAGTTATCTCGCTGCTCTCCTATGTTCTTGTGCATCTCAACCCTGTGCGATACAGCCTCCAAGATCGCACAAAGCTGCGCGGTGGCTTTATTATCAATGGTGGAATCACAGCTATTCTGTTGAAGTTGCACTCTTTTCGTGAATTCATCTCTCACTTTGAGTTCCTCGACGAGCTTCAAAGCTGGTGCAGTTTTCATAGGCGTTATTCGAAGCCTTGCGAAACTAGGGACTTGTATGGAAGCGCTGATTCTCTTTGAAGAAGAGGAGGAGGAGGAGGAGGAGGAGGAGGAGGAGGAGGAGGAGGATAAAATAAAGGCGGGGGATTGTAAGGAAGCCATTGCAGGTACAGAGAAGGAAGAATTGGGTTATGGTAGTCTGGTTTGGAGTGCGAAATTTATAGGGATCCGAAGATTTAGAGCGGGAGGTTGAATTGACTCAGCCATTTCTGACCCATTCCCTTCAACTAGTTCAAAATTTAGAAGTGTGGAGAGAGTAAAGCTCAAACAAAGACTGCGAAATTTGAACCAAAAATTATTAGTTTACACACAACATGGGAGGCTTAGTCAAATAGGGGTGGGCGTGGTCTGAGGTTTGAAGCTGTTTATGTTGAATACAGTTTCTTGAGATGCTTACGTTGATGTTCTAGTATTTGGTCAAATCAATCAAATGGAAAATGAATAGTTTTCGCTAAATAATTTGTACTAAGATATTTCGCAATAGAAAATATCTTGGTCAAACGAGGGGAAAAGCAAAGAGAAAGAGAAGATTACACCGGAGTTGACGGACTTAGCTATAGGGTGGCCTGGTCCTGGTGGGAGAATAAACAGACGGACTCAGCGACTCTCCGCCTTCTACTCCTACCTCTGGCCTCCCGAAGAACCCACTCCACCCACCTCATAATTCCAAACCCCCATCTCATGGCTTCCATTCCCCAGAAGGCTTTCCGCAATTACTTGCTTCAGCTTCAGCTTCATCCCCTTCGAACCAAGGTTCGTCCTGCTTTCCCCCTCTTTCTTTTTCTTCCTTTCCCTTTTTTTCTTCTTTTATTTGCTTTTCTTCTTGTACTAGGCTATCACTGCCGGAGTTTTGTCTGCCATCAGCGACTTGGTTTCCCAGAAGCTCACTGGTGTACGCAAGCTTCAAATTAGACGTCTTCTTCTCAAAGTGGTATCCTCCTCCTCTTCTTCTTCTTCTTCTTTTTATCTCTTCTACAGTAGTCTTGCTGAAGAATCTTCGCCCAGTTGATTTAATTGTATTCTACTAGGATAGTGGATTTACATGATCAAACACGATTCCCAATTTTGAAGGATTCGTGGCTACATCTGTTTCACCCTAGTTATAATCAAATAGGAGACATTCACGTATCTTATTGTTTACCGAAAAATATCCTTGAATATGGAGATGATTGTTAGGCCATTTCACTTAGAAGCACTGTTCAAGTCGTTACCTTTTATATTTTCTTTTCGTTGCCTGTGTATATCTCTTCTCTACGTGGGATGTCACCTTGCTTGAACCTGACATATGAACGTATAAAGCTTTTGGGAGCTGTTTACCTAGGGCCATTCGGGCATTTTCTCCATCAAATACTGGATAAAATCTTCAAAGGAAAGAGGGATTCCATTACAGTTGCCAAAAAGGTGTGCATATTACCCTCATTAAATCTCATCTCCCGTCCTATTAATGGAAACTGTATGCGGTTATATGATTGTAACTTCATTCCCAAGATGTTTAGTGCTAAATGCCCTTCTTTCAGTTTTCTTTTTTGTGCTGAATTAGCTCTTCCTCAACCAGTGAGAATAATCAATCTGAGGTATGCCTTTAATTGCGAAAAAAGTAACTCGTTCTAACACTGCTTATCAAATTACAGGTGATTCTTGAACAACTAACATCTTCTCCGTGGAACAATTTACTTTTCATGGTTTACTATGGCTTGGTCATTGAGGGTGAGCATATTTTGTGCCATTTTATAGATTCAGAGTACGGTCAGGTGAGAGAGAGCCAAGGGAACGTATGTTTTTTGGGGATGTCTGGTTTCTTTTTAGGTCTACATTTTCATCATGTTGAAACTTCTGAAAGTAAGAAATGTTTTCTTATGAGAAATAATGTTTGTATGGGCAAATTTTCATCTGCACATTATTGATCCCGCTCGCCTCTAAGTTTTGAGTCTAAATTGAAATCAATGGCTCTATCTGGTTAAGCACTTCAAAATGCTCGGCCAGGAATTAATGCTGTGTGCACGTTACATACTGTTTTAAGAAATTTGTATGTTGAATAAGCATAAAGATCTGAGCTGCTCATTTGTATGCAGGAAGACCCTGGAATCACGTAAAGGCTAAGGTGAAAAAGGATTATCCTTCTGTGCAGATGACATCATGGACGGTATTTTCGATTTTAAACTCGATTAAATAATACATGCATCCATTCGTGTGTTTCCTTCATTGTCATGAAACAAAAGAATCAAATGAAACGCAGTTCTGGCCTGTTGTGGGATGGCTGAATCACCAATACGTGCCTCTACAGTTTCGGGTGATCTTCCATAGCTTAATCGCATTCTGCTGGTGAGTCATTTCTGGATCCCATCTTCAGTGTTTCATATTGCAACCACGTAAGTCCCGACAAAACACAAAATCCTACTTTTGGTTTTTTCTGTCTTCAGGGGAATCTTTTTGAATCTCCGAGCAAGAACTGTGATGCTGCCTAAGGCTAGCTAGTTGAAGTCTGCATTGTCCGATCCCGGTTATCAACAATATACTCTCTGAATGCTTAAGTATGGCCCCTCCGAAGCACTCTATGACATGAGTTCATCCAAAAATAAAAATGGGGTAGAATGTTTTGTGTTAGACTGAAATTAAAGCAAAAGTGATATTTTGATCGGATATGATTCAAGTGACCACTGAATCATAGTATGTCATACATTTTTCTCTCAATATAAAATTTCTCCTCTACTGAGTTTAGTCAACTCACCCAAACGATGTCTTCTTTCAACTTTTACATCGGACGATCACTAGTGGCTAATGCAAGTTTGAACTTCGCAGTCTAGTTAATTTTATTTGTTCCTATTTTCTTGAGAGTTCGTAATTGGCAAGATATGAATCTCTCTTTTTTGTGTATTCTTTTAGATGTTTGATTTGTTCTGCCTCTAATCTAAATGTTTTGTGCTCTGGCTTTTAATTTATTTAAGTATTTCGATGCTATTTGGTATAATTAAATATAAGAGTTGGGTGATTCATCCATACTCGGGCCGAGTTATTTCTCTTTCTATCTCGGGTTCCTTGTGGGGCGTGACAAGCAACACATGGTAAATATGAAATGACTGATGAAACCTTATTAGGGTAAAAGACCGTCGGTTTTCTGAAAATCTGAACGCATGGTAAGGTTGGAAAATGAGTTCCAATCAATTTGTAACTTTTTAAAGCATGAAACTTGGTAACGTATGCAGTTAATTCATATATACACATGTTTTACTTGGTGAATTTCTCATTAGCAGTTTTGTGATGTAGGTAATTTTTTTTTGAGTATTTATAGTTGATTGATATTCTTTCAGTTGTAGACAAACATACAAATGACATGAATAATAATCAAATAGTTTAAAACAAATAATTAGAAGGAATATTTAGATATTTTATTATTTAAATATGAGTAGATAATGAATTTATTATCTATTGTATTGTTGTGTGAGTTAATTCATTTATTGTACTTTGAAGTGATAATTAAGACTAGAAACTTACATATTAAGATGAGTTAAATTTAATATATGATTTGATATAATATTTTAATTTAAAGTATTGGAGGATTTGTATACTAGTTGTTTATTATTTTAGTTTACGAGATATAATTAGATAAATTGACTTATGATAAATATAGACAAATGATATTCAAATATTTAAATAAATTATTGATGATTTGTCGATATTAATGTATTATTTCAATTATAATAAATATATTTAGAATTATTAAATAAGTTTTAACCTTCCGCAATTGTAGTGTCTCTCATTTCTCTTAATATAATATTGTATGTTTTGTGCAAAAGTCGCACGATTTTGTTATTAGAGTTAGCCAAAAACGCATTGTACTAGATAAAGATGAAAATGACTTCCAAAGTGATGTGAGATTGTGTACTGCCATTGACATGGGACAAACCTTCACATGAGTTATCCTGGTATTCACAGGGCGGATTGTCATACGCATAAAGAAGGATCGAAACTTTATGAAAGTAATGAAGTTAGGGTTTAAAAATGACATAATGAAATTTAATTCCAATTAAAGAATAAAATTTTGGATTTGAAATTTTAGGAAAGGGAAAATGACAAATCAACCATCGTGGTTTTAGATCAATGATAAGTCAACCATTGTGGTTTAAGTCTTAACAAGTTAACCACTAACGTATGAAAAAATGACAAATTTAACATCGCAGTGACGTTTGCCTTTAAAAATTAGTTAGAACGCCGCTGCGGTGTCGTGTGTTGCAAAGGAAAACACAAAGTTTTGTCTGGACGCCACAGGGGTGTCGTGAGGACGCCCCTGCGGCGTCCTGGGACGCCCCTGTAGTCTCCTTCAAAATGAATGTTTTTATTAGATTTTCAACCTCTTCAACTTCAAATGACCATAACTTTTGTTATGATTGTCGGAATTGGACGCAGAAGGTATCAAATCGAAGCTCTCTCAGAGATCTACGATTTACCATAGGGTTCACCCTATGGCTCTCCATTTTTGGCCCCTAAATCGATTGTTTAAGCTCTCAAATCTGCAATTTAACATATTTAACCCTAAACTATGTAAGACGTCGCGACGGCGTCCCGACTACGTTTTAACGGCGAACGTAACTGCGATGGTTGATTTGTTATTTATACGTACGGTAATGGTTAACTTGTTAAAACCTATATCACAATAATTAACTTGAAACAACTATACTTGATTTGTCATTTTCTCTAAATAAAAGATGAGATCCTGGCCTTCCCTGACTAAGACTACGTAGTAATTCTTGCCTGCAATACAATGCCGACAGACCATCATCGTCTAAGCAGAAAAGAACAGACAAATACGGAGGTCAATTTTGTAGGCTGCCACTCTACAGCCTCAAAGTCTGTGGAAGTTAAAAGGGTGGTTGGATCATTCACAACTGGACTAATAATTTTGAAGAGGTTATTTCTTTTTCTTTTTTTACAGAGAAAGCGTTCATTACTGGAATTGGAATTGATGGCAGTAGAAGCCGTTGGGTACAACAGATCGACTGGAAGCAGGAACCTGCAACGCTGTTAGAACGCGGCCTTACTGCCATAGTCGTCGTTGTCGTCGTCGCGAAGTGTAATCGTAATTGTACTTGATCGTTTGGAAACAGACTTAAAGTGGGCCCGACGTTGAAATCGTGATAGTTGGAGGACTCGTTGGAAAATATATAATTTCGACTAAACAACGGAGAAGGGCGGAATTGGAGAGGCACGTCTTCTCTTCTCCGTCTTTCGATTGTGTTTTTACTCTTCTTCTTTCTTCGTATTGGTTCTTCGAAGCCTTTTTCTTTCTGATCAAGCCTCAGTCTTTTGTTTTGGAGCATAGAGAAAGGACTCTGAAAGAAATTTTGGAGGATGATTCGTCTGCTCTTCACTGTGATATTATCGGAGATGGGTCTGATAATGGTGCTCTTGTTCAAGACCCCATTGAGGAAACTCGTGATTATGGGTTTGGATCGCTTAAAGCGTGGCCGTGGACCTGTCATCGTGAAGACCGTAGGGGGAACCATTTTCATCGTACTGACTTCGAGCGTGTACAGCATGATGAGGATCCGGAAGCGTTGGATCGAAGATGGCGCTGTCAACCCCACCGATCAGGTTCTCATGGCAAAGCACCTTCTCGAAGCCACTCTGATGGGTAATTTTATTTCTCTCCCTGGCTTTATTGAGTCGCATATTGGCTTATAGTGCTCTGCTTTCGATCTTCTGGCTATCGGATAGAGAGGAGGTGGGTTTCTCTCAGGTTTTCATGTTTACATCTTGGTGAAATGGAGTCCACCGTGGAATGGATTGATTTTGTGAATCGAGTTAAAGTTGAATTGGTTTTACCTTTGGCTCGTAGACATGTTCTGCTTTTCAAATCAATTTTTTTTCATGTCTAATAATCACCCGGAGAGTATAGTAGAAACCTCTGCCTCTTTTGTTGCTGCCAGTCTAATTGAAAGCCTTTGTTAGTCAATTTGCATAGCACGCATCTTCTCTTTTCTTTTGGTTTGTGAAAAACAGTCTAACAAGATGTTAACCAAGTGCTTTGTACTAAGACTTTCAGTTTCTATGGAAGGGAGCGATTTGATCTAATAGATGGATGGGTCTTCAGCTTGTTTTGGTGGTGGAACATTTTAAACAGACAGTGAAAGAAAGTTTCCAAGCATTTCAACCACGTGGGTCTCTCACAACAGTGAGCATCCAACTGTTGTAGATGCTCTACCTGGGGTTTCTTTTAGGAACCAGAAATGACTGTTCTTCTTATGTACTCAACTTGTGTCTTGCCTGCATTATCTGTTGTAGAAGCTTGTGGAGGAATGTTGAAATTCTATTATATTTGCAGGGGGCTCCTTATTTCTTGCACTCATGATGGATAGACAACACCATTATATCAGAGAATTACGGATTCGAAGGAAGAGCATGGAGGCGATTAAAAGGCAGGGCAGAGGGTCTGCTGATGGGAAAAATAACAATTTAATGGAAATCAAAGCTTTGGAGGATGAAACATCTAAGTTGCGAGGGAAACTCGGAGAATTGGAGTCCGAAATCGAGACAAAAACAAAAGAGTTGAGTACGGCAGAAGCAAACGCAGTGGCTCTACGGAAGCAGTCTGAAGGATTTCTTCTAGAGTATGATCGATTACAGGAGGAGAATCAGAGCTTACGATATCAGTTACAAGCAGTTGACCGGAGATTGTCACGATCAAGCAGCAAGAAGGATAGTTAAAGAAACAAGCTTTTTTATTTCCAGTGTTATTTGGTTTTTCATTACATCGTATGGAATGTCGAAGTGTTCCAGGTTTGGTGGTTGTATTTGGGTTTGGGTTTATGTTAGGCATTTACTGTCAGTGTTATCAAACTTATGCCGATACAAAGTTAAGCTTTCACGTCTCTGATTTCAATGGAGCTGAAGCGAAATAGGTTGATTTTTGGTTAATGGTTTGGAATTTCTTGGCGTGACGATTTGTTTTAACTTGTCGTCTGGGCGACTGGGCCTCTCTCTCTCTCTCTCTCTCTCTCTCTCTCTCTACTCCAGGATGGGTTGAATTGAAAGACTGCATTTTGAGGGGGTGGGTCAATCTTGTGGGGTAGCAGTTTGATTATCAACTAACGAGGAAGAAACCAGAAATGCAGAAAAGGATCTGCAATGTACAAAGTAAGTCATCCAAAGAGAGGACAAGTGTTAGGTTCTTCGTTATGGGTTGTTTAGTTAGATTGGGTGATTTCAATTTTCAGTAAGAGATCGGTAGGCGGTGGAGGGGCGAGGGCGGAGAGCGGAGAGCGGATAAAGAAGCATATGAAACAAAACAGCATAACACATGAAGCTTTGCCTTTGATTTAATGGAGTTTTTTGTACATCTACTACACCAGGTGATCAAGATGCCGTCTTTCTCACCTTTACTGCTACTAGCAGCCGTGGATGGAGTATCCATCGCAACCCTAATTGAAATTAAGCTTCTTTCTCCCTGCATTCCGTTGCTTCTCACTGTCATCCATTCTTCATCGCATTCCCACCCGGGGGTCGGAGCCCCACTACGTGATCCACTTCTACATTCTTCGCTCAATTTTCCTATTCTCTCCAGTGCGGATGCAGATTTCGACGCTCTTCTCTCCGTCCAAATCTGGGTTGTTGACTCCCACATGTCTCCATCTAGTATGCTAGTTGGAGTCAGTGAATGGTGCTGCTGTTGAGATTTCTGCGTTGATCGGAAACTCGATATCTGGACAAATTGATGTTTCAGAAGTTGAGTGACCGACCACCTCTTTTCGAAATCCCTGATTAAACACTTGCTCAAAAAGTCCTTTGCTTCGTCGGACGTGAAACTTGGAATCTCCGGCACTTGATTGCTGAATCCGACTCCGTGAAGTAGGGATATCGGATCGGAAACATTGAGCCACCTCGATCGCCCGGTCAACATCTGGATCACCGTGCATCCAAGAGCCCAAACATCAGCTGGAAATCCCTGGTGTTCTCCACGAGCCACCTCCGGTGCCATGTACAGAGGTGTGCCGGCGATAGGCCATGAGACCTCATTGATCCGCCGCGCGCAGCCAAAATCAGCGATCTTTACCCCATTCTCAGTGATCAAAACATTATGACCCTTAATGTCGCCATGCACTACGCCATTTTGATGAAGATACTCCAGCCCTTGTAAAATTTGGCGCGTATAGAATTGCACGGTGCCCTCGTCAAATCCAGCTACGTCGGCAACGGAACCACCCGGCGCATACTCCATGACAAGGTTGAACAAACGTTTTCCATTCTCCGACGTAATGCTCCATCCCTTGTATTTCACAATATAAGCAGAATTCAATTGAGACAGAATCCTCTGCTCCCTCTTCAGCAACTCAGATTCCGAGAGGTCCACCGACTTCACAGCCAGTAACTGACGAGTCAGGTTAACCTCAACGACGGAGACGGTGGCTGACGACCCACGGCCGATGATTGGACCTCTGGTCCAGTCCATTCGAGAAACTGAAAGGGGGGAGAAATTTGGTATGGTGGCTTAGGAGAGGTGCTAGTATTTATATATGAAAAGTAAAGTTTGCAGGGATCTCAAGTATGGTTGGCATCGGTTGGAATTGGAAGGCAGAGCGGGATGCCTTTCATCTGTCAATAGCCTCTGCTTTTCTGCTTTAAGCTTTCTGAGGAATGGGAGGCCGCCGTAGCTTTATCTCATTTGAGCAATCCACGTGGCAGAAGACTACTTTCGCCGGCGCTCTCCGAGATGAGGAGGGGATAAGATTCAAAGCGCAAAAGACAGTTCCCTCTGTTCTTTAATGGAATTTGAAGAGATTGATTGGAAGAAAAGCAGTGAGTAGGTTGGAAGTAATCATAGGAAACCCACCCACCATTTTATGCGAGAAAGAAAAGGGTCCTGATTTATTAATTGCATGGAAATGGAGTTCTGCTGAAGGAAAAGAAGAAGACTGCACCGACCCATTACAACAGAAAGTCGTGTCTTCTACTACAAGTTAGCTAGTTCAGATTGGCGAGGAAGAAGGACGCATTCTGTTGAAGAAACGACAATCATTGCACCCTCCCTCTCCTTTCGGTTCCACCTACCCCAGTTCATGGCCCATCTGGGGCTGCCTCGTCTTCCCCACCATCGCCTTACTAATGAACTACACAGGCTTCATCTTTCTCCGCAATTCCATTTCCTCCTACTCCAACCTTCCATCTAAATTTCCGTCTATTTTCCTTGGTGATTCCCATCGAAAGAACTTACGCCCAACAGAAAAATGCTCACAATCCAAAATCCTTACGCATAGATTATTAATACTGTCAAGTACTAGTTTTTTCATATTTTGGTGAAGCCCATTTTCATATACACACCATAGTTTGGTTATGCCTGTAAAAAAAAACATTACATATTGCATTAGCTAGGGATGAACAATGCTGTTGTCTTCTTCATGCCGCCTCTGCAAATCCAACTCTAAGGTTACCAAAATCCAAGACTGTGTGGTAGGCACCCATGAAGATATCCCCCAAGATCCTACATTGACGTCATTATGAAAAGGAATTGAGTTAGATAAATATGCCATGCCGTATGGCGATGTAGAAATTGAACAGAGTTGTAAAATCACCACAGAGGTCCTCGAGGAGGAGGAACGTCCAAAGCTGTGAATCCACTTATGCATTGAGCTGAAGAACCCTCCCCCACCTTCAGTATGTACTGGTGTGGGGCAAGGTCAAAAGCTTTGCCGCCAATGGTAAAGGAAATGATTGGCAGTTTAGAAATGCTTCCGCAGTCGACTGCTGAATCTCCCATGGCTCTTGGAACTCGATTACAAAGCTGAGGAAGGAAGTTACAAAGGGTCAACCATCTCCACAGATGGTTTAACATATATGTTAAAAATAGTGTAAAAACAGTAATCCAACCTCGTCTGCATAGTTAAATATTTGATTTTTGGTCTGATTCTCTCTGAGCTGATTTTCCATCCAGGTCACAGTCATTTTGCAGGCAGCGCACTTGGCATCATTTGACAATGATTTGCTGGTCTTAGCTATTACACTCTCAATGCCCATGCTGTCAATAGCACCATAATTATCAAGTGAGAGGATAAGTTAGACAAGATAGAACGACAAGGACAATGCTGTTTTGATCCTGACCTTACATCACGAGTTCCATCAAAGCCACACAATCCAATACGACAACATATCTTCTTAGGCTTTGCCTGAATTGATCAAAAACTATATTATAAAAAAGGCATCTTCAAGTGACATTTGACGCTTAGAAAAGATAATTATCCACCTCAGCTAGAAGCAGTTCAACAATGGTTTCTCCATACTGTGCGACAACGGCCTTACATTGCTGGCTAGCAACTCCAGTGGCACCAATGGCTTCATTTATCATAGCAACAACAGTCTGAATCCAAGTAAGAGGGAATCAGAATGGGAGACAAAAGACTGCTTAACCTGCTTACGGAAAAGTTATGCGCATACCGATGGACCAGCCAACAAAGATGTTCCAGAGTCTGCTATGGCCGAGCAACCTCTGCCACAATATCCTGCAAAAGAAGGGTCTTTCTTGTTGCATCTTTATGCGAGAAATGAACTTGTTTCGACGGTAAGCAGAGGATACATACCCGTTGGCTTACCACCAATCACAACATCGCCCATCTCAAACTAAATATATACAAATTGCGCGCATTATGATTGAGAGATGGTAGAACAAAGTAAAAGTGAAGGACAATGCTGTAAGTTTTTTGACCACTAACCTGCCAATAGCCTTTTTGAGTCACAGGCACATAAGTATGCTTTCCCTTGAAGTGCTTTGGATCAACGCCCCCAAACACAAGCTCACCCCCTTCTTCTCCCTCGGCGTTGCGATTCAGCCAAAACGAAAAAACCGGGGCCTTGACGAGCCCTTGTCTAACCATGTTATACCTGAGAGACCCCGCCATACTTCAGTTCTAACATCCAACAGAAGTCATCGGCAAAAAGCTCAGATGATATTGAAAGTTCAGTGCATACCACACAGGAACTGCGCTGCCAACTGCAATCTCTTGAAACCCAAGTCCTAACAAACCATCAAACTTAGCGACTGCAAACGTCAGGCTAGGCTCTTTCGTGGCCTCGATAAATTGCTGAAAGCAGTATTACATTACTGATTGTCAGTGGTGAGACCAACTTATTTAAAACGAAAAAAAAGTAAGAACATTACCTGATGCTTTACAACTAAGTCGCCAACTTTAACATTGTCATAACTGAAAAAGCCAGAAATAGCTCCCGAACCATATTGAATAGAAGCAGCAGTTCCTGCGAGGCAAATGAGCACAATGTGAGCTTAAAACGGTGATATTGAATCAATGTAACAAGCGTAATACAAAGATATAAACTTTGGAAGCCATCACAGAAAAGGTATAGACCAACGAACCATTCTTCTTATATGTGCGCGATTGAGTTGATTCATATTTAGCATGAAAATAGCAAGCAACCTACAACAAACCCAAAAAAAAAGCTGACATTTTTGAAATCAAGAAAGCCATGCACTCTCCTGAAGTTAACGATGACAGAAGAACATTGATGGGATTACCGAGAAGTAGCATTTTGAAGATGGCACCCACATATTAGAGCTGCCAGTATCAAAAATCACTGTGAACTTCTGGGGAGGAGTACCGATCGAAATCTCTCCATAGTACTGAGCGTCCAAGTAATTTTTCAATGCGACAATATCTGTATCGGCAGAATCTCCAAGATTGCCATAGAGATTGGACTTCCTTACAGAAGTTCCTAAAGACTGTCCTTCCTTGTAGTCAAGCTGTGCAGCAAGCCGGTTGTTCTGATCTAACTTGATCTTTTTAAGTCCAATTCTGACCAACCCATCATTGGACAAGGAGGCAGCCATACAAAAGAAGAGGTTTGAAAGAAAAAGAGGCAGCACAAGAGCTCTGAAGGTGAGTCCCATCGCCACCTAGCCATTCCCAAACACACATACAAGTTTAAAAGCGGAATACTGAAATAAAAGCTAACAAAGTTGATTATGTTATCTTTCAAAAGCCCTCCACCCAACCAAATTCGAAATGCCATCAAATTTCTTAAAAGGAGAAAAATTCGTTAGCCAAAGTGATGGATCAAAACACAGTCGAAGTTGGAGGACAGAGAAGAAGAGGAGAAAGAACGAATCCATTTTTTGATGGTGGAGTGGGGGAAAACAAAAACTCACCAAAGCTGATTCCTGGAGAGAAAGAAAGGAAGAGAAAGTGCAGGTGCAGGGGAAAGGAAAGGAGCTGAAAAATAAGATGGGTGTTTAAGATTATTATACAAGATGAAGTGTTGAATCTGAGAATTGATCTAGACCCTCGGATCATGTGTACTAAATCGAATCGGTAACGTCTTGGAAGCGCAAATGGCTCGTTTGGGGAAACCTCAAATGGCCAAGAAAAGCATTTTCACGTGAAGATGTTGCAATTTACAGAAAAGGCAAAAGCTATTTGCGTGTGGGGGGATTCCAGCTCCAGTTGGAGGGGGATGAGGAGGTAGGATGAATAAGAATCACGTAACGTAGGAGGAAGGGGGTGTTGTAGCGTAGGATGGTTTCCACCCCACGCAACGCCACATCTCTCAGCTTTGGTTTGGATTTGGTGGGATGCCTCTCTTTCTCAACTTTATAGAATTACATAATCCAGGCCTCGTCCTCTCCTCGTCTAACCATTCACCCCCTTTGCTGCGCTGTGGAGTAGAGACATGAAGGATCGAAACCCTGTAAAATGTGAATACATGAGTTTATGGAGATGGGCAATAGAAGTAGAAGGCCAATAGTGAATGGAGAAGTTGAGTATTGAACTCGATGGGAAGCTTTCATATTATTTTATTTTAAAAGTAAATTTGCTATTAACGATGATGTTTATCTAGTTTCGTATTTTAATGGTTTACTGATGCTGCTCTGTGTGGTTATGATGTCTCTTAAATTCTTTCAATACAATATGTTAGTTCATTTTAGGCTAAAATTTGAATAATTTTATTATTAAAATTAGTCCAAAATACTTAGGCAAAAGACAATATAAAATTATGTACTTCACTTAAATATGTTAGGACCCACGTTGGGTATCCTGCTGGCTGCTACACTGGTCTATTATTATTATTAGTAGAATAATTATTTAGGCAATAATGAATTAATGACAAGTGGAGAGTAGAGAGAGGGCCTAAATCTTTAAATTAATTAAAACCACTCAAAAATAAATGTAATTAAATAAAAGGCCGACAAAGTATGGGCCCTACCATGGCGGTGGCCCAATTCAAAGGTGTGAACTGACCTTCGTCTGCTCCTTGACCTTGATCCGCCCCAATTTTCTCTCTCTTCCCTCTACGGCTCTCCCCCGCGGCCCGCGGTCCTACCGCCTACCCCCGGGAAACTCTAGAAATAACGCGAGAGTGAAAAGCGCAGCTTCATTTATCCTTTTCCTCCTCCGTGCAATTTTGTGTGTTTGTGTGTGTGATGATGACGACGCCGGTGCTGATCCCAATGCCGGTGCCTGTTCTTCATATTTGCGCGTCGAGTTCAATGCCAAAATTTGTCTAATTTCTTGTGCTAGAAGAAGCATGACGAAGAAAGCTCCGCTCTTACCTGTGCGTCATTTGATGTGGTTCAGCTGGAAACTCATCATCACTCTCTCTGTTTTACTCTGCCTCTTCGCTCTTCTTCGGCTTCACTTCCTCTCCGACTCTGATCTCTCCTCTCCTTTGTTTTCTCGCTCTTCTCGAATTTCTTCCTTTAATTTTACTGGTCGACCTAAGATCGCCTTTCTTTTTCTTGCTCGTCGAAATCTTCCTCTCGATTTTCTATGGGCCAGCTTTTTCGAGGTCTCTTTCGCCTTTTTCCCTCCCAATGCTTTTCCTCCTCCTTTCTTTCTAAATTGATTAGCGGTATGTGTTTCCAGAATGGCGACTTGGCCAACTTCTCAATTTTCATTCACTCGGAGCCTGGATTTGTGTTTGACGCGGTAACGACGAGATCGCATTTCTTTTTTGGACGACAACTGAGGAATAGCATTCAGGTACTGTCCCCACCTTGTATTTTATACCTGCCTAGAAAACGGAGCTCAAGTGCCCTAATAAAATAAAAAGTTTGTGTATGCAATAACGAGGTGGATGGAGCTCAGCTAGCCGGAAACATTTTTCTATTTCACACTCTTCTCAGTAACCAATTTGTTACTTAAGATCAGAGAATAATATCGTTAGTCTACTTCTCTGCAAATAACCCAAAAAGTTAGTTAATTTATTCAACTTTTTTAACTCTCTAGGAGGAAGCTAGAGACTAAATTTTGATCCTACTCCACTTACGCTTTTGAACCTTTGCAATGATGGAAAAATTCAACTCGTAATTTAGACAAATCATTGGTTTCGCAATATTATAATATGCTTTACCTAATAAAAGACATCCTGCTGATTTGTCTGCAGGTTGCTTGGGGAGAGTCTAGTATGATTGCGGCAGAGAGGTTGCTGCTCGATGCAGCTCTCGAGGACCCAGCAAATCAAAGATTTATTCTCCTTTCTGACAGGTGGGTTTCGTCGCCAATATATAACCACGACCACTATCTCTCCATTCTTCCTCTTTCCGAACGCAATTCTGTCTAGTTGTTGTGCATTCTTAGAAGACGCTTTTGATTGGTTGAGAGATAACATTCGGTTCAGATTATCAATTGCATGGGTTTATCCTAGCAAACAGTGAATCAGTGGTCTTCTTCTGATAAAAAAAATTAACAATGTAGAAGTTCTTCCCATGATATGCAGCTAATTTAAATATTTTCTTCTCATGCTGGGCATCACTCTGTTGTGGAGTTTCTGGTTCCCGTTCTTTTTGATGCACTATTTTTTCATTCTCTCCTTACCTTCAAACGAATTATGAGATGAAAAGATTTTGCTGGGTTGCTTATTGTCACGTGTAATTTGATTCTTCAGAGGGACTTGAGCGAGTTAATTTGGTTAACGTAATATGACAATGTAGTGCTTAAGTTCTTTTTCCTTTGATGCAGTTGTGTTCCCTTGTACAACTTCAGCTATATATACAACTACGTCATGGCAACTCCAAGTAGTTTTGTTGACAGGTAAACTGAAATTCAATGTTCATGGATGCCAAACAGATATTCTATATCCATGGTTCATTTTATTAACAGTATATTTTCTGGTTTTTAGTTTTTTTTTCTTTGTTGTTGCTGGTGAATTTAACAAGTCAACATTGCACTCATAGTGTTATTCTGAAAACTGTAGTTTTTTTGATGAAAAGGAGGGACGCTACAACCCAAAGATGGCACCTACGATACCTAAGAAAAATTGGAGAAAAGGATCCCAGGTTAACTGTAATTATTTTATTTTTCGAATGTGCATGAATAATATGTGTTTATTTGATAGGCACGGATAGTGTAGTTGTTTTGATGCCCTCATGGAATTTTGTGTTTGAATGAATGTTAGCCCTACTGTTTCCTCCTGATATATGATATATTCATGAGGTTGATTTTTCCATGGTTTAGTGGTTCACTTTACTTCGAAGCCATGCAGAAGTGATAGTTGACGATGAGGTTGTATTTCCAGCCTTTAGGAAATTTTGCAAGGTACGTGATGCAAAAATTTCATTTTGGATGGTGAAGTACATACTTTTTTGAACTACCACCCGTCATCTTAGGTAGATATTCTCCCTGATTCATGTAAGTCTTTGCACATCCGCAGTTCTAGCTGTGGCATGAGAGGCATCTTATTTTTTCCCTCTAATAAGTGTCTGTAGTTTTCAGATTTATGCATTTTACACACTGTCATATCAAGCTTACCTTGCCGCTCTTTACTTGCAGCGTCGTCCACCTGTGGATGCCAAAAGGGGCAATATGAACTTGGTAAGAGAATATTTCATACCTTTTTGTATTGAATGAACTACTGAAAGGAAACTGTAATTCCATGATCAATGAAATTCTAAGATGGGGAAGGGAATATTAGAACTTCAATTGCTGAAGCAAAGCTTTATCTTTAGTTTCTAATTACTTTGCACTATATTTTGAGTACCAGCCATAATCTTTCTATTCTATTCGTTTGCTGATGTACCCAAAACAATTGCTTTTTCGAGTTTGTAATTTTGGTGTAAATGCAGAAACTTCAGAAGCAGCACAACTGTATTCCAGATGAACACTATGTGCAGACTTTGCTTGCAGTGAGTGTATATTCATTCTTCTTCTTTAGTAAATCTTCTCAGATCTCTATTGTTCAAATAATGAGAAACAAATCTTATAAATTTATGATCTAGAATGAACCTGTCCGTTATTGATTTTCTATGGCTTATTTTCGTGTATGTGATGATTTTACCTGAAAGCATTTATTAATTAACGGGATTTCCTTGTTTTGTTTCCAGTTGAGTGAACTTGAAGGCAAGGTTGAGCGAAGAACATTGACGTATACATTGTGGAACGAATCTGTTGCGAAAATGGAGAATAAAGGCTGGCATCCAATTACGTTTAGCTATGCTAATGCTGGTCCAAAAAGAATAAAACAAATAAAGGTTATTTTATTTCCTGAAAACTCTTGTTCTTTTCTTCTAATTAAAATGGAATGGAGGAGGAGACCTAATTGAGCATGTCATTGGAGCTAAGTTACTTCTATCACCTTAGCACTGGTCTTTTCCAGACCACTGCATGTTGTTGTGGAGATAAAATGTGGATTACTTGCCGCAGTTTGGGGAAAGGAAGAGGGAAGGAGTGGAAGAAAGAAAGGATTTGTCAATAGGGGAAATCTGTCGTGACATATTGAGTTCAGTCAGCATGCTATTTTATTTGTTTATCACGGTGTCATTGATCATATAATTCTATGTGCAATGCATTTGTGTTTCTCTCCTGACTCATTTCATTCCACAGGCAATCAACCATATATATTATGAAACAGAGTTTAGGACCGAATGGTGTCGTAGTAACTCAACACTGGCTCCTTGTTTCTTATTTGCAAGGAAATTCTCTCAAGGTGCTGCCATGCGTCTCTTGAGTGAAGGAGTAGTTGGTGAATTTGACGCTTCACAGTTACTGGATCCACCTCCATGATCTACCTTTGTGTTGGGGTATTAGTGGTCTTACCATCTGCTGACCTACCACAAAATGATTGGCCAGCATGTAGACTGCCTTATAAGAGTTCAAAGCTAACACATGTTCCTAGAATACAGATTTTGATCTTCAAAGCGCAAGGTATAATAGCCACGGTATAGATAGCTAATGTTGGTTTAGATAACACAGGGTTGAGGATAATCAGATTCTTCTATATGGCGCTCGCCGAGATGATCATGGATCGTGAACATTGAGCGCAGATTTCATCCCCTTTACCAGAGCTTTCGTTTTAACTATTAAATACAAATGTTTTACTAATGTAAATGCAAGCAAGCATAAATTATGCGGGGATGTGGAGAAGTTGAGATATTGTTCTGCAAATGTTGCTAGAATTTATGCACTGATGGGATGCATGATTGTATTTTCACCGAAGGTGAACTGAACCTTACATTTCAATGAAAATGCCTAGTTTCACTGACGGAGATCAATTGAAATGGAGTTGAGAAAATTGGTGGAAATTTGTACAACTTTAGTGAAAATGTATCAGACTCTCAATACCTATTTGTCTGGCATCCTTGTCCATTAATTTTAGCGTTGACGTTATGTTCACAATGTCATGGTGTGAATTGTGATCTGAGAAAAATGTGATAATATCCCCGTTCAATTCGATACAACTCCAACCGGGAAGCTTTTTCAAACCGAGGGACTTCATCTGTGTCCACGCTTCTCCCACGCCATCCCATCTCTTGTGCGATGCATAGATGTGTGCCAATTGCACATAATTCTCGGCATCTACAGGTTCTAAGCTAAGGATTTCTTTGGCAATTGTCTCACCGAGTGCTTCATTTCCTTTATTCCGGCATGCACGGAGCAGTATGCCTAAAACATCTAGCGTTGGTTCTTTGAACATGTTCTTGTAGGTTCTATAAGCCTCCTCTACTCTTCCAGCCCGACCGAGGAGATCTATGATGCAAGCACGTTGCTCGAGTGTGGGCAAAAGGCCATAGGTTTGTGTCATTGATTGGTATATACCCAACCCCTGAGTAATAAGCCCATTATGACTGCATGCAGAAAGAATTGAGAGAAATATAACATGGTTTGGTTCAATCCCGGAAGCGACAAACTGTGAGTATATTTGCAGAGCTTGCTCTCCCTTGCCATGGCTGCCATGTCCAGCAATAATCGTTCCCCATGAGATCACATCTTGTTGCGACATCCCGTCGAAGCACCTTTGGGCAGTCTCTGAGTCTCCACATTTAGAGTACATGTCAACTAGAGCGGTTTCTACCGAGATGCATGGCCTAAGCCAACTTCTTATAATCAAGCTGTGGATGCACTTTCCCCGACGAAGTGCTCCAACGGACGAACAAGCTTGAAGAAGCGAGATGACTGTTATTGAATCGGGTCTTTGGAGGCTTCTTCTCATTTCATTGAAGAACAATAACGCCTTACTTAAATCACCACTTTTTGCATATCCAGAAAGAATAGCGTTCCAAGAAACCAAATCCCTCCTCTCCATCCTGTCAAAAACTGCATAACTTTGCTCCAAATGACCACATTTGGCATACATAGTGACCAGAGAGTTTTGAGCAGGAACGTCCAGCTTCATTCCTTGCCTCAATATATAACCATGAATTGAAGTTCCTACATCATACCGCCCTAGTTGTGCACAAGCTGCAAGAGCACTAGCCATAGTTGCGGTATTAAGCTCCACTTTTGATTTTAACATCTCATAGAAAACATTTAGTGCTTTGTCCCCACAATCATTCTGCACAAGCCCAGATATCATAGCTGTCCACAAAACCACATCCTTATCTGTAGTATGTTCAAACACTTGAAATGCATTACTTGTATTGCTACATCTAAAGTACAAAACTATGAGGGCTGTATTGATTTGGTGATCGAATTGTAATATATCCTTGAGGATAAGACCATGCAACAGCTTACCAATTTTGAGATCCTTCTTTACAGCCAACGCAGATAGAGCAGATCCGTATGTCTGCCTGCAAGGTTTGATACCCTCAGTCCTCATTCTATGTAAAAGCTGTAACATTTCTTTGACATCTCCAATCTGTGAATAACCTGAAATCAATGAATTCCATGAAACAATGTCTCTGAGATCCATCAACTCAAACAACTTTCTGGCATCCTCAATGCTTCCACTTTTATTATAGTTATTTATCACAGAGTTTGATAAAACTATATCAGATTCAAAGCCATAAATTATAGAGTAACAATGTAAACACTGCACCAGGAAAAGCTCTGTCACTCCAAGGAGTAAGCTTAACAAAGTCACAGGAGTTGGTTGAATTCCTTCTACACGCATTTCACTGTAGAGTGAAAATGCAGCGCTGACGTGCCCCTCTCTTGAACACCATCCAATAAGGGAAGTCCAAGGAACAACATTTTTGTGAGGCATTATATCAAACACTTTACGAGCAGCACCAATGCAACCAAACTTGGAGTAGAAATTAATGAGAGAAGATCCAACGTAGGGATCGGAGGAATACCCATTTACGATGACAGATTGATGGAGGGAGATGCCGAGAAAATACATGTTCGCAGAGGTGCAAGCTTTGAGTAAAGTGGGAAAAGTATGAGCATCTGGAGAAGTATTGGAATGGAGCACAGAGGAGAAAGTGAGAAGGGCTTGATGGTAAGCGCCTTGAGATGAGAGGTCGTTGATGATGGCATTGAAGACTCTGGTAGGGGAGGTAACAACGCTCTTGGAAGGCTGCTGATAGACTGATGTTGGTGGCGGTGGATTCAGAGCATTGAGGAAAGGGCGGCTTAATTTGGTCATAACTCATGCTCGACGTCATTACTGAGCAGATATCATAAACTGATTCGCATGCTGCAAAGTTGAGCCATGGTGGGTGGCTTCATGAGTTGCGTGGAGTTAGGAGTATCAAGTAAGAGTAGCTCACAACTGTAGGGAATCCATGTGCCATGGAAGGTCAAGACCAAGATTATAATTTTCTTATTTAAATGAATTTGAGATTTTAACTTATAATGGCAATGACATACTCTCCCACCAAATTGAAGGCGGTGGGGACCAAAACATATTGTTTTCTTCCATTATTCAGCCACGTCAGCAATTGAAAATGTGGGAAATGACCCACTCATGGTTATTGTTTAGTTTTACTAATTCATTTCAAGCCTTCCTCAACAGTAGTGGGAAGAAAATGGATCCTGAAGAAGTGTGAGGAGGACGAGTGGTGTGCTTTGCCAAATAAGAGGAGAGGCACGTTGCATTGAATCCACACCAGCCAAGAGTTGAACTTGTCACTCTACTGATCATCATCATTTAGTTGCTTTCCCTGCTTCTTAGGATATTCCCTTGCC
This sequence comes from Begonia loranthoides, assembly GCA_022433065.1. Classification (NCBI taxonomy): domain Eukaryota; kingdom Viridiplantae; phylum Streptophyta; class Magnoliopsida; order Cucurbitales; family Begoniaceae; genus Begonia; species Begonia loranthoides. The sequence continues at coordinate 89,016 of CM039481.1, forward strand.
CCAAATATGGTAGATCCAATCCTCACATTCGTACTTCCCATTTCAATCTGCAATTCAGTGATTCTGTCAGCAATTTTCCTCGGAAAACGAAGCACCAGTCCATAGTTTTAAACTTTCATGGAAACTATCCCCATTGCTTCCCCCCTCTTCATCCACCCAAGGAGGGCGTGGGCATACTATGGGGAAGGAGAGAGGACAAAGCAGGTTATTGTGAGATTTTGACCCAGAAAAAAATGACCTTTTGAAAAAAGGGCGGGTGCATTTTAGCATGTGCGGTATCATTAGTAACATGAAAGTTTCTGCTTACAGCTTGCTCAAAGTCTGCCGACATGCCCATTGATAGTTCACACAGCTCTTCTTCAATTCCAAGTGCCTCGCACACTGCGCTTCTGCAGCTCGCCAATGTCTGAATTCAAACACTAATGTTAAATTAGACACACGAAAACAGATTGGAATCCTGGAATATAGGGAGTTGAGATGGTGGAGGGGCAAATAAAAAACAGAATACAGTAAACACATACGATCACCTTGAAATTTTCAGGGGTTGATGTATAATCTGGCATCCCAATCGTCATTAAACCAGAAAACACAAGATTTGGGCAGTTTAAACTAACATGTTTTGCGACTGCCACACATCCAGATGGCTCAACCCCAAATTTTGCTGCAATTACAAAGGAACAAACATAACATGAACAGATTAAAAAGTGAATGACTGAATAATGACTGTGTTTGATGAACTTTGAAAGAATTGGTTATCTAATCACCGCAGACTCTTGAAAATAAAAAATTTACAGCCATTCATGCAAAAAGTAATCTTAATTAGCTGATTATTAACCCCCATTCCACAAAATTCTTGAACAATTCTAAAGTACATAGTCCTTCAATGAAACTGCCCAAAAATGCTTTAATCGAGACAAATATATGACGTTTAGGATCATTTTAAAGTTCACTGATCAAAGCAAGATTTCCTTGTAGCAGTTTATAGGCCAAACGATTACATGATGGCATAGACCAGACCAATTGACCAGCTTGAAGGAAAAGGAAAGATTACTCAAGATTTTATATATATATATATATATATATATATAGGATTTAGAGATATCAATGTTATAGGCTGAAGCAGAGACACAAAACCAATTGAGCAGCAAACAAGTGTTTTATTGAGCAGCTTGATATTCAGAAAGTTATAAAAGACCTAATAGGATAGACAATGATGATCGGAAAACTTTTTATAACTATATGATTAGAGACGATCAATGTTATTGGCTGAGAAGATATAGGTGGGAATTTCCATGCCTATGATGATAAGTTTTCAAGCAAACAAGACAAACTACTTCGACACTGGAAATCTTTAAACAAGTCATAAAATTAAGAAAACTTTGGCACAGCCCCTTGCTGCATTGCCTATGACGAGAAGTAGTTTACAACATGAAATATAAAGAGCCCCATGGGAATCCCCAATAGCCTTAGCATTAACTTACACTCTTCGCCACTGGTGTTCACTTGAACAAAAACCTTAAGAGGTTTCCTTCCAATACTTGCGACAACACGATCCAGATGGTTTGCAATCTGAGAGATGAGGATTGTATTAGCAAAAGAACATTCAAGTATAGAACATTTAATGATTTGGTCTTACAACCAATAGTTTTCCAGCGCAGTTTTACCCGTGTAAACAAGAAGATGAAAAATTCTAATTAAATGGAAAGGATAAGTAGATGCAAAAATAGAATCTTTATCTTAATTCGAGAAATATAACCCGTAAAGTTTAACATAAGAAGAAAAATTGTCATCACGATTCAACCAAAACTAGAAATAAGTAAGATTTCATAATAGGTAAGAGGGAGCTTTGGGGCGTAAATAATGTTAGAATAAAGGCACCTTCTCATCGTCCACTGTCTCTACAACAGCAAGGTTACGCACATTAGCTATACAATAGTAAGAAAACATAGATTCAGTGAGCAATATATAAATTGTTTCTATAGAAAAAGGTGTACAAATCATATTCTGAGAAAATAACGAGCGATGAAACAGAATGGGAAGCATACTCAAAAGAGGTTTTACTTTGTTGCTCTGCAAATTCCCAATGAAATGCCACTCGATGTCATCTGGAAGCTGCAGTTACATAATCAACGCCAAAGTTGAGTCAAGAAAAATTAGAAACGCGGAGGACTGTTGAACCGTGAAAATTGCAAAATATTGGAGTTATGAACGACGTCGATTTGATAAGAAATGAGTGGAATTGCAGTTTTTAAAAAAAAAAAAGCTCCGTATCAGGGAGAGTAGATAGAAAATGGAGGAGGAAAAACCTGAGGAGCTTTATCAATGAGCTCTTGGACGTAGTTTTCACCGAAGCAGCGGTGACCAGCGTCGTAGACTTGGGTAACAACCGGGAGTGGCTTGGTCTTGCTGACAGCCACGACGCGAATCTGATTCAAGGAACGGTGAGATCGTTGGGCGGCGAGGTGGACGCGGTGGAGCACCGAGCGGAGAGCTGAGGCAGCGATGGAATCCATGGGAGCGGGAGGCGAGGCGGCCATGGGCTGGGCTGGGCCCGAGTAGTAACTCTAAAACTGAAGAAGAGAAGATACTTAATCCTATGCGCCGATAGCTATAATAGAATTTTTATTATATCATGTTAAATAATTTCTCTCTACAACATTGATATTGTGACACGTCACGATTTTGCAAGTAACTTAAATTCAGATTTTTAATGATTTAAATTGAAATTACTATATGAATTTGGTGTCACGATTTTATTTATGTTTTTAGTTGAGAGTTTCGGTGGTGCTGCCTCGTTAAGGTCTTCGAGTTGGTTTCTGTATCAGTTATGAGTCCCAACAAATCTAAAAAAACGTATTGATTGATATTTATATATAATGATAAGACTCAAGAGTTGATGCGATATTGAATTTCCTTAAATTTTTTGTTACTTAGGCTGAATTTGGTTTTGGTAGGCCCGTTTGAGGTGGATATTTATATCGTTTTCTTAAAAACTTACTTTGAAACGGGTTTTCTTATTATATGACATATTTTGACATGTCAATTTTTATTGTATATGTACGTTTTTCACTAGACATATTTTACCAAGCAATGCAGATTGTTTTATTGATCACCTTGGTCGTGTAAATCAAATTCGATCGACCCATGTGGGGGTCTTGCTTTATTACATACATTCAATCGTTGGAAGATATGTTTATTTGTTCATTACAGTCATGAAACAACTGTATGTATCATGTTTTTTTTAGTGCAAAACCCTAAACTTGATCAAGGTTGTTGGTGGCTTTGCGATCGTTAAGTATCACCATTATTATTGTTTATGTCTATGACATGGTGTACTCAGAGTCTGTGAGTAGCTCAAATTTCAATGTAATTTTATACAGTAGATGTTTATTTATGTATATACTACATTATAGTAGAATGATTTAAAATGTGACTAGATGTTTTACACTCAATTTTTATAGAACATTTTATATTGCCATGTTCATGTATTTTCTTTACTCTAACGTTAAATATAAAATTTTATCTCTACTAAGTTTAATCGAATCTTCCGCTTCAGGTCTTAATCAAGAAGGTCATTAGTTGGTGACAAACTTTCTTGAGATGTTATCCAAGAATACCTTCAGTTTTCTTCATTAAGCTTTCTTGCAATGGCGTGTGAAAACGCCTCTCTACGCAATCTTAACCATGGGCTCTATTCATCCTACCATTCCCTAATCCATTTGATCATAATTTTCAACTCAAATCCCGGCTGCCCTCAACGACAGGCAAGTTGTGCGGAGTAGGCAAATCTCATCTTATCCTCCAACGCTGATTGCTTCAAACAAATAAGAAATGATTTGTCAGAGCCCCAATATTCATGGTTATTGGTTAAGAGTAGAGGGAGAGTACAAGAGAGTGCATCCAAAGGACGCTGCATTCTTTCATGGCGTCGTATAGTGGTGCAGGCGTGGAGAGTTTATAGTTGTTTGGATATAGTCTCTTGGACACTAGTTTGAAGCAAATGAAGACCTGCTTACAAAATTGGAATTGAGGACCAGGAGTCGACTGCAAACGTCTTGAGACTTGACCCATTAAAACACACAAATAACCCAACCGGATTCAGACGAAGAAGCCTAAGGCTTGCCCATTCAGATTCAGTGGAGAGGGAATATATGAGCAAACAAAACATTACTTTTGGGAAGGAGTCTTGAGATGAAAGAGAAAAGGCAGCGTGCATGCATGGAGACTGGAACTGGAAGAGCGGGAAAGCCACGGGTTTGACGATTTGGGCGGGGGTGGGATTTCAAACCAAGTTGTTGAAGCCACTCTTTTCAACCCAGGTGATGACATGGCATTGGAGGAGTTCAAAGTCCCGTCCCCACGGATTTTGACAGTCAACGGGGAAGCAGATCTGAAACGTGATTGGTTGAAGGGCGTCAAAGTCGTAGACTTGAGGTGCTCGTGGGTGCATAATTTTCCTCTTCCCCACGTTGGTGGGAGGCGCCGCACTCTCAAGGGCATCCCCTATTCTGTTCTTTGGGGATTAATCTCACGCTATTCAACTCAACTCTCGCCGCGCCTCCACATGTTACGTCGGACGAAGGGACTTTGATTGGATAATCCTTCATAATCCTGTGTTCCAACCGTGGGCCTCAATCTGAGCCAGGCGTCACTCTGACGCACCATCTCACGTAAGATGTCTACCCTCCCTCAAATTTCTCCCACTTCCTTCTTCCTCCCCAGTTCCTCCTGCCCATCTGGTCTTCCTCCTTCCCCTTTTTATACGCGATCCCCACGCTCCGCTTAAAGACTTCACGGACTTCTCTCTCTCTCTCTCTCTCTCTCTGTTTAACCTCTCCATCTCATCGACTTCTTCTTCTGTGCTTTCTTTGATTTATGGACAAAGGATGGGGTCTAACTCTTCCTGATTCTGAATCCATCTCCCTCTTTCTCCACAAACCATTCTCTGCTGCTTCCTTTGACCGCCCAGTGGGCGACTCCTCTACCATGTTTCGGGACTTTCAATTTCCTGTTAAACTCCGTCGCCCGAGCGAAGACGCTCACCCGCCTTCATATGATAATCGGATGGTTGTCGATGAGCTCGACTTCTTCTCCGTTAAGACAAGCGTCGCTGAACACCACGAACCACGTGATAATTCTTCCAACCCCACCGGAGTTATCGTGAAAAGAGAACAGTACAACGTTGAGCCGCCGCGGTCCGACTTGGCTGTAAATGTAAGACACACTTTCATATTGGTTTCTTCATTATAATCTTAAAATGTAATTTAAATTCAATTCCTTTTTCTGGGTAGACTGGATTGCACCTGCTAACTGCCAACACTGGAAGCGATCAGTCAGCGGTGGACGATGGGATCTCATCGGAAGGCGATCATGTCCACAAGCGAGATCGGAATGAGGTACGTAATAACATAACATATTTGATTGTTCGTCTTCTCTAGCTAGTTGACGAAAGATTCGATTATATTGTCTTTATTGCATCAGCTGCTTCAATTGCGAGGGGAACTTGACCGAATGAATTCGGAGAATTCTAAATTGAGAGAAATGCTCACCCACCTCAACAACAACTACAGTGCTCTACATATGCAGCTTTCGGCGGTGAGGCAACAGCAACAAACCAATCACCCATCTGAAATTACTCAACAGCAACGAATTCAGGTAACAACCAATAATTTTCTTATTCTCGGAGCGTTTTAAATTATTCACGAGCTAACATGGTCCCTTTACAGATTGTTGAAGGAGAATCTGGCCTGAAAAATCAAGTTCTGGTGGGGAGAGGGATGGTGCAAAGGCAGTTCATGGATCTTGAACCCAGTTCGGTGGATGATCAAATATCCCAGTCTTCATCTGACGAAAGAACAGTTTCTGGGTCGTCTTTGAATCAAGCAGAAGGTGGCGGGTTAAAGAGAACCATAAATGATATTAATTCATTTGATGAGGAACAGTCTAAGGTGAGGGCTGAGAAAAGAAGGGAAGACAGCCCTGGCTCAGATGGTCATGGTCCTAGTAAATCGAACTCTGTCAAACCTCTTGACCACCAGACGACAACGACGGAGGCCACCATGAGGAAAGCCCGCGTCTCAGTTCGAGCTCGATCAGAAGCGCCTATGGTAAAAACATGACCATTTCTAATTTTGGTTACAGCTATTCTGTAATTGAGTTGAGATCATATGGAGTTTCCTTGTATTTTTACAGATAAACGACGGATGCCAATGGAGAAAGTATGGGCAAAAGATGGCCAAAGGAAACCCATGTCCTCGGGCATATTATAGATGCACCATGGCGGTTGGATGTCCAGTTCGTAAACAAGTAATGAAACAGTCCAAGATTCAGTCTTCAATTCTCTGCATTTAAGTTTTGATTTTGGTTGTTAATCGATCGTGAACAATGGCACAGGTTCAACGATGCGCTGAAGATCGAACAATTTTGATAACTACGTATGAAGGGAAGCATAATCACCCTCTTCCTCCAGCTGCTGTCGCTATGGCTTCCACCACAACTGCCGCTGCTACCATGTTACTATCTGGGTCTATGCCTAGCGCAGACGGCTTAATGAACCAGAATTTGCTGGCAAGGGCCATTCTTCCTTGCTCATCAAACGTGGCTACAATTTCAGCTTCTGCTCCATTTCCGACCGTCACCTTAGACCTCACTCACACTCCAAACAACCCATTGCATGAATTCGAAAGACCTCCCACCACACAGATGCACCTCCCATTTGCGGGTCATCCCCATCAGCTTCCTCCTCAGATTTTCGGTCAAACGCTGTATAATCAATCAAAGCTCTCGGGTCTTCAGCTCTCCGGCCATGGAATCGGTTCTTCTCATTTACTCCAGCAAGCTCTACCGCCTTTGTTGCACCAGGCTCACCCACCTTCTTCGTTTCCCGACTCATTGAGTGCTGCCACTGCTGCCATCGCCTCTGATCCTAACTTCACGGCCGCTCTTGCCGCGGCCATAAGCTCCATCATCGGCGGCGCTCCGTCAAAGACTGAAAACGGCAATGTCTCTTCAAGCAATAACAACGTCAACAAAATTAATAGTTACACGGGAAAGTAGAAGATAATTTTGTTTAATCTGTCTATTCTTCTTGGAGCCTGGAGGGGTATTCTTTTGTTCTTTTATTCGGGACAAGAAAGGGGAAACATGTTCAGACAGTTTTGCTCTCGTAATGGGAACAAATGTATTCTTTCTTTCTATACTTGTTTTTTCTTCTGAGTAACTTGATTTATGATTTGGGCAATGAAAGACTAGTCTGGATGCCCACGTACCTCTCTTGTCTTTTGATGTCTTCCACAGCCTTGGCCTCTGCATCTCAGATGAAGAGAGAGAAGTAGAGTGGAGAGAGAGAGAGAGAGAGGGACACAAAAGAATGACGTGATTTGGGAAGCGTGGCATCCGCGTATTCCGAGTCATACAGGACAGCTAATCAGCATATCAGTCTTTGACACGTAAATGATTTTTACACCAATAAAAAACACCGAAAGTTTGAGAGATATTTTCCAGGAAAGTAGGCGAGTTTGACGAATAAGGAAGGAAGAGGTCAAAACTTGTTGGATTAGCTTCTTTGACTTTCATTTTTTGGGTAGTTTATAAAGAGGTCATTATAGATTTATCACTTACAAGTAGCAAAAACAGCTTTGTTATATCATGTTATGCATATTCTTCACAAGGAGAATGTATCAATTACCAAACTCGAGCGTCGATTCACATGTGCATGTATCATACCATGTGTGCCAAGTTAAGGATTCAAAGGATCACGTACTTCCTCGGCCTAGTTCTTGCCTACAGCTACGACACGATTCATAAGAACATTTGGAGCACGACTGATGCAAGTCGGGTGGAATAATGGTCACAAACATTTATTCAACCACCTAGGTCTATGACAATTGTTCTTCTTGGTGAGTAAAACAAGAAAAATATTTACCAATAGATTTGCCACACCTCAAAGGAGACCCAAACAGAACGATAAACAATTTGATCTGAAAATGAGTCGAGTCGTCTGACGCTTCAAATTAAGTATTTAACATTCAACGAAAGATTTAAATAAGAAAATGAAATCAAAGCCCAACCAACTATGTTAAATCAAACATCCATCAATGACATACTAGATAATTGTAGTAACTTAAATCCATACAAAGGAACTAGGAAAGCAAAGGATTCTTATCAGCCGTGATGTTGTGTTCAATGAAAGAGTATTTCCATTAAACACGACTGCTGATGTACCAGTTGAGAAATAGATAGATTCTCAACATGAAGATTAGTTTGAGGTGGAGATTGACATGGACAATGATAATGCTCAACCTCAAAAGACTCAGACTGAATATCAAAATCACCGAATAGATGGTACAACTCCAGATCAAGAAGAACATCCTTTAGATTATCAACTAACAAGGGATAGATCTAGGAGGGTAATCAGACCAGTTCAAAGGCTTGGATATGTTGATATAATTGCATATGCTTTAATGGTTTCTACTGATCTTGAACATAATGAACCAATATCTTATAAGGAAGCTATAAGTCAGACAGATTCTAATAAGTGGATAAAAGCTATGCAGGAGGAAATGGAGTTTTTAAAAAGGAACAAGACATGGACTTTAGTTGACAGGCTTCCATCTCAGAAAATAATTGGCTGTAAATGAATCTATAAATTGAAGGGTGTAGCAAATCCTTAGTAGAAAGCAAAATACAAGGCAAGACTTGCAGCAAAAGGTTTTGCTCAAAGAAAGGGAGTTGATTTTAATAAAATCTTCTCACCAGTGGTAAAGCAAACCTCAATACGGGTGTTTCTCTCACTGGTTGCTGTCCAAGATATGGAATTGGAGCAAATGGATGTAACAACTGCATTTTTGCATGGAAATATAGAAGATGCATTTTTGCATGGAAATATAGAAGAGAAAATATACCTCAGCCAAGTTGAAGGATTTATGTCTTCAGATACCTCCAAGGTATGTTTGCTACATAAGTATTTATATGGCCTAAAACAATCACCTCAGTAATGGAATAAACAGTTTGATTCCTTTATCTCTGAGATTGGTTTTGTAAGGAGCAAATATGATCATTGTGTGTATAAAAGAGGAGAAGAAATGTTAGAGTTAACTTTTATATTGTTGTATGTGGATAATATGCTTATTGTAAGGAAAAGCTTAACTGCAATATCTAAATTGAAACCTGAACTAAGAAGGGAATTTGACATGAAGGATATGAGACAGGCTAAACGTATATTCGGTATAGACATATGCAGGGACAGAAGTGAAAATAGTATTAGTTTGTCTAAAAAACATTACCTTCTGAAGGTATTAAACAAATTTGATTTTACACTTGCTAAACCAGTATCTACACCTTTGAGAGCTGAATTCAAATTGAGGCATGATTAGTGTCCCAATACTGAGGAAGAGAAGTTATGGATGGATAAGATACCTTACTCGAATATATTGGAAAGCATAATGTATGCAATGGTTTGCACTAGACTAGATCTTTCAATGCAGTGAGTGTCACAAGCCGTTTCATGTCAAATCCTGGGAAAATTCATTGGCATGCTTTGAAGTGGTTTATGAGGTACATTTCAGGTTCATTTAATGTAATTCTAATATTGGGAAGACACAAGTTAAGCAGAGATATTCTAGCCGGATATGTGGAAGCTGATTTTGTAGGGTGTGTAGATTCAAAGAAATCTATATCGGGTTATATTTTTACAATGTGTGGAGGAGTCATTTGTTGGAAGCCTGTCTACAAAAGGTGGTAGCATTATCCACCACTGAATCTGAATATTTGTCTGCATGTGAAGGAGTTAAGGAAGCTTTGTGATTAAAAGGTCTTGTTAGAGATTTTGATATAAACAGTTCAGACTTGATCATCTACTGTGATAATCAGAGTGCTCTTCATCTAGCTAAAAATCCAATTTTTCACGATAGAACCAAACAGATTGATGTGAAGTACCATTGTATACGAGAGGTAATTTATCTTAGACAGATCAAACTTCAGAAAATTGGAACCGATGATAATCCTGCAGACATGTTTACAAAAGTATTGCCAATAGCTAAATTTAAGTATTGCTTGAATTTAGTGAATATTCAGTGTTATTAATTTCTGGTGAAATAATGATATAATCGTTCGAGTTATTTTTTGGTAAATCTGTGTCAAGGTGGAAAATTGTGCTGATGACTCAGCTTTACCGTTGAAGGTTGTAGTTATGTGGTAGTTTGTAATGTTCGAATGTTGATTGGGTAAAAGAGTCATTCATCAGTACTTCATGTTTGTATATTCATGCAGTTGTTTTGGTGATTGGTAATGTGATTCAAGTTCCCTGTTTAAAGTTCAAGAAACTGAGGCAAAAAAAGGTTACTATGCACGATGGTGAAGACGATGGGAATAGATGGTTTTCTCTTTGTGTTTCATTTATTTGTTTGATTGTATTATGATAATTGGTAATATTGATTCTTCTGTAATTGTAATCTTGAGGTGATCAATAAGAAAAGTTGCTAGACGATTTCATCCGTGGACGTAGGATAATATTGTCCGAACCACGTAAAACTTTGGTGTTTTTGTTCTTTCTGTAATTCTGTTTTATTTGACTGAACGTTAACACAACAATTTTCTCTGAGATAGAACGCAAAACACCTTGGCATAACATACGGGTTCCATCTCTCCTGTTTTCGGGAACAACACCACCATTGCTATCGCTGATCTCAAGCTTCTTCTCTTCAAGTCTACAAAAAACAGAACATTTCAGGAATACGAGTAAAACCAGAGAAAAACAACGTGAAAGACAGAAAAAGAAGAGGAGAGAAGGAAGAGATGATTAGGAACAGAAAATTCAAAAAGTACAATCAAAAGTTAAATATAGCAATAGATGGCTCTAGTCCATTGGGCTTTGGGGCTTAAGAAAGCTAATTATCTATGTTTTTGAGGAGCCCAGGCCAAGTGGGCATAGAAGAGGAGATATTTCGAAGGGGGCAACCAAGGATTTATTTATTTGAAGACGAAGAAATTGGGTTTAGGCGGAGGCTGCGCTTTTTATCCATGGAGTCTTGTACGCTACTTCTCCATCCACCAAAGTTTCCTTCTTTCAACACTTCCAAGCTCTTTCGTATCTGCCCAACCTGGTCTGCATCCCCTCATCTCACTTCTTTACGCTGCCAAAAGATGTATGTCCCTGGTGGGTTCTTCTCTCTCCTCTCTCTCCTCTCTCTAAGTGCTGTGTTAGACAGAGTGACAAAAAGTGATTTATCTGGGTGAAGGATTTGGAGAAGCATCGCCCGAAGCAAAAGCAGCCAAAAATCTCCACAACTTCTTTACTTATATAGCAGTCAGAATTGTGGGTGCACAGCTTGAGGTTCTCCCCCATTCTTAATCCAAATCTCCGTTTACTCTCAATTCCTAATCTTATCTATTTATCCAACGACGCCAATAACTAACTTGATTCATGAGTTAACTAAGTCTTTGTTTTTGGTATAAACTGGTCTGCCCCGTGTTAACTTGAGTTTTCCAGAGCAGAGCTATAACCAGGAGGCTTACGGAGAGCTTATGGAGTTTCTGAACAGACACTCGCTGAACGAAGGGGACAAGTTCTTGGCCAGTCTTATGAGAGAATCGTCCAGACATAAGGGCCTGGGTATGTACATTTTGAAATTGAGCTGCACTCTTTTACATTTATTTTTGTTAGAGTCTTGTGTCCTCTGTTCCTTTTGGGTTGCCCAAAAAGCTATCCTAACGGAGAAATTGTTAGAATTTGGTGTGACCCAAATTCTATTTAGGCTGGATTAAGCTCGTATCCAATATTAAAATTTTTTATTTATTCTATATATTGATATTTGAGTAGCAAAATTCATTGTAACTTGATTTTTTTAATAGTAAATTTCTCATCTACGTTTTTTTTTTCAAAATTGCAATTTTCACAAAATTTGAAAACACTCAGAATTTGGTCGATTTCGAATAAAGAAACTCTTAACCTCGTTGATACAAATAGTTGAGAATCGAACGAAAAATCAGAAAAAGAAAAAAAAAACACGCAGAAATTAAGGTACAATGAGTTTTGCGACTGAATCATCAAAATATAAAGTAAATAGAAAACGCTAATATTATATACGGATTCAACTCGATCTAACTAAAATTTGAGTCGTACCGAATTCTAACATCTTTGTCGTCATGTGATTATCTGCATTGCATTCGACTCTACTCAAATTCACGTGGACTGTTCAATGACATTCGTGGGCAGCTTTACGCATTTTAGAGGCAAGTTTAGCACTAACTCAAGTATTTTTAACTTTTGGTTATGCATATATATATATATATATATATATATATATATATGTATATAGATGTAGAAACCAAACTTCTCTTTTTGTTCAGGTTCGATATGCACACAGTAAAAATGTGTTTTTGTGTGGCACCACCTGAAGCCAATAGTATATAAAGTTATTCTCTCTCTCTCTCTCTCTCGTTCTCTCTGAGAAGTAAGTTTACAGAGATTATTGAAAGGTTCATATAATTTTGTTTGTAGATGGCGGATGAATCCAACACGCAGCTGATGAGAGACTATGTTTCAGAAACAAGTTCAGTAGAAAACTGACGAGCAGCAGATATGAAAGTATACGTATAGACCCAGATTTTGGCGTTTGGCAAAGGTCCTGCTTACTCTGCTGATGACCCCATCTCTCTTTTCCTCCCTCCTCTTTCTTTTATATTTCATTCTGTGTTGTGGTAATCATGAGAGACACGAGACAAGAAGGCATGTATTGATTGGGGGCATGAGTTTCAATTATTGACTGAAATAATGAAACTTGTTTGTCCACTGCCATGGGTGTAGAGCTGCCCGTACTGCGATTCTTGGGTGGATGACAGATCCAGCATTGAATGTTGGGATGTTGGGTCCCCTCTATCATACGAGTAATGATTGAAGTTTGGACGGAGCGAATCACCGTATGCAATGTAAACAACTTCGTTCCAACAAGTAATGAACTTTGAAATCCATCCAGGACCTTCCCAACAATGCCGACTTTTTGTCTCTCTCTTTAAAAAACACTTATTTTCTGGGGAACTGTAAGACCAGACATCGCAGCCAATCAAGGTCAACGAGATCAGAGGCATTTTAGGTAAATTATCTGGGAATTAATAATATAGTAGAATCTAAGGAGATGAGGGGCCGGAGAAAGAAGTTTGCAATAATGGAGCCAACTGTTAATTTCTGCAAGCGCAAAACTGGAAGGTGTTGACGGGGCATGAATTTACGGTGACGATACAAAAAACGGAGAGGGACGATGAGAGGGGAGAAGGAGGAGAGCTACCTCTCAGAAATTGAAATGGGTCCCGGGCGACCCACGGCTTTACGTCGCTTTATGCCTCGTGCATGATTCGACCTTTTACCTCGTTTTTAATCGCCTCCTGTTCTGGCCGACGCTCTCTATCTCTTCGTTACTCCGCAAAGAAGCTTTGAGTTTTCCAATGCTACCTTTTCATTTCTAACCTTCCTCTTCGATTGCTTCTTCATGGGCGCTTTGCATGAACCTTACCTCATCGGACCTCCCTTCTAGAAGAATGCTGACTGCGGCTCCGATGGTTGCAATGGCTGCGAAACATGAGTTTCGTCCTCTTTCTGGAACTTCTATCCTCTTTGGGCTCTTCTTTTATTCCTTGATCTCTGCTTCTCACTATGCTCTGGCCATTACTGATGCTTATGATGGTATAACAACACATCATTTTCCCCCTCTGATAGGATTCTTTGAGTTTTAATTAATTCATTTTTCTGGGTCGTTTGAAAGAAAACCTTTTTGAGTTTGAATTTGTGATACTGTTGTTTCCAACGCAGTTCAAGCCCTGCGAGTCTTGTACAGCTCATTGAATAGCCCTCCCGAGCTAACTAGTTGGAGAAGCAGTAACGGCGATCCCTGCTCAGAGTCATGGAAAGGGATAACTTGTGAGGGTTCAGCTGTTGTTTCTATGTACGTATTGTAAATGGCCACCGCCAATGCAGAACCAGAGCCATCCGGCCATTATCTTAGTTCAATCTTCTGTGCTAATGCGTCTCTGTCTTTGCTTTTCAGCGATATTTCTGGGCTAGGACTCAATGGCACAATGGGATATTTGCTCTCCTACCTACTCTCGTTGAAGAAACTGTGAGAAAACTTTCGCATTCATTGTTCTTCAGAATTTCCTCAACTTGTTTGATTCATCTCCTTAAATCTGTGCTCATCAGCGACATGAGCTGGAATAACATTCATGCCGCAATCCCGTACCAGCTACCTCCAAATCTTACTTCCCTGTACGTATCTTTACTCCTCAGTTCTACTCATACAAGTCGGGTTTGGGATTTGACAATGGCGTGATTCACATTGAATGATGTGCAGAAATCTTGCAGGCAATAACTTAAGTGGGAATCTTCCTTATTCCTTCTCCAACGTCGTTTCTCTTAATTATCTGTGAGTGTCTTTACCGTACATGGTTTTGTTTTAGCAACTAACGAACGACAAATTAAACTCATAATCCAAACCTTAACGTCCGGCAATGGTTCTAATGTCTGAAAGTTTGTTCTTCTTCGTCTTGTCTGAGTGCAGAGATCTTTCTTTCAACAAGCTTTCAGGAGATCTTCCCTACACCATCAGTTCATTGTCCAATCTTTCTTCGCTGTGAGTTCAAACTCTGATAAATTTTATATGCTGAGTTTAAACTCTAAATTGTATGTTCAACGCCCCAGCTATTTGGAGAATAATCAGTTGACCGGTTCTCTTAATATTCTCGCAACCATACCTCTGACAAATCTGTAAGTTCCTAGGACCAATGATGTTCTTTGTATTATCTCTTTAGTCTTCTTTACCCGTTTGTTTTTTGCCCGACAGAAACGTTGCAAACAACCATTTCAGTGGATGGATACCTCAAGAGCTTAATTCAATCCCAAACTTTCTGTGAGTATTTAATTATGGTGTCTTCCATTAAATTACCATCAAGCGCTTAGCTTCTTAAAATCAACCAGATATAGCGGAAATTCATTTGAGAACGGTCCTGCCCCTCCTCCGCCGCCGTATAGCACACCACCTCCGGGGAGACCTCGCAGCGGTGCCCCACCCAAGGATTTTGATGCTGGATCATTTCAGTCTGATAGAGGGTTGGCAGTTGGAGCAATAGTAGGCATCATTGTCGGGACTGTCGTCGTTTCTCTCATTCTTCTAGCCGGGCTTGCCATTTGTGTTTGGAAGAATAAAAAGCAGAAAACCGGCTCAAGGTCTTCCGGTGGGCAACTCCCCGTGAATGGTAGATTTCTTTTCTTCTCCATAAATAAGGGATACACTTCGTAAAGACTCCATCTTTGCAGACTAATTAGTCTGTATATGGCATTGGAGTTAGAGTTATGAAAGGTTAATTGAATTGATAATAACTAGTATTCCCTTTTATACATTGAAGGAAATATTCAGGAAGAATTTACAGCTAAGGACTAATAGTTTATTGTTAGTCATACCAAACACAATGCATACTATAAAACTAGATATATACACTACATCCCCCAACAATCGCAAGGACGGAGAACGTAGAGATTGTCACGACAAGCATGAAACTTGGAGATAGACAAAAGTTTGGTGAGACTGTCAACAAATTGAGTGGAGAAAGGAGTGAACTCCACACACAACTCTTGAGTGAAGAACCAGATTAGAAGCCATATAGGTTCCATTGAGTGAAGAACCAGATTGGAAGCCATATAGGTTGCACTAATATTATCACAGTAGATAATTGAGATTTTGGAACCATGAAAACCAAGTTCTCGCAATAAGGATTGAAGCCAAATAACTTCAGAGACACCATTGGCAACACTCATGTACTTTGCCTCTGTACTGGAGAGAGAAATAGCTTGTTGGTTGTCCGAGGACCATGAAATCAAATTAGCACCAATGAATATACAATAGGAACATGTACTGCGACGATCATCCTGACACGCAGCCCAATCAGCATCAGTAAACACCGAATGTCCAGAGATGACGATAGTTGAAAAGATAAGGAGTAGGAGGAAGTGCCTTTGAGATAGCAAGAATACGCTTTAGAGCTGAAGATCAGTTGGACAGTGCATGAATTGACAAATTCTATTTACAGCAAAGGAGATATCAGGCCGAGTAAGGGTGCAATATTGAATCCCGCCAACTAGACTCCAAAAAACAGAGCCATCTGTAAGAGGAGTACTAGATTTCTTCGAAAGTAATGAACCAGTGGCAATCAGAGTTGGCATAGAGTTGCAATCGGACATATTGGCGCGCTGAAGAAGATCCAATATGTAATGTGATTGATTGAGGAGAAAGCCCGAGGAGGAGTGAGAGATCCGAACACCAAGAAAATAGTGCAATGGACCAAGATCTTTAACTGCAAACTGGGAATGAAGATAGCTGAGAAGAGTGTCCACCAAAGTTGGAGAATTACCTGCCACTAGGTTATCGTTGCCGTAGACATACATAACAATGACAGAGGAGCCCGATTTATAGATAAACATGGAGTTGTCAGCTTTGGAAACATAGAAGCCCCACTTAAGTAACGTGGACTGAAGCTTCATATACTAAGCATGGGGAGCCCATTTAAACCATAAAGAGACTTGTGGAGACGGAAGACCAATGATGGATTGGCAAGATCAATGAAGCCCGGGGGGTAAGCCATATAAACCGTTTAAGACAGATCACCATGGAGAAAGACATTAGAAATATCAAGCTGTCGAATATCCCAATTAAAAGACAGAGAAAGAGATAGCAGTAATCAGATGGTCTGAGGTTTGACAATTGGGCTGAAAGTCTCACATAGTCAACACCAGGTGTTTGATCTTAGCCCTTGGCCACCAACCGGGCTTTATAGCGATCCAGTGAGCCATCAACATTTGAATTACGCTTAAAATCCCACTTATAGCCAACCACACGATGACTGGGAGGAAGAGGAACCAGAGTGCAAATGTCATTCTCTTTGAGAGCTGCAATCTCTACAAGCATAGCATCCAACCAGTGCTTATGCTTGGATGCTTGAAGAAAGTCAGTGGCTCAAAAAATTCATCAATAACCGTAGCATGAAAGAGCTTGGGCTTAAAAATACTAGATTTAGACCTTGTATGCATTGGATGAGTATTAATAGTGCAATCTGTACCCCCAATGTTGGGAAGCGAACCACAGAGAAGAAGAGGAAGAAGCAGGGGTTGAGGGGGAAGGAGAGGAGGTGGATGGCAAAGAGATAGAATGAATTGGAGTACAGAGTTTAGGGAGTTCAATCGGAGTGGAAGAGAGAGGTAGTGAGGAAACAGTAGGAGAAGAAGCAAAAGGAAAAACAGATTCATAAAAAAAATGACATGACGGGATATATAAGTACGGTGAGTGGAGATATTGTAGCATAAATAACCGAAGATAAATTATCGCAATTATAATCTTATCTAGCACAATAATAATAAGCTAAGGGTTAGAGAATAAGAAACCAAGTTGTTGACGCGGTTCGGCAAAGCACGCCTACGTCCGCGCTTCAGATTTCCCTTGAAGATGTATTCACTTCAACCACTACCGGTTACACTTGATTTAACTTCACGGGTGTCAATCGTACCATTACAAGCAACTGATTCTTAGGGCGTTACCCTTTTCGCTCGAGTACAATTTTCTCTCATAAAATTAAAGCTTTCAAGGCTTACAACAACCACTCAAATACAAGTGCTCTTAATAGACTTAGGAGTGTTGTGTTTTCAACTCAAAATGTATGCAAGAAATCGATTCGAAATTTTGGCAGAGCTTCGCTATAAATCGTGTTAGTACCTCCATCCTCGGAGTGCCTTCTATTTATAATTTTTTTGCTTTTCGGTCGACCCAATACTTTTTGGTTCGACCTCATCCGATCGTTGAAAACTAGTCGTTAGACAATTCTGTGCTTTTTCGGTCGCTGGGCTCAACCTGGCCTCGACCGCATCGCATCCGAAACTCCTTTGGAAATCACTACTTTGCTTTTTCGGTCACCTTTTTCGTCCAAAACCTGTGACCGCAATTCGATGACAAACTTGCCAAATCTTACAGATTCAAAACTACCTCGACCGGATCTCAATCGCACGTAGATCGCAAAATCCCCAAATGTTACAGATTCAAAGCTTCCTCGACCGAGCTCGGCTGGGCCTCGATCGCGTCTCGACCGAAAACCCATGGACTGCAGTGCTTGAGAGATTTGGATGCATTCCTTGCATCCTCGCTTCGACCAAAAACCCGGACGTCAATTCACTGAAGGATTTTGGTCGACTTCCTTCAACCACGTCTCGACCGCGTAGCGACCGAAATACCAAAGCCTAATTTGGTCGCTTCCCTTGCGTCCGTGCTTCGACCTCAATACTCCAATTTTATATTTATTTAATTTCTAAGTCCCACAATGATGTGCAAACACTACATGTACTTAGATAAATATGTTAGCACATTAATAATACCCTTATTAAGGGTATTTCCAATATAATTGATAATGTTTGCGGAATTTAAATTCAACAAATAAACAATATATAAATTCAATTAATATTGAATATCATCAAAATATAATTACGGCTAATACACTTAGGCTAACTGACTATACCCAGGAAAGCACACTGAGCAGACCAAGGTTGAAGCTTGTTGGATGCATATGGATGCAGACATAGATAGCAAAGATAGCCGAAAGTTCGAAGGAAAGAATAAGGAGGGGAACGGTGAAAAAGAATGTCATATGGAGACCTTTTTTCCAGAGTAGGTGAGGGCAACATGTTTATAAGAAAGGCAGTAGTGGAGAAAGCAAATGACCAGAATTTAAGTAGAGTGTGAGAATGATAGAGGAGGGATAAACTCATCTCAACGACATGTCAGTTCTTGCATTCAACACACCCATTTTGGGCAGGGGTGTAAGGGTAGGATATACGATGTATGATACCCTTTGAAAGAAGAAAAGATTTGAAGGTAGAGAATTCACCACCCCCGTCTATTTGAATAGATTTAATTGAAATATTAAACTGGTTTAGAATCATAGTGTAGAGCTGAATGAAAGTGTTAAGCGCTTGATCCTTTGTTTTGAGTGAATACAGCGAGGTAAAATTGCTAAAATCATCAATGAACAAAATGTAATAACGATCACTAGTACAAGATGATTCGAGAGAAGGCCCCCAGAGATCACTATGAATGAGTTGAAATAGAGATGAAGCACGAGAAGTAGAGTTAGAAAAGGGAAGACAGTGTGATTTACTTAAATTGCAAGCAATACAAGGAAAACTAGATTTGTCTGAAAATGAAATATTACAACCAGAAAGAACACATTTAACAACGGATAAAGATGGATGACCCAGCCAAGAATGTCCAAATTGCAATGGAGAAACTAACGAAGAGGATAGTAGAGCAGCAGGAGAGGAAGACACCATCAGAGATAATGAGTAGAGGCCATTGTGAATACTACCGCGAAGAATGGTCATTTGGGAAAGACGATCCTTAACAAGAAAGAAAGAAGGATGAAATTCCACAAAGACATTATTATCACAACAGAGTCTATGAACACTGATAAGTTTCGTAGTTAAAGAAGGAGAATGAAGAACATGGTGGAGAGAAAGAGATTTAACAAAGGAAGAAATGGTTGCAGACCCAATATTGGAGATAGAGAAAGGCGTACCGTTTGCAGCAAGGGCATTATCCGGACCGCTGTAGTAAGCCATTGACTGAAAGTCACTTTGATGAGGGGTGAAGTGATGAGTGGCACCCGAATCTAACAGCCACGTGTTTGGTGAGGATGGAGGGTTGATAGCAGCATTCATAAATGGAGGAGAATAGCCATCTAGTGGAGGGGTAGCCGTAAGAAAGGAACGGGGAGGAGGCTTGAAAGCAGCATGAGGTGATGATAGCAGACAGCAGCCGTATGGCCAAATTTATGGCAAATCTGACATTTGGGTTTATGAGAATTGGATTTCCCAGGGCACCATTGCAGAGGAGGCGAAGCAAGTTTCCCGAGAATGCCAGAGAACTGAGGAGCCGAACCAATGTAGGTATTAGGAGATTGAGACTGCGGATGAGGAGGTGGGAAACTTGGCTTCAGAGAGCGGTCCTGATTCAGCTAAGAGAGATTGGCTTGAAGGGAGTTCATAGGGGAAGTCGGATTCTGCTTGTCGAGACGAAGATCATAGCTAAGGAGAAGACTGTGGACTTCTTCAATATTAGGAACATCCGGCTGACTGGTGATGGAGATGACAAAAGGATTATACTCACCGCCGAGTCCACTGAAGAGATAATAAATGAGCTGATCCTTCGGTGAAACTGGCTCACCAACAACCGCCAAGGTAGTACAAGTTGAATTTAACTTCTGAATGTATTCTGAAACTGATAACCCATCCTTGGAGAGATTGTGAAGATGGCCACAAAGCTCAATAATTCGTGCCAGAGAAGTGGAAGAGTACAAGCGGGCAAGAGCTTGCCAAATTGCAAAGGTCGAAGTGTAGCAGACAAGCTAGGGCCGAAGAGATCATTAATAGAAGCATACAACCAACTCATGAGGAGCCAATCATACCTCTGCCAAATTGTGAAGGCAGGGATCTGTTGAAAATTGGACTCATGGAGGAAGGCAGAAGGAGGGAGGCATTTTCATCAAGGAAGATTTCCAGGCCACTAGCAATCACAATGTTGAGGATCTGAGTTTTCCGGATGAGATAATTGGAGGAATCCAATTTCACATAGATGGATTGGTTGAGAGAAGGGAATGAGGGACGAGAAAGAGATTCAGAAGAGGGCCTGTTGGAAGAAGCCGTGGAGAAGCTCTGATACCAAGTTAGAGTTATGAAAGGTTAACTGAATTGATAATAACCAGTATTTCCTTTTCTACATTGAAGAGAATATTCTAGAAGAATTTACTGTTAAAGACTAACAGCTTATTGTTAGTCATACCAAACACAATGCTTACTATAAAACTAGATATATATACACAAACAATTTGATGCAGAATCTATGCATAGGTTAGATGCAGTCAAGATGCTAACAGGACTCCTTGATTGTCGTTAGTTTCTCAGTTCGGAAATTTATTTTTTTAAGAATTAATTGTTCATTAGTTTTTCTTCTTCTCTCTTGTTTTTTTCCACGTTTTAGCAGTAGCCGTTGTCGCAGAAGAGCAGAGGATAAAGAGCGTGGCAGCTGTTGCAGATCTGAAGCCCCCTCCTGCAGAAAGTTTACATGGGAAAAATGGATGTGTTAAGATAATAAAGTCTCCCATGGCTGCCACTTCCTACACTGTTGCTTCACTCCAAAGAGCAACAAATAGCTTTAGTCAAGAACATCTGATGGGAGAAGGTTCCCTCGGTCGTGTTTACAGAGCGGACTTCCCAAATGGAAAGGTTGTTTAGCTTGTATTTCCACTTCTGTCGTCGCTCCATTTAACTCTTTCTTTTTTTTTATTCTCGATATAGACGATGGCGATTAAAAAGGTGGACAGTGCTGCTCTGTCGTTACAGGAGGAAGATAGTTTTCTTCAACTTGTCTCCAATATGTCTAGATTGAGGCAGCCTAACATTGTCGCCCTCGTCGGATATTGTGCAGAGCAGGGACAGCGTCTTCTAGTGTATGAATATATTGGAAATGGTAGTCTTCATGAAAGGCTGCATTACACTGAAGATGGCCGTAGCACCCTCGGTTGGAATTCACGGGTTAGAGTCGCCCTCGGCGCCGCACGAGCTCTAGAGTAAGTTTGATGAATCTTACTGCACCCTCTCTCTCTCTCTCTCTCTCAAAAGTTCACTGTTGTTTTCTTGGTGTCTTGTAGGTACTTGCACGAGGTGTGTTTGCCGAGTGTGGTGCACAGAAATTTCAAGTCAGCAAACATATTACTTGATGCAGAGATGAATCCCCACTTGTCGGATTGCGGCTTGGCTGCTCTAACACCCAACACAGAGCGGCAAATAACGACCCAGCTGGTCGGATCGTTTGGTTACAGTGCTCCGGAATTCGCATTGTCCGGATTATACACCGTCAAAAGCGATGTGTACAGCTTTGGGGTGGTGATGCTAGAGCTACTCACCGGTCGTAAACCTCTTGATGGGTACAACTCATTTTCAATTCTGTCTGCAACTTTTATCCTTCTCGTTTACACGCTTTTTTCCATTTCTTCAAGAACGAGATTGGAGCCGTCACTTGTGAGATGGGCGACTCCTCAACTTCACGACATAGATGCCTTGGCAAAAATGGTAGATCCTGCTCTGGATGGGATGTACCCTGCAAAGTCCCTCTCTCGTTTTGCAGCCATTATTGCCCTCTGTACCAAGGTCAAAAAAGACGAAACAGTCTTGATAATAATGCCTGTGATTGACTCTTAACTCTTCGTAATTGACTCCACCTATGTTTCTGTACGCAGCCCCAGCCACAACTCCGCCCTCCCATGTCTGAAATCGTCCAGGCGTTGGCCCGGCTAGCTCAAAGGCGCCCTAGCGATGAATCCAGTTTCACGTGGAAAACCACAGATCATGTGGCGACAGATGCATCATTCTGCTCGAAAACCATGAAGCTCTCTGTCTAGAACACAAATACAACATGCAAGAACTCTTGCAATTCACTTCATTCCACGTTGCAAAGTGGGCTATTCTTTTGATCCACATCTACATTCTATATACATCTCGTATTATTCGACAACATGCAACTTCAATTCTTCCCATATTAGTTCAAATTATTGTTCATCTCATCACTGTATCATCATTAAAGCAATTAATTGGGAGGGAAAAACTTGTCTCTGGGAAACCAGTTTAAAATTACTTGATGGGCAAAAACATTAAACTGATTTCTCCCGGGTTACAACGCAAACGGACGATCCTTAACAATCGCCTGGACCTAGGGTCGGAAAATATATAGCTAAGAGCCTAATACCTCTCCTTCAGTCTGAGCTGTATCAACAACCCACGCAGACACCAGTTTAAGAGAACATAACAACCAGGTGCGGCCTTTCAATCTTACCACTCCCCCAGCAATCAACATCGTCTCTTCCTCCGTTTCGACTCTGCCTGAAAATTCAAAATAAAAACATGATTTTTACGTTACTCAGACTCGCATAATAATGCCATAGATGGCAAAGTCATAATCGAACCCAAATCCAAACAAATCTCGGCGTTTTCTTTATTCGGCAAGTTTTGACAACCTTAATAAGCATACTCACTTGAATTTCATAAACTAGCCACCAAACTAAATGCAACACCGAAAGAAAGAATGCAGAGAGAGTAACAAGTTCAAACAGATAAATTGCAGCCTGAAACTATCAGGAATATTAATCCGTGAACAGTTTCGAACGCTGGTGGCAAAGCTGGACAGAGTTTCATCTCCTGAAACAGATGTTATCAGACCTGATTGAGTTTAAGAGCATCAACCTAATCACTTGTCGCTAAGGCTGGCAAACGATTTTTCGTTCATTATGCAGTCGATGGTCGGTCTATTCAGAAATAGGGTTATGTACTATGTTTATTGTTTACTAGGGGGCATGCATACCTAATGTAATTCTTGTTTGATGGTTTTACCTAATCAGAATATTTGTCATCCGGTATCTATTTGTTTGTTTCTTTCGATAACATATTTCGGTATCTATTTTAGGCTGACCTATAAGAATAGGCACTCGGTGACTATCATTAAATTTCGATTTTGTTCCCTCCGGGTATCCGTCCTTCTCTCTCTCTAGTTTCTACTTTCCTAAAATGTGTCTATTCCCTCTTCTAATCTAAATTTCACTTCTCTTCCTGCATCACCTTGCCTAATGTAGAGAATGTCAAATGCTAATGTCAATGAATGCTTCTCAAAGAAAATTCAAGCTAAAAATAACAAGGAAACCGCGACTGTCAGCAAAATAACGACATCCAAGAAAAACATCCTAATTGCAAAATAAATGTTCCTATTTATATCAAGCGCATTTGATGAGACAGCTAATGCTTCACTAGGAAAATATGTTTTTTACGTAAAAAAATGCAATGCGACGATGAAATGTCAAAGCAGGGATGAAGGAACACACCATGGGATCGGTTGCAGGTGAAGCCGCAAAAGAATTCTGAGTTTTCTTCATATCATCATCTGACGAGCATTCTGAACACACAAAATGCTCCAATTTTTTTGCTTCTTCAATTGTCATTTCCACACAAGCCGGATGATACCTGCGACACAACATAAAATACTAAACTATAAGAAGATCGGAAGCGTGATTCAGAACAGACAGGGAAGTTATATATCATAACTACAACCAAACTAGTGCAACTAACCAATGTACCAAAAACATACGACCTACAAGAAGAATATGTGATTCTATTGCAAGTTTCATCCATCAAATTATGTCCTAAAATAGGTATAAATATATTATATTGTTACCAACAAACCCAGTGATTTAGAAATAGAAAATTTCTGGTCATTTTTCCGCAGATGATTCACTCTCAGGAGCCTATGAAAATGGAGGAGAGATAGTGGCTAGTACATCTCTGGTTTTTCCAGTACGAGGTCCACTGTTTTTAACTTATAACCAGAAAGCTCAGGCATTTACAATGCCAAACCACTAAATTGGAGGAATCGAACTTCATTTTAGCACACATATAAGAGAAAAATTCAATCCAGAACATCGTTCAGCATCCAAAACTTGATAGAAGTGTACCAGTCCTTGCAGCCTTCACACTGAACCATAAGGTCATCCGGGTTATAAGGCATCTCGCATTTGCAATACCTACAAATCAAATCCCAAAAAAACGAAACATGTGAATTCCAGCATGGAAGCAAGACGCTTCTGCCTAAACACGAGAACATAAAACTTACACGGCGACTCGGTCTGGAGTAAATGCCCCGCTAGCCGCTTTGTACTCAAATCTACAATAGTAGTCCTCAGCACCCACATTCTCAAGCTTGGTGTAGTTTTTGAAAGAATGAACAGTGCACTTGCCTTCAATAGTGTGAGCACTTTGGACGTCATAATGATCCGACAAGAAAAGTTCTTTAGCTCCATGGAACTGTCTCCGCCCGCCAATCGACTCCTCAGGCCGATAGTACCACCTCACTCGCACTTTCACGTTGTTGCGATTGTCTGCTTCGATTTTCTCGATGCGCGCAACATATGGGGGCTTAGAGGTGTCAGATGGGCGCATGAGCACACAGTCCCCGGCTGCAAAACAAGGACAAGCAATCCGAAAAAGAAATAAAGTATCCTGAAACATTCGGCTTGAACTCAAATCACAGAAACGCGCACACAGGAATAGAGAAATCTTACCTCTGACAACCTTGTTGGTGCCTCTGATGGTGTAGGAGTCCAAGTCTTTCTTGCCTGGTCTAGTTTTGGCCATGAGTGAAGAATGGAGGAAATGCACGGTCAGATTGAACCAAAGAGAAAAAAAAAATAGGAAGGTGGGTAGGGAAGAAAACCCTAGAAAGAGGGGGGAGGGGAAGAAACAGAAAGGCTAGGGCATCAGCGCCATCATTAGGAAGAAGGAGAGCGAGCAGTCGGCACAGGGAGAGCGTGACAATAGACAAAGCTCCAGTCTTTCTCACACTCACCTTATATAACTTGAAAAGCTCTTACTTTCAAACCATTTCTACTGAATTAACCATGAATTCATTGTATGCATTCTCAAAATTACATGATTTTCCAACCATTTACCAGCATACCTGCCAAATTGGGTTGAACTTCATTTGATTAATAATAATATCTGATGTTCGTATTGAATTTTAAACCGCTTGCAAAATATTATGTAATTATTACGTACATCTCTTTCTTTTTCCGTCTTTTTTCTTTCTTCTTCTTCTTCTTCTTCTTCTTCCCCGCCCCGCTTTCGTCCACCGAAGCAAGTTCTTCAATTTCTCGAAAACTAGTGTTTATCACGTGGGAGAAAAGAGAGAGAGAACACCCTTTATAAGGGTTTTCTTTAAATTTGAGAGAGTGACAACCCATCATTTGGATTTTGTTGGTAATGTGAGTGAGAGATTCAAGTGTTTTTCACGTGAGAGAGCTGATTTCAGAATCTAACTGCAATTTGATTTCATGTTCATTCTTAGAAGTGACGTGCTTTGTAACAGAGATAGAATTTGAGCTCCATCGCCAAACTAAAGCTCTCCAGTAAAACGTTACTCCAAGTTCATGCTGAAGTATGAATCTCCGGGTCAACTATTTTTTAAATATAATTAAAATGATAGATCACTCAGCTAATGGGTGTCACCAATTGCCACTCATAAATGGCATAGCCATCTCTCCCTCTCTGTTTTCACCTCGCACCACAATTGTCGAATCAATCTAGGACTCAACAGATCAATGCAAGCATTCACCATCTTCACGTTCAATGTGCAAGATAAACGACCATAGTTAGCATCTATGCTTCGGAAATGAAAGAAAGCAGTTTCCTCTGCTTCTCCTCCAAGAAAATCATGAAGCAGGGGGGGTAATGATTCATAATCCAAGTTGCAGAAGATGTGGGTATTCTTTTATGGGATTATTTGAGTGTGCATCCGCTTAACATTTCTGTCTATTGCATTGAGAGACATCACCCATGTTTCATGTTGAAGAATGCTGTAGACATTCAAACCCTGCAAACAAGGAGAATGGGGGAGGAGTTGAGAGATTTTGTGGAGCTAACTTCAATTTCTCATTTTTGAGGCCGCCATCTACCATAGGCAGTTTCTTAACATTCTCTGTTTGGTTGAAGTAGTTCACAATGTGTCCGTTTTGTGGGTAGGAACCTCCTGATCTTCAATTACAAGAACCTGTAAATTCATAAAGAAAAAAGAATCCCCCTCACTCAACTCATATTTAAGGTTTGGCAAGTGACAGACAATGAGACTCCATTTTCAAACCTATGCGGCGAACTTTCATCGAAACAACTGAAAAATTTTACGTACGGTTACATATAAAGTGATATTTAAAAATGGTTTATTGTTATGAGTTTTGATTAACTTAGAATTTTATAGAGAAATGAAGTGCAATCTTAAGGGTTTATGTATGAAAATTTGGTGTTGTTGCAGGTGTTTGAGACAAAGTGTGGACGTCTACACTTTGGACACTTTTTGGGTATGGAAGAAAGGATGTCTGTAGATGTGTGTGGATAAGTGTTGATATCACCAGAAGGGTGTGTGTCCGCATAAGTATTAGCATCCACAAAAGGATAAGTGACCTCAGATTTTTTATCACGGCCGTATAATGACGTGTCCGCGAAATTTTTGGCATTTGCGGAAGTATTGACGTTCACGGAAGTGTTAGTGTCCCCAGATACTTAGTTTTGGAAGGACACTTGGGCACACATTAGTCATTTTTGCAGAATATCATGTGGACAACGGATATCCACAACGAAAACATAGCTTTTCGCAAGCGAGTGTACAAACTATTAGCCTAATAGACATTAGGCTATTTGTTTTGATGATGATTGTTTAATTAGTTAATAAGTTGTTTATTATGAATTTGTTGAATTAAGTTAATACATTATTAATTTTCATTGGAAATACCCTTAATACAGGCATTAATGTTTACTAATATGTTTTCCTAAGTTCATGTAGCTTATAGATTGATAATTGGGAATTAAAAGACTCAAAAAGTGTAAATCATGGAGTATAGGTTGACTTTGGACCAAAGGGTGGTCGAACAAATAGGCTGTAGATGAGCAAGAATAGGGAAGCGGTCAACTGGCGCTGAGGAATGGTCAACCGAAAATCAGACA
Source organism: Begonia loranthoides (assembly GCA_022433065.1). Lineage (NCBI taxonomy): Eukaryota > Viridiplantae > Streptophyta > Magnoliopsida > Cucurbitales > Begoniaceae > Begonia > Begonia loranthoides. The sequence goes on from CM039481.1 coordinate 116,629, forward strand.
GTGAGCTCTGCAATTTTTAACTGCTAGAAAGCAGTTCACCAGAGAATAAGTGCTCAACCAAAAATTGGTCAGAGTTGAGCGAAGTCTAAGATGTAAAGAAGCGGTCGACCGAGACTAACAAAGTGGATGACCAAACCAACAGGATTTCTCAATGGTAATATTCTAACGGTCGGGAGCCGGACGACCAAACAAATGGTGGTCGACCGGTCACGTTGTCTTCTATATATTGAAGCATTTCAAATTGAAGTCCAACCAATAGAGAAACATACTGAAACGGTGCCGAAATCATTTCTCGATTTCTCTCAATATCTGAATTCTAGGTTTAATTCTCTCAATTCTCAATTTGAGATTTCATATATTTGAAAGTTAGGTTTTCTAAATTGTAATCTTTCATTTCCACTATTTTTATTTAAATGGAGATTGAAAGTGTGACGCCCCGTAATACTCAACAAAGGCTAGATTGATACCAATGAAGGTCAATCAAAAGGTGATGCCCTGAGAATAGTCAAGTGTAAGGTTTGATTGGCACTCGTGAAACCAATCATCACAAACCGGGAAGGTTAGTTGATTAAGGATCTCTAAGTGGGAAACTTGGAGCGCGGACATTGGGGGGTTTCCCTAACCACGTGAACAAATTGTTTACATCTCTTTTCCCTTATCTCTTTACTTTTATGTACGTGTTGATTGCATATTAGTGTTAAATCAATTAGGAAATAAAGATTATAATATTGCCGGAAAAACAAACACCTCAAGGGGTTGAGTGACCACTTTGAATCTCTATAAATAGAGACTTGATTCTTCAAAGTTTTAAGCAAGTGATCCATGATTCTAGCAACTTCATTGAAGGTCCTCCAACTCAAAGTGATAAATTGGATTATTACTAGTACTTGTGCTAAGACTCTAATATAAGTAGTGTTGCATGTGTTTAGTCTTTTGGCCTACATCACAAGATGTTAGAATGATTTTGATATTTGAGAACATGTTGTGATCCTTTATTGATTATGTGACTCGAGGATATGTTATGATTGTGTATTCATTCTCATGCATCAGATTTTTCAAGAAAGAACGAAAAATAGTTTTACATTTATATGTTTTCACCAAGAAAGATGATATGTAAGATACGTAAGAAAATTTAGCGATACTGTACTAATAGAGCTTTGACTTCTTTGGTTTACCCAGACTAGCCGAAAGTCGCCTGCCAGAGCATAGGCTTCCACAACGGGAAGGCAGGCTTCTGGATGGTGAGGATTTAAACGTATTTGGGTGCTTACGAGGAAGACATGTATCCAATGAATATTTGCTTGTGGGAGCCTTTACTCCCACAGGGTGAGTGAGCATCTCTCGGAGGCAGACACGTGTCCCCATAGGTGTGGCCTCCCCGGGAGTGTGCACTGCCATGGGAACGAGTGAACGCATAGTTAAAAGAAAAAAACAAAAAAAAATGTGTGAAAGGAGGAAACATTGCTCCTTTATGTGCTTGCTATTTTGTTTGTTTTCTTGTAGAAACTCATCTCTGTATTGTAAATCTTATTTTTCATAGTGAGCTCTTTCTGGACTCAGTCTCCATGATTTTGTTTCTCAATTTGGGTTTCCACGTAAAAACTCTCGGTGTCTATTTTCGCTGTTATTTCGCTTACTTCTTAACTGTTAAATAATAACAGTGCAGGAAAAATATTCTTGATATTTTTGGATCACATTTGCTATCATTTTTCATACCGATTAATGGTGTAAATGTACTGTGTAAGTAAGGTTTGTCTAAGTAGATTGAAATTTAAGTGCTACCAGTTGTGACCATTCTAACATTTCTTGGGAACTTACTTGAAAAAATAATTATGTTTAAGAAAATTGTCAAGAACAGTCTTTCATGAGAATTATCCTTATTTTTCCAAAGATCACCTGCTATCGCTTTGCAAGCTGCTAACGCACAACACGACGAATAATGTCCTTTCCAATAGGCACGTCAAAAACATCGCCAACCATGACCATTGTCTTCATTGTGAAAACTGGTACTGAAACAATCCTAAATCATAAAAAACAATTGATTCCATCAAAACACTTGCATAAGAATCAAAGGCATTAAAAAGCTACTAAAAATACAAACGGTGAGAAATTGAATAATAACCAGAAAAATAAAATACTATGTGAGACACCAGATTTACGTGAAAAAACCTTTTTAAGAAAAAACTATGGGTAGAGGAATAAATATAATATAAAGATCAAAATACAACAACAAATAATAGTTAATTCCATCAGAACACTTGCATGACAATATCTGTTAAACACACAAAGCGAGAATCAGAGGCATTAAAAAGCTCTAAAAATACAAATTTTTAAAAATTGAATGATAACCAGAAAAAGATAATACGATGTGGGACACCAGATTTATGTGAGAAAACCCTTTCGGGAAAAAACCACCCGCAAATGAATAAATCTACTATGAAGATCAAAATACAACTGCAAATTTTGTGACTATAGCTTACACCAATTTATAGAGAAAACAAAACTCTAAATGAGATTTACAATGCGGAGCCACTAGTCCAGCCCAGCCCAATAGAATTCGAGTCACACTGAAATCTAACAATTTCTACCTTGACATGAATTCTATGAAGAAAATCCATAGCGTGCTCGTCAGCTCAACCCATCGAAATAAATCAAAATCCTGAATTCTGACAATCTTCATCCCGAACAAATTTTGCAGTAAGGAACCAATTTTTAAATCTTCAAACTCTTCTCTTCCACACCCTTAAAGAAGATCTGCAGTGAAGGTCTATATGCCCGTCTCAAAGAAAAATACATATCACCCACGATAATGACATCTAGATTTAAAAAACATTTAAACCACGATAATGACATCTTTAAATCCCACAAAGAGTCATTCAATTCTGTGCGAGCATATCTCGTCTATTAATCTGCAATATCAACTTCAAAATCTTTTAAAATTTCACTATCGTTATCTTACCATAACGAAATATTGAATCTCGATCCAAAAGTAGAATATCTACTTCAAAGTTCTCATTACCTCAAAAATACATTATTCAACAAAAATATTTTACCCAAAATCAATGGCTTCAATAAAATATTTTCCCAAAATTAAAGTAAAAAATCACAAATATCACAAGATTTCAAAAAATATCTCCAAAATTCAGATATTTCTATAATAACTAATTAGCTCCAAAATCAAATCAAATCAAATCAAATAGTGGTATAATTGCAAAATATTATAAAATTCAAAACTTATTTGAATTTCAATTGAAAACAATCTTCAAGATTGAAATATTCTCGCGATTGCAAATTTGCTATAAATTATAAACCTTAATCTCCCAAAAATCTTATAGCGGCAATCCCAATCGACAGCTAGAGTGGAAAATAACAATGCAGATCTATGACAGTTGACGATGAATAGATAGCATCTAATGATGAACTTGTTGCTTGGAGGTACAACGCCTTTAACAACCTCAAAAGCAGTGAAACATCGCAGTTTTTCACGATGGACATCAACAATAGTTTCTGATGGTAGTTTCACCATTGAGAAGAACAAATCTTATGAACAAGACGAAGGATAGAGGGGAACAATTTTCCTTTTTTTTTCTTTTCTTTTTCCAAAAATTGTAATTTTCTAAAAAATTACACAAACCTTATTGGATGCAGAACGACCAGAGAGAATCTATTTCAACACATTTGGAAACACGAACTCTTGAACCAAAGCTCTGATACCACTTGTTAGAAATCAAACTACAACCAGAAAAAGAAAATATGAGACACAAGATTTATGAGAAAAATCTCTTTCGGAAAAAAAACCATGGGTATAGGAATAAATCTATTATGAAGATCAAAATATAACCACAAATTTTACAACCCTAGCTTAGATCAATTTATAGCGAAAACAAAACTCTAAATGAAACTTACAATACAAGCCCACCAGCCCAACCCAATAAAATTTGGGTCACACCAAAATCTACTACAATCTGAATTGACTTTAAAGAAAACCAAATCTTATTTAGATAGTGAAATAAAGTAATAAAGAGGCATAAATGTCACAACTTTGGTCACACTAATATAGATAAAAATAAATAGTGAAAATATCATGAATAGAGTAACAAATTAGACCCAAGTTATCAAAATACAGCAGTGACTTCATTGATCATTTATAGGTAAAAATCACAGATTTCCTAACCCTCATAGATAGCTAAGTAATAAGATTAAGATTATGAAAAAATCATCATAATGAAGCTTGCCAACACCTTTGACTATGTAGATAATGAATCAAAACCTATTTTCAAAGAGGTTATCTGTCACATCCCAGAGAGGACCCGAGACAAAACGGTGAGTGACCCGGCCCTAAAACGAACCGAACCGTCCTACCCTTTAACTTTTTATTTATTTACATAGTTATTTATGTAGCGGAAGACTTTAGTGAAATAGAATATTTGTCAAGGCCCGACCAAATGGGCTATATCGAATGTCCAATAGTGACATCAAGATAATGTGTTAATATAAGTTTAAATAAAAGTGCCGAAAATCCATAAAAACATTATTACAAATTTTTAATGTAAGAATTTAACCTCACTGACCTCTCAAATTAAAATACTGAATTAAATAATTGTTAACTCAATCCTGCAACGACAATCGGTGAACTTCAAAATTACCACCTGAATATATATATGTTGTTGGGCTGAGTCAACTAAACTCAATAGGGCTAGCATTTTTGTAACGTATCAAATTATTGAATTCCCAATATGCAGCTATTTTCCAAAAATCAAAACCCTAGTTATGTTGTTTCCAATTTTGATACGCATAATTGGCAATCAAATTAGGAAACCTTTCAAAAACAAATCAATTTCAATAACGAATCCCCTAAACCAGCTCAACCGAAACCCTAATAGAATTAATTTCCATTTCAGCTACGCGGTTTCAACCCTATAGTTAATTGTTTTTCCTTATCAACTACGCGGGGTGAAACATTTCTAAGAAGATAGAAATGTTTCCTTTCCCGTCTTTGAACCTGGACCGTTGGGAGGGCAGGTTCGAAGAATTCATAATAAGGGAGGAATGGTGAGACTTCCCTATAAATAGAGGGTCTCACCGAGCTTAGAAAGGCACCCCAACTCGAAGAAACCATCAGAGGTCTCAGAAGCTTACCTCTATTCGCGACGAAAATCCTTCTTGAAGCAAACTCCCCTCTAGCCGAGACACCCGTCGCAGCAACGATCTTCCTCCGGTGGCGACTGAGGAGCGACGATCGACGAAACCCGGTGACGAGAAAGGAGCCCTTGGCACACAACAGAGAAGGAACTCTGTTTCTGGACTCTCGCAGAATGAAGGACGAAGGAAAGGAAGAAGAAAGAGGTCGGTTTGAAGAATCAAAACAGAACCGGTCCAATGCAAGTGAACCGACCCGACCCGACCCAAAATGGATCCGACCCGACCCAACCCAGACAGATCTTACCCGAACCGACTTGAACATATCTGACCCGAACCCGAACAGACCCAACCTGACAGAATTAGTCTTCGACCCATTTAAGGTTTGACGGTAACGATATTCTGCCCAAATCTCTTTCGAGGATTTATATCGTTAATTTTGGGAAATTGATAGATATATTATTTTGGAAGGTTCTCGACGATTGTCGACATTCATTCAAGACTCTAAATTATCCTAACGTCCTAACTCTCTCGGAATTCAGGTAAGTGGTACACTTACGACGTTTTGGCCATAGGCCCTACATCACAAGGAATATAATATTTTCGTTATATTTATTTCGTTATTAAAGTTGTTATTTCGTTGTTAAAGTTATATAGTTTTATTCTGTCACGTACGATTAGATATTGATATATGATATAATCAAGATAAAAACTATAGGTCATCCTGCATACGTATGAATATGATGGAATTGACGGAAACTCTGAGATGGCTAATGAAAGCCTGAACGCATGAAACCTTGTGATAGCTAATGAAAGCTTGAAACTTGGTAGTTATTTTGAGATGGCTAATGAAAGCCTGAACGCATGAAACCTTGTGATAGCTAATGAATCCTTGAAACTTGGTAGGGCTGGAAAATGAATTCTAACCAGTATGTAACTTTTAAACTTAAAAACTTGGTAATGCATGAGATTAAACATTTATACACATGTTTCCACTTACTGAGTTTATCTCACGTTTTAGTCTTGTGATGTAGATGAATTTTTATCAGATGAGGAACTTAGACTGATCGAGGATTTTTTCGAAGTAGAAGAGCATACATAGAGAAATATCGAATATGTCAATGATGGGTCAGCAGAATGAATTTTATTAAAATTTTAATATTTCGAGAAGAACTTTATTTAATGCTTTATTTTTATTGGAATAAGTTTGCATTTGGTTTTTCAATGAACTACGTTTGATTTAAAAAGTTTTAATTAGATGTTTTATGGAATTTGAATATTAGGATTGACTCTAATAAATAGCTTTAAACTATTATGTTGTTTAATTAAATACTTCCGCCATAAATAACTATTTCATTAACTAATTTTGTAAATTAATATTTATAACGACCAAATTAAATCTAATCTTGTAAATCGATTTGGGAAAAATTTTAGGGTTTTTCAAAATTGGGGATAATATAATTTGGGGCGTTATAATTTTATATTCAACAATTTGAATAAAAATAAATGCGGGAGCATGCTATGAATAAAACATTTATTTAAAACGGAAGAAAATCGACTAGTGAGGCAAAATGTGAAAAACGCCCACTATAGTGTGGTATGTACGAAAATCAGGCCCCACACAATCTTAGCGAAAATGGAGTCACTCACGGGCTCCGAACGTACAGAATAAGGCGATACTCAGTGATCGCAAAAGCCACATAAAATACCTTGATCAAGTTTAGGGTTTCGCACCTAGAGATACAGCACAGTCAGCTGCCCCATTATTCTATTTAATACAACAAAACACATTCTCCAAAAGTCGAATGTGCGCATATAAAACATAACCACGTTACGGTCAATGAAGTGCATGCTCGAAATAAAACATGTCTAGCGAAAATAATAAATATAATATCGTAAAAATAGATAGTCAAAAATAGACTTGTTGTTTTATATGAGAACACGTCTCAAAATAGTCGTTTGAAAAATGATGAAATGCTGGACATAAAATAAAACCCTTACCTCAACTGGCCTACCATTAGCCGGGAAATGGTTACTCGTACTGGAAAAGAATCGGTCCAAATTGAACGTTAATCCAATTGACCTATTAAAATATATGAGTTTTTAATTAATTCCTGTTAAAAATTTACATAAAAATAATATGTTTGAACCCATAATCGGGAATTTACATAATATGTTCAGAAACTACATGTAGTTACGTTTTGTGAAGGAATGCATTAAGTCTTGGGCGACATGTAGTTTGGACAGTAACAAACTACATGTAGTTTGAGAATAAGGAAGTGGCATTCCAATGAGCAAAACGACGTAGTTTTGGCAGCGAATATATTTGTTAAAATCGCGCCTTCCAGATTGCTGGACAAAGTGGGTTGCCACTCAGATAAGATTCTATTACTGTAAGATTTTGGAAATAAATTAAATATATTATGTCGTTATATTAAACTGTAATAAAGTTACATCTTGGGATTTGAACCTAGGATTTGCAAGGGAATTAAATGGATGGATTGCCATTCTGCCATAACATGTTTTGTCGATATTATATGTTTAATTTATTATTAATGGTAATATATTATGACACAGAATTTAAATTTAATTGCATTTATTATGATTTAAATTCTTACTAATATATAATTGTAGAAAATGTTAATAGAATAACTTTCTTGTTAATGTTAATTCACATTCATATGTTATGGTTTAATATGAATATTTTTTGTGAATTAATTTAAATGTTGAATGATCCGTATAATTTTGGTTAATTGTTGAGTAGCCACAACATCTTTAGTTATCCAAATTTATACTTAAAGCTATAAGGATCATATAATAACATTTATTGTGATTAATTATATGAATATAATGGATTTTATCCCACAGGAATTTCTATTATATTTGGATAATTAATTAGCATAAAATATTGAATTATATTTCTTAATTTACCCACAGGTATTAAGAAAAGGAACATAATTCAATAGTTTTATTATAAAGTTAAATGAATCTTATTGAATTAAAACTTTAGCCCACAGGTAAGTTTTATGTCACTTGATTCATAATTATTTGAACATGATTTACATTGGTAAAGCATGATTTATGTTGTTAGTCTCATATTATGGATGATAAGCATATGTATTTATTTTTGCAGCTATAAATATTGGCAATTTCTCTGATTTTAAATGTGATATTCCTGAATTGAATGGTGAAAACTATAAGTCATGGAGAAAGAAGATTCTTCTCAAAATAGGGCTTATGGACATTGATTATGCTATCAGGAAAGATGAGCCAATCATTACTCCTACTAGCACTAAAGATGATCTTATTCTTAGTGAGCGTTGGGAGCGATCTAATCGCCTCAGCATTATGTATATAATGACTAAGATCTGTGCTAGTATACGAGGTTCGATTGGTGTGCATAAGAATGTCAAAGAATTGCTAAAGTCTATTGATAAACAATTTGAGACTTCAAATAAGGCACTTGCAAGCACCCTCATCATGAAGTTTTCATCATTGAGACTCACATCAGTGAAAGGTGTGCGTGAGCACATAATGCAAATGCGGGACATTGCAGCTCAGCTCAAAACACTTGAGGTTGATTTGTCTGACTCTTTTCTTATTCACTATATTTTGAACACTCTTCCACAAGCATACGGACCCTTCAAAATATTTTATAACACACATAAAGATAAATGGTCTATCAATGAATTATTGACCATGTGTGTTCAACAGGAAGGGAGATTAGCTATGGAAATGGGTGAAAGTGCATATGTGGCAACACAAGAAAAGAACCAGCGGAAGGCCAAAAATAAAGGGAAAGATAAAATACCTATCCAAGATGGTGGAATCAAGAAAGAATCTAGGCGTTTCTTCTGTAACAAGAAGGGACACATAGAGAAAGATTGCACCAAGTATAAAGTTTGGCTTGAAAAAAAAGGTACATTAATCTTACTTGTTTGTTTTGAATCTAATATGATTGATTCTATTTGTGACACATGGTGGATTGATTCGGGTTCTATAATCCATATTTCAAATACCTTGCAGAGTACGAGAAATCTAAGGAAGCCAGTGGGAAGTGAGCAATGCATCTATACAGGCAGCAAGATGCGTTCACGTGTGGAGGCTATTGGCACATGCAGTTTGATTTTAAGTAGTGGTATTGTACTACAGTTAGAAAAGACATTTTATATTCCTAGTTTTTCTAGGAATTTGGTTTCTGTTTCTAGATTTGTACCTTTGGGATATTCCTTTAACTTTTCAGATGTAAACTTCAGTTTGTTTTACAAATCTGAACTTGTTGGGAATGGTATATTGTCTTATGGTCTTTTCTCTCTCAATTTACAAAGTGATACTACTTATAATGCTATGCATGTTTATACTGATAATAAAAGATGCGTTACAAATGAAAACTCTTCTACTTTATGGCACCGGAGATTGGGGCATATCTCCATAGAGAGAATTAAAAGATTAGTGAATGATAAAGTACTTAGTACTTTGGATTTTACTGATTTTGACACTTGTGTGGACTGCATTAAGGGTAAGTAGACCAACAAGAGTAAGAAAGGTACAAAGAGGAGTATCGACATATTAGAGATCATACATTTGGATATTTGTAGTCCGGTTATGGACTCCTACGGTCCTAGGTACTTCATCTCTTTCATAGATGATTTCTCGCGATACATGTATATCTACTTGCTTCATCATAAGGATGAATCACTAGAAGCCTTTAAGGTTTTTAAGGTTTTTAAGGCTGAAGTAGAAAAACAATGCGGTAAGCAAATAAAGATCGTGAGAACTGATAGAGGTGGAGAGTACTACGGTAGATACACCGAGAATGGACAAGCACCTGGTCCGTTTGCAAAGTTTCTTCAAGAGCAGGGAATAGTTGCTCAATATACCATGCCTGGTTCTCCATACCAGAATGGTGTAGCTGAAAGAAGAAACCGAACATTATTGGACATGGTGAGGAGTATGCGTTGCAACTCCAAACTTCCAGATTTTTTGTGGACTGAGGCTCTTAAGACGGCTGTGTATATACTAAATTGAGTTCCAACAAAGGCTGTTTCTAAAACGCCATTTGAGTTATTTAATGGTTGGAAACCGAGTTTACAACATATACGTATATGGGGTTGTCCGTCGGAAGTAAGGATATATAATCCACAAGAGAAGAAACTAGACCCAAGGACTATTAGCGGTTATTTCATTGGATATGCCAAAAAGTCTAAAGGTTATAGATTCTATTGTCCATCTCATAGTACTAGAATTGTGGAATCAAGAAATGCTAAATTTATTGAGAATCACTTGATTAGTGGGAGTAATCGTTTTCAAGACATTGTTCATGAAAAAAATCACGTTGATGTTCAACCATATAAATCAAGTGATAGATTGATTTGTACCAATGACACTCCTCAAGACCAATTGAGTGTTCAACAATCAATTATCGAAGCTCCAAAAATTACTGATAATAATCAAGTAGATCAAGTTATTGAGAACATACCTGAAAATGCTGGTTAACGAAATGAGCAACATGTTTCTCAAGAAGATGTGGAAACACCTTTAAGGAGATCTACTAAAGAAAAGAAATCAGCAATTTCTAGTGATTACGTCGTGTATTTACAAGAATCGGTCTATAACATTGGAGCTAAAAATGATCCTGAAACGTTTTCACAAGCCATGAATTGTAAGGAATCTAATTTATGGTATGATGCTATGACAGATGAGATGAGTTCTAATAAAGTTTGGGATCTTGTCAAGTTGCCTATTGGTGTAAAAGTCATAGGGTGTAAATGGGTTTTTAAAACTAAGAAAGACTCATTAGGCAACATTGAGAGATATAAAGCTAGACTCGTAGCCAAAGGATTCACTCAGCAAGAAGGAATTGACTACAAGGAGACTTTTTCTCCTGTATTAAAGAAAGATTCTCTTCGTATCATTCTAGCATTAGTTGCACATTTTGACTTTGAATTGCAACAAATGGATGTGAAAATGGCATTTCTAAATGGAGATCTAGAGAAAGAGGTTTATATGAAACAACTTGAAGGATTTTCCTCTAGTGAAGGTGAGCATTTAGTATGCAAGCTTAAAAAATCCATATACAGACTGAAACAAGCTTCTCGCCAATGGTATATAAAATTTCATGATGTTATCTCTTCATTTGGTTTTGTAAAGAACATTATGGATCAATGTATATACCTTAAGGTCAGTGGATGATATTTTGCTTGCTACTAATGACAAAGGATTATTACATGAGGTGAAACAATTTCTCTCTCAAAACTTTGATATGAAGGATATGGGCGATGCATCCTATGTTATAAGAATAAAGATACATCGAGATAGATTTCGAGGTATTTTGGGTTTATCTCAAGAAACCTATATCAACAAAGTTTTAGAGAGATTCAGGATGAAAGTTTGTTCACCTAGTGTAGCTCCCATCGTGAAGGGTGACAAGTTCAATTTGAACCAGTGCCCGAAGAACGATCTTGAGAGGGAGCGAATGAAAAACATTCCATATGCTTCAGCTGTTGGAAGCCTTATGTATGCTCAGGTTTGCACTAGACCTGACATTGCATTTGTAGTTGGAATGTTAGGAAGATATCAGAGTAATCCAGGCATTGACCACTGAATAGCTGCTAAAAAGGTTATGAGATACCTTCAAGGGACAAAAGACTACATGCTTATATACAGACGAACTGATGATTTGGAAGTGATTGGCTATTCTGATTCAGACTTTGCTGGCTGTGTTGATTCTTATAAATCAACTTCCGGATACATTTTTATGTTAGCTGGTGGAGCTATATCATGGAGGAGTGTAAAGAAATCACTAACTGCTACTTCCACTATGGAAGCGGAGTTCGTATCATGTTTTGAGGCTACCCTGCATGGTGTATGGATGAAGAGTTTTATTACTGGGCTTAGAGTTGTGGATTCAATTGCTAAGTCATTGAGATTGTACTGTGACAACTCAGCTACTGTTTTTATGGCTAAGAATAATAAAAGTGGTAGTCGAAGCAAACATATCGACATAAAGTACTTAGCCATAAGAGAATGTGTTAAGGATAAATCAGTGGTCATTGAGCACATAAGCTCTGAGTTGATGTTAGCTGATCCTTTGATAAAAGGCATGCCACCGTCAAAATTTAGGGATCATCTACAAAACATGGGACTTGTATCTCTTATGTAATTCGTTATAAGAACGAGTATTTAAATAAAACTCTGTGATGTTTTCTCATGTTTGTTTTATTACATGCACATGTTTAATTTTGAGAAACATCAATAAAGTTTGGACCGAGAATAAACATAAGGTTTATTCATTAAGTTTATGAACATTAAAGAATGAACATAATACATTGTGATACATGGAAGGTACTACTCAATTTCATTCAGAGGACCTATCGCTATGATTCATGCGTTGTGTTTATTTATTAAAGAAATATGAAAAACATTGACCAAGTGGGAGAATGTTAGAAATTATAATCCATTATGGCTTTTGGATTGTAACATTTCTCATAAAGTATGGTCCAGTTTTTCAACAGTCACCATTAAGGCAACCGTTCATGTTGCATCCCTCTCTTTGTAACTCTTTGAGGGAAAGAGTTAATAAAATAGGGTTAATCTGAAGGTTCCATAAGCCATCTTTTCTCATAAAGAAATATATCATCGGTTACAGAAGAGAAAGGTTTAGAAGCGATTCTTCAAGGAAGGAAAGCAGCCGTCCCTGTTATATCGTCAATGGCCGGAGGTATTTCAAATTTCCGCATTTAGACCTAAATGATTCGACTCTGTTCTAAAATCATGTTAGATCGATAAAGTTTAAAGTTTACACAAACTTCTCGAGACTGACATACCCATCTCTCAAAATCCTCAGAGACGACGATTCAACAGAACAAGCTTTCCAAATGTGTTTTCAGACTGGAACTTATTCTAGGGGAAACAAAACACATGCTTCCAGTCCGGTTCTGAAACTTAAAAAAAGCATTAAATTTAAAAGCAGACATGCATTGTGGTGAAAAAGTTGGCAAATACGGGTTATTTCGGGGGTGATGGTGTGTTAGCTGGGAGCTGGTTGATAAACGGACTCATCAATACCGCAGGGGAACCAATAACCATCAGATTGAAAGAGTAAGAACTAGTCGTTGAAAGGGGACTACCGGTCGAGACATTCAAACCTGGAATAATTTATAACACAACTCCGATAAGGCAAGTTGAAGCTGGTGATGGTAAGAAAAATGGCGGTGCACGGAAGAAAAAAGACGAGTCATCCAAAATTGGCGCCCTCCAGTGCTAACACCCAAATACGAGACAGCAGTTTTTTCATTTAACAGTCGTGGGAACTTACCCATTTGCCCACTTCCGACGATTCATTTGCGTATGAAACATGTAACAAAAGTTATACACAAATATAATGTCTAAACTCTTAATATTTCGATTTCTTATATATGGCGAAGCACTCGGCAGTAGCCAGTGGTCAGTACACACAACCTGTTAAAAGCATTTATAAAACTAGTCTTGCGTTACAAATAGTTCAGAGCAAGGTGGGCGCGACGCCCAAGGGAAAAGGATTCGCCAAGACGCCGTCCATGAAATACTGGGGGTGAGAATGAGTCGCATCCATCACCACGAACTGCATGTCTTCCGACGGCTTCCAGTGCCTTTTCCTTTGATTTATAAACCAGTTGTTTATCTGCTTCTGATCCAACCCTGTTGATTCGGCAAGGGCCACCTTCTGCGCCTCCTGTTTCAGATAAACATCGCATTATGCACGAATGAATGTTTCAAAACAACTGGGTTGGGAGGAAAATGGGTGTTGTTACCGAAGGGTAAGGCCACTTGTAATGTCGAGTCCACCAATCCAGTAACTGTTGCCTGGCTTCCTTTGGCAACTTCCCTTTCTTTCGCTTCTTCATGAATTCCTGCTTCAGGCTTCCTAAATATCCACTGTACCTGCGCAGAAGCTGACCCTTCAGTTCCCCATCTTCTGCATGGGGATCAATGCACTGGTTCATTATATCGACTTCTTCTGATGATGATCCATTCCTTTCACCTTCCTCACAACCTGGATAAATAATGGAAATTCACGCGTCAACAACTTAAACCAGGTTACTTGAAACAATCACTCACTCTTCTTCAGTAAATATATACTAAGCCACTTCAGAACTACTTGAACTTCTCCATTTTCTTAACCTGCCATTATGGTCCAAAACAATGCGAGGGTAGACAACATATTATAACGCTAAGTTACATCGTTTGACCTACGGATGAGTTGTAGTTAATACAAGATAACAGACGACGACCCACAAGAAAGGCTTGCATAAATGATCATGGTTACAGCAGCTCTTTTCAATAGACCAGATAACCGTGGACAGATATCAACACATTGAAATAAATTGCTGATTTTCAATCTCGATATTCAGACATAACCACATTTAGAAACCAATAACTAAATAGCTCAACCTTTGAGCATGGTTTTAAAGTGGTACGCAAAGCTAACGACGGACATTATATCATGATTATAATAAGAATAATCAAAGTTAGTACAGATGATATGGTGCAAGAAGAGCGAATGATGAAGTAAATTACGAGCTCCGATAATCGAGACAAGCTCCCTCCTCATCACCATCAAATCTACATGTTTCTTGGAAACGTAAATGAGCACGGACAACAACTTAAAAAGACGTAAACAAACTAGACAATAATCTAATGAAACAAAACAATAGGAAAATATGCTAATTGAACTGTTAAAAGTTTATGCTATAACCAGTATCTGAAGAAACAATTAGGTCTTTGAACTGGCACTCTATTTTTTGAAGAAAAAGCATGGCTTCCTTGAAAGGCTTTGCGAGCTCTTGCTCGTATTTTATCAGCATCTCACAGTAGGCTTCCATGAATTGGTCCAGTGCCGGATCATCCCCAAGACATCCTGTGCCGGCGGGGCAGATTGAAGCAGCCGAAGCACATGCTTCTTCTAGCTTTAGAACCACTTCCGGCGGAGCCCCAACCTGTAATGCTTCAGAAATCTGCATGAGTATCCACTTCTCTACAAATTAATCTCTTTTAACGGCAACATGTATTCAGATCCATGCGTTTTGCAGAAAATTAAATTGTGCAATTCTACGTAGTCTTTGTTTTCAGGAAAGAAGTTTTCAAGTTTTCTACTCATAGCAGAGACAGCAGTCATTGCTTTTTCCTACCTTTTGACAATTGAGATACGCAGCTAAGAGACGATGGTAGTGAGGATGAGCCATGATCTTAGCCTTGAGCGCCGAGAAAGAGTTGTTTTCACTATTATTGTGGTTGTCCATGAAATAACACCAAACACTGTTCTGCCGGTCGTCGACCATGAGAGAACAGCCGCTGTTACTATTACGATTTGGGTCGGCCTTGTTGGTGGTTGAGGAAGGCAGAGAGAGAAAGGAATCGCCATTGTCTGCGTCCGAGTTAGGGTGAGGATGGTGGGAACTCATACCATGCATCATCGTCATCATTGAACGAAGCCCGGCACTGTTTTCTCCAAAATCCATCAAACCGGTTGTGCCATTAGCCCCAGCCTCCATTCTTTCGATCTTCCACTGTAGAATTTGTTCTCAAACTTTTCTTAGTTTTTGAAACTGATATTTTGCTATATGCTTTGTTACACAAACGAACCCTATTTCTCTTTCATACGTAATCAATCCTTTAGCTCCAAACAAGAAAGAGCGATCAAGGGGCTCCCGAGATTTATGCTACAGCTTTCAGGCTTTTTACAGGGAATCCAAGACAATGATAGTGGCCTGTTGTAAGAATCAGC
Organism: Begonia loranthoides; assembly: GCA_022433065.1. NCBI lineage: Eukaryota > Viridiplantae > Streptophyta > Magnoliopsida > Cucurbitales > Begoniaceae > Begonia > Begonia loranthoides. The sequence goes on from CM039481.1 coordinate 132,533, forward strand.
TTCATGGAGGTTTCTCTCTTTATCTCTTGGCTGCTACTTTGTAAAGCTTGTTCAGGTTGCCTTTGGGAAATGGCTGCTTCTCAAGTCTCAATCCGTTTCTTTATCTCGGAGAAGTTTGAAACAGTACAGGTAAATTCAGTCCAGTGTAAAGGTGCAGCAGAGCAAGGAGAACACGCACAGTACTCACACTGTCCACAGTTGGGAGAGAGGAGGAGGGAGACTTGGCGGTGAGGGTTTCACTTGTTCAAAGCTTTACCTTCCCGATGAAAACTCTTTCCATCTTTTCTGGCACTGCTACTGATGCTCTGCCATGACTGGCAATACATGAAGAGAATAAGAGAGAGAGAAAAACGCAGAGGCACGATCAAATCGACGATGGAGCCAAGAAATCGCCTAATTTCAGTGTGACGGATGGAGGAGAGAGAGGTTTTTGGTGCACAGAATCACTCTTTCTCTCTCTAAAGACTGAGTAAGCTTCACTTTTCTTGTCACTGCAACTGGGGTTTCACATCCATCTGTCCACTCATTTAATATTCGCTCTTTTGTTGTCTTCTTACTCAACCCAAACCAACCCTAATCGAACCCAATTTTCTCTCCTTCCTCTCCCATGGATCTTATTTCTTCTTTTTCAACTCTGGAAAGATTTCAAGCAATTATACCAATACAGCATATGTCTTCTCTTTTAGGCCAAGTATAAAATATCAAGTATTCAACCTTTTCGTGTACAAAATTTAGCTGTCTCTCCCTAGTTCTGTGTCTAATTATTAGTCTCGATCATCGCATCTAATGGATTTTATTTTCAAATGGGAAAAGTGGAGGGTTTTGTAGCCAAACGAAAAAACAAAAGCTGGTAAAAGTAGTGGGACAGTCCGAATGTCTCTTCCACTCTCTTGCCCTGTCAATGTAGGCTTAAATTTTTTTCTCTAGCTCCGCCCTGCACGCCTCTCCAAAACACCATGGAAAGATGTTCCTCCTGCCCCATTGAACGGCATTGTTTCCTTCTCTCCACCTCATAAACTGTTGGTTTTCTTCCTTCTGTTTTATCTCCTCTTTTGCGACTTGGCGATTATAAAGCGGTTTCGAAAGCTCTTTATTGAATGTTATGATTTTAGGGAACTAATGATTGACAAAGGATTAGCCCAACACGAAAACTTTTTTATATATATATAAATACATCCTGATACATGTCTGAACAAACTCCTAACAAAAACAGGGATCAGATGTCTTTCCCCTGCGGAATGGACGGAGCCATTGATTCCGGCGGATCTGAGCTACTTTCAATTTACAAAAGAAGCCTCATTTTTTCAAGGCTTCTTCAAAGATTGTTTCTTCTATCTTCGGAAGGATGGGGTAGACACTTGTCCTGAGATATGATTTAGAAAACCACAGTGATAGGGTTGTGGGTTAGGGTTAGGGTTTCAATAAAGATAGTGAGAAGGAGGGAGAGAGGGGATACAGAACGCAAATCGGTCATTAGTCATTACACAGCGTAAGAATAAAAGTGAGAAAGGGTAGAGAGTGATGACGTCAGTGGTGTGAAGTGGAGAGAGAGAGAGGGGACAGAAACCCTAGAGCTCGGGTGTTAAGCAAAAGCCTTTTCTGCTTGGCTTTATGTCACGTCCAACCTGATGTGATTACCATTCATGAAGCAAAATCACCTGTGTTTGTGTTTGTGTCTTAACTTTATTGTTAAATATTATTAATAATAATAAAAAGTGATTAACTATTTTAAAACTCCGGTGTTGACAAACACCAACACAATCTACAAGTCGCCAGTTCTCTCGAGTTCCAATAGTTTGGCGTCAAAGCAAAGTTGTCTCAACTCCATCAGCAGTTGCTGTTTTAATTGGGGATGAAATTCGTAGCTGATGCTCATTTATTTACGTCTCTTCTCGAAACAAACATGGAAGTTCCATTGAGCATGTCAATTTCTTCCTTAATCTTGGGAAAAACACATAATAAATCAATCAGGATCAGATGTAAGTTTGTTGTTCCTCTCGACTGTCAACAGTCCAAATTGGGACCAATAAGAGGGAAAAGAATGTTGAAACTGCGAGGGGGGAAATACTCTCACAAAATCATATTTGGAAATAGGGTAATGTCAAGACGTGATATTGTATGCAAGCTGCGAGGGAGGGAGGGAGGGAGATAATATAATTGTAAAGATGACAGAGTCTACTTCTAGAGTTGTGTTGGAGATGAAATCTAAGAGAGATTGATTAAATGGGTTAGAAATGGGCAATGGGTCGCTGTCTTTTCCTCTCCCTCGTCCCTACGCCAGACAAGCCATGCCTGATCATCCTCCGCTAAGCCCCAACCAATCTGAATTGAATCGAAGACTGAGCATTGTGTTCATTTTCAAAAGTGCTACAGCGTCGTGTTTGAAATTGTGGGATGCATGATAACATCTCTTTGGTGCTCATATCACATCAAGTCTCTGCAATGTTTAGTGCATACCATGTCGTGGGGGGCGTAAAATGACGGGCGGGTGAGTCAGGGAAGCGTGTGGCGGGGAGTTGTCAGATGACGAGGGGTTGAAGTTATCAAGCACCATCAACCCGTCGCCTGCTTTGGTGAACTGGGCTGCGTTTATCGTCCAACTTTGCAAGCAATCAGACGGTGAGAGCATGAATCCCTAGGATTGGGAAGGAATACATCGGTTTCCTTCATTCTCTTTCCCTACTTTTGAGTGATATCCTCCTATCCTTAGTCTGTTGGCTCGCCCTCCGCCTGCCACCGGAGACATTTCAGCTCCGACGATGATTCTCAAAGTAATAATTCTAGCACCCCAGTTAACCCACGAGTTAGTTCAAACGTCAAAATCAGACAAACCCATAATCCCACTCTCCTTCTGACATAACCTCCAGTCTAAATAACTGCGCTTCTCTGGATCCATACCAGAGGAGGTACCGTGGATGTTCTCCATTGGCCCATAGACAAGGCGGGCTTTGTGTTGGCAGGATCAGAATGGGCTTCAGTTTTTTTTTACTGTAAAAAAACTAAGGGAACAAAGGACCTCGTTCATGTATGGGCATGTAGCAGCTATGGGAAAAGTTTAAGGAAAGTGTAGCCAAGACAGACTTAAAGTACAAGAAAGCTGCCAGCTGCCCTGTAACATATGGTCTGTCCAGCAACAGACACGTGGATAGCTATATGCCCGGCTTCTCTAGCATCTAGAGCCTTGTCTGTTAATTAAATATGCACTTTCACTTTCTTGTGTCCTATTCGATCTCATCTTTCTAAGAGCTTCCAGTCTCCAGACGACGTAACACCCTGCAAGAAGACGTTAACGCTGCTACACTCTACTCCTGGTTTAATACCAGACAAGGTTCGTGCCAAACAGGTTGATGACAACATCTAAAACCGTGCTTAAGAAAGGAACTTTACCCACGAAAGGAGTATGAAAATGGCGATAAGAAAGTAAAAGCGAGGTGAAAAGAATCCAACTTTGAAGAATGGGAAAGGAAAGGAAATGCCATGGTATGAGGGTACGAAATAAAAGGGGTAGCTTCTCCCAAAATATGATAAGGCAGAAGGCATGGCCATGGCCATGGGGAGTGGCGCCTCTGTTTCAATTTAATGATTCAAAGGCCTAAGCGCCAAGCGGAGGACAGCAGGAACTGGAACTCGAGATGATTTTGTAAAAGCCATTAATATTAGTTGATGAAGAAGATGTTATGTGTTAATCTAGTCTCAACAAAACAACCTCACTGTTGAAATTAAATTAATGGAAAGAGACTATCGGTCTTATTACGTTAATTAAACACTAGAGTCTAGGCCTATACACTACTTGATTGTTTTTTTTGGAAGAAAAAGGCGATTAAAATTCAATGTACTTTCTTAGTGAAGAAGCTGCGCAGGTTGAAGAGGTTAGAGCCAGTTGCTGATGCAGAGTTACCACTTCTTCCTCCTTCACCCACCAAACTCCGACCTCCGTCCCTCCTGCTCGCACAACCATCTTTACAGTTTTCCTCGCTCCGGCAACTCAAATGCTGTCCATACCCCATGCATATCGGAACGTTCAAACTCATGACCTTGGCTTTTCCGGTGCTCCCCATTGTGCTGGTTTTACTCGGGCGATTCACGGAGGCTTCTCTTTTGCCGGGAGCCATGGAGGACTTGCCTGAGCCGCCGCCGCCACGCCTCGCCTGCCAAACTGGGCTGCTCCGCCCTATATAAAGCCCGGGTCTAGCCGGACTGCTTGGCAACTTCCTTGAATTGGACTCGCCAGATGAATTACAGCGTGAGCAAGGCGCGCTGTTGACCTTTCGAGCTCCCAAACCAATGGGATAGGGTTTTGGCCGGCTAGGCACATTTCCGGCGGATCTACTGCGTGAAAAGGGCCATATATTGATGTTTAACTCGGCCGAACCGGAGCTGTTTCCTCTCTTTCTCTCTTTCTTCTTCTCCTTCTCTTTCTCCTTCACTTCCCGGCCATTCGTCTCATTTTTCTTCTCGCCCTTCTTGAAAATATCTTTCCAGCGCTTCGATGGGGTCAATCCTGGCGTTGACTCAGCAATTACATGCGTTAGCTTGGATTCTCCACAGTTCTCCGGTTCAACAATGGCTGGCCCAGATGTCGGAGCTTCAGGCCCATCAGAATGCGGGTTCGTGTCTGGTGGGTTGGTGGGATTATGGTCGGGAAGGAGATGGAGGGGAAGAAGAACACCGTCGACGAAGAGTTGATCGGCAGAATGAAGATTGGTCTGCGGGAAAGAAGGGTTTCTGAGCATCCAGAACTCGAATTCCGGGGAGTTGGGGTCGTCGTTGCTGTTTCTTCTACTGCTGCTTTGTGATAAAGTTGGAGTTTCTCCATTGAGTCGTAGGTTCTCCATGTTCAGAGAGAGAGAGAGAGAGAGAGAGAGATGGGAGTTAAGAGAAGTGGTGGATAGTTGGTGGAAGTTTCTTTCTTTACAAAGTGTTCAGAGCAACTGACCCTACAAAGGCATTTAAGAAATAGAATATGAGAGAGAGAGAGAGGGAGATGTCAGAGTGTTGGGGCTAATGATGCATGTTTTAAGATATTTTCAATTGTTATTTAGTACGCAGCACATGCATGGGTGTTTAAGGAGGTTGGCTCTTGTGGATTTGCACATAATTATCATCTAACCAAAGCCAAATCTCTGATACTTGGCCTTTTAATAATATCATCTTAGCGTGGGAAAGCAAATGATGGTGGCCCTCATAATCTGCGAACAAACTGGATTAAGTCAATAAAATAATGGGTATGTTCCTAATTAATGCGAGAGTGAGGGAGGGGTATGCATGTATGTGTGTGTGTGTTCCAGTTCATAATCAATCAGCAGGTGTTGACATTTACCGACTTATTTGATCCCCTGGTCATAGACAGCTATAGTTGGAAGGTATATAACATACATTATATATAATATACCCCACGTGTTGGAGCCGAGGAGAGCATCAAGCAGCAGCAGCAGCAGCAGCAGCTGCTTTGTTGAAGAACAGCCGCGGGTCAAACTTATCACGACATGGGATGATTCTTCAACTCCTCTTATCTTTTAAAATATCTTCTTCTTTCTTATTCTCTCCCCATGTCTTCCTGGAGCTTTGAATGGGTCCCCCCCTTCCCATCGAGAAGATGAAGAAGCCCGGTTATTAAAAGTTTGATGAAGTAGAATTCGTAAGCTGGAAATCGAATAAGAAACTGGGTTTTGATGATCAACCCAGAAAGTGCAGCAACAGATGATGATGGAGGAAGAAGGTGACCGGTGAGATATTCCATGGTAAGTTAATAGAGAGAGAGAGAGAGAGAGTTGTAGCTTTTCGTTAATGGCGTTTGTTTGTAGGCCAAATGATGAGGGGCCATGTGCAAGTAAAATCAACAATATTTCATTAATGGGAGGGACCCCACCCAAAACAGACGATGCCTGTTATTTCCAAGCATCCATCCGGACCACCTCGTCAAATCTCAATAACCAATACTTTCTTTCTATCATCCACGGACGAAGATGACACTTTTGTTTTCTTTGACAGGTTTCTCTCAACAGTGGATGTGGAAGAAGAGGAGAGGTCATCTTGAAATCAAAAGCTCCATTTGGCAGATAAGACCCCCAACCAAGATAAGGGTTGGAGGATTCTGGGCCATTCGGAGTTGGGAAGGAGACAATCTCGGAGCACTAACCCAACCCTCGTGCATCCTTTTTCTCTTCCTCGATCAACGCGCCCTCTTCACTTTCCATCCTTTGCCCTATTCCTTCCCACTCAACAACAAAACAAGGACCATCAACCCATGATATCATTCATTCATTAGTGTGTCATCTCCTGTTAAAGGCCTAGCTTTTTCCTTGGGTCGTCCGATAGATAATTAGATGTGATGCTTACCTACCCTACCCATCACAACGTTGGAATGGAGAAACTGCAGCCAGTTTTAGCCCTGCAATCACATGGAAAAAGACCAAATGCAGTGCGCTGAAGACCACACACAGGACAAGAAAGAAAACAGGGCCATTTTTATAGCACACTCATCGATCGCCCAAATTAAGGCAGATTCACGAGCTTCTTCCTGTAGCTCCAATATCCATAAACTGAAATTCAGATGAGATTCTGAAATTATCACACTTTTCAACTGATAGCCAGTTTGATGATAAAAAGGCCGGAGATCACAAGCATAACATTACAGTCTAAACCTGCCTTCACTCTCGAATCTTTGTCCAAAGCAATCTCCTGTTCATGACAAAATTCTTAATAAAAACAAATGGTGATGAAATGAACTTGCGTTGAAGAGGGTTTATGAAGCTTCAACTGCCAGCTCCAGAAGTAGGGTGTGATTAACTGCATTAGATGCTGGGCCAACAAATTGAATAGGGCCTACAATGAGGTTTGAAAGGAGAAAAAGTTCATTAAGAGTTTAATAGAACAATTCCACAAGTTGATGACAAACGGTAGAAAGTTTTACTTTGAAGACCAGAAAAATATATGGGAACTTTCGTGAGGAGCACTAACCAGGACTAATATAGTGATTCTTGATCGTCCATTCATCACGCATTGATGCAAATTTCTTGAAAGGCGCACCTGGTAAACCCAAAAACAAACCAAAACCAATTTCTAGTCATTGATGGCGAATGACATAGAATGGTCACAATACAATACATGGTAATTGACTCTCAAAAAGATAAATTTCAGTTTAATAGATCCTACCATCAAGTTCCACCATTGCCTTCTTGATCACAGGTTTGAATTTACCTGCAAAAGATATTAATATTTAAGCAAGAGCTCAAATGGTAATGTTTAATGGTTGCAGCTGCGTTTGTGGGAGAAAAAATCCATTATTCTTTGTCAAGTCATCTTTCACTTCAACAAGTTACTGGCACTAATAAAAGAAATCTACTACTTAAGATAATCCACAAGCGCAATTTAGAGACTCTTTCCTGTAACTCGAAATAGTTGAAATAGTTGCAATCCATAAGCAGTAAATCTTTTGATTGAAAAAATTGCTGATTAGTTGCGATGGAGTGATGGATTATTCATTTAATTGTATTATGATTTACAAGTAAAAGGAAAGGGAGAAGAGAGAAGATAAAAAAAATCAAAATGGCAGTCATCACTTTACCATGTCTCCTCTCCACGTCCATTAATGATGTCAATGCAGTACCACCAACTGTCCATTCTTCAATAGGAGCAGCCAAATTTCCTACCTGGTAGATAGAAGCAAACGATTACTCCAGTGTTATAGATACATCGGTATATCTCCATCAAAAATAATTTAAAAAGGCCACATCTAAGAAAAGTAGAGATGATGAAAAAGGGAAAATGAGGAGTGATGATTAAGATGGTAGCAGAAGCACAAACTGAAGATATTAATCCACTTTTCCCACTGTGAAGTAAAGCTCCAGCAGCGTAACCCAATGCATAGCAATAGTTGGAATCGAAGTTAGTTGGCAAACCACATCTCCCTTCGTATCTGCAGGAGAAAAATGATTGAGACCTCAAATTTTTGGTTATTATAAACTTTTGATCAGAGGGATCAACATTTAACTTTTTTTGGTGGATCAGGAAAATGTGAAACGGCTGTTTTATTTTGTAAACCAATGGCATCAGTCCACAGTTTTATCAATCAAACCTTAAAAGTTCTATAACGCAGCCATACATTCAGAGGAATTCTCTATCTCCATAAAAATTGGCACCGGCTACAGTACAAAAAGCAATAAAGGAAAAAGAACAAGTACCCAAAAAAGTGAGACTGCCCTTTGAATTCGCCCTTGTACGCACTTTCTTGCTTCCTTTTCTCCAACTCAGTCTCAACCATTTGAATAAGCATTTTCTCTGTTTCTATCTTAGCAACCTAATGGCAAAATAACGTCAACATATAATCACACAAAAAATCTCCAAACAGGAAAACATAAATGATATAGCTATTATCACACCTGTACATTTCCATGCGGGTCCCTTTCAAGCATCAATTGTTCTTGGATTGCTTGAGGTAAAAAATCAAAAAGCTCAAGAGATTGGCTGGTAAGTTTCTTTTTCCATAACCCACCTTCATCTACAACATCATGGGCTAGAATTTCATTGAGTTCTGAAATAAGTTGCTGCACCTGTAAATGGCAGGAAATACGATCAATAAAGACAATTGGCCTTGGGGCACATATCTATGAGGATAAAAGACTAATGTGTTTCATCATAGAATAGACCAGTAAAAGCAATCATAATTAATTAAGTGGAATATATAACCCATAAGGTACCTCTGGAATAAAGTCAATCAAACCTTCTGGAATAAGTATGACACCATAGTTATAACCCAATTCAGCACGCCTACAGATTATATCAACCATATAGTCTGTAACATTTTTCAAGGTCTGTTTCTTGGCAGCAACCTACAGTAAAACAACACTCATTCATGCATCCAGCATAAGTAGAAGGAAGATCACAAAAAGATAGGACTATCTCCCCGAAAGGAGAACCCAATCAAGTATAATACACAGATTTCTTAGACCTGATCTGTTTCATCACCTCAAGTAGCTGCAGACAATATACTAAAACTTCAAAATTTGACAGGATCTATAGTTTTAATCTTTCTATTATCATGGCTAACACTTCGTTTACAGGTTATAAATGAGCCCGAGGACAAGTATAGCTTCTCAAGGTACCTCCTCTCCAATAATGGTGATATTTGGATGAGTTTGCAAAGCACATTCCAGGGTGATATGTGAAGCTGCCCGTCCCATAAGCCTAACAACTGCACGTGAAAATATATAAAATTACAAAATGTTTGAAATTGAACAAGGGATTTTCGTCCATTGGTCTTACTTGATGACCATTATAAGTCTTATCTATGATTTCGACTTCCAAAGGCACACTACATATATGAATAAATGCTGATACTAAGCAGGTAAGCATTTTAACAAAGGTATCCATCAATGTAAGTACTGAAATTCTTTAAAATAACGCAATAACAGAACAAACATTGCATTACAGTGTTGAAGGCATTCCTTTGTAATGTTAGTTCAAACTTAAACGCCAAGATCAAAACTAAATAACTCACAATGGTAATATTTTCCAGTTGACCGAGCATCTACCATGACATTTCCAATCATTTCTGCATATATCTGCAGTGTCATTAAAACCCTATTAAGACATTTTTTTCATCAAATATATTTAAAAATTCAGATCAGTTCTAAAATAATCTATACTATCTTAGCAGAATGTGTTGAAAACCATAAAATCGTATTTACTTCATTTAGAACAATAAATTATACTATGGAGTACACAAAAAATGAAATATAGATTTCTCAGCATTCACCTTGCAAGCAGTATCAAATCCAAAACTAGTGGGAACTTCTTTGCATTTCAAATCACCATCAATTGTTTTTGGGCAACCAATCACCCGAGTTTTCAAGTTTTTACTCCTAACAACAAAAAATTGAAACAATATTTAGAAGACTTTCAACGAAAAGAAAATTGATAATAACTCTTCCATAAGTTGAAACTAAAATTGAGATATGACAAAAAAAACACTAAGACAGTTTCAGACAGAAACATACAGCGCTGACAGATAAAGTGTATTCCCCATTTTCTAGTAAAAAAACATATTAATTACATTAACAGGATGTCCTCACACCACACCTGAAGTTTTCAGCAAGGAGGCAGGCATTTGTGTTGGAATCATCTCCACCAATTACAACAAGCCCATCCAAGTCAAGCTTTAGACATGTTTCTTCCGCTTGTTTAAACTGGAAATCATATCCCCAACATTTATCAGCTCACAAGTTTTACAACAGTAATATCAGTCTATCTTAAAATGCAAAAGTGAGTTCGACCTGCTCTGGAGTTTCAATTTTGTCCCTTCCACTGCAAATCATATCAAAACCACCCTGAAAAGGATACAAATCAAGTAAAAACATTGTATCTAACTACAAAACTATTCTTCTTTTTTTAATAAATCTTTGGTCTGGTAAGCATGAGTTTGTCAATTTCCCTCAATAGCATATAACACCATTCATCACATTTAACATAAGTACATCTTTAGATATATATTAAGCTTATCAGTTGCATTCATTTGACATACACATGCCAACATACAACTGAATCATACATTTCAAATTTCATCCGCTTTCATAGCACAGTGATTAGGATTTTTATGTAATCGCCATTTTGCAGCTAGAATTAACACACTCTTTTATCAGTTCTGGTTCACTGGAAACAACAATCCTCTGAAAATGCACCTGATTTCTGTAGGGATAAATGTACTCTGCAGTCAGTTCAAGGTATTTGCACTTCATGATTCCAGCAGGGCCACCTCTGAAACCATATAGGGTGCTGCCTTTGGCGTAATTCTGCAAGTAATCTATCACCAAAAGCACAGGCCCATTATTATAAAGGCTGTATGGGATATTTGAAACAAACCGTAATTGTCTAGAAACTAGAATCCTACCAAAAATTCCAGAGATCACATTATGTCCTCCGGGCGCCTGGCCTCCAGACAAAACAACGCCAATCTTCAATGTTCGGGTCGGTAAACCTGAACTGGAATCGCATTGTACCAACATTGCCGATGGTTGACCGAAAAGATTGGGAAACAACTTCGCAATCTCATCTGTAACAGTTACAAAACAGACAGTTCAAACACGTCATATCATAAACCACGGTTTGATGGAGACTGAAATATACCAAAATGTTATGACGTTGAGAGACGAATTCTTTCCATTTAATCTAGTCATGCAAACTCACATTTAGAAACAAAAAAACAAACTTCGTTCACTTAAATGCAATGTCACAGCTACTGAAAGTTGAGGTGACATTGCAAATAACCAGAGACAAACTATCGGAAAAGTGACCAAAAAAATAATTTTATGTTCCCTTTTCCTAGATCTTGTCAGCAAAACAATTGAATGAATAAGAAAAACGAAATAGCTCTTAAACGAATCGATGAAAGAAGGAAAACGAGAGAAAAATGAAGAGGAAGACCAGGATTGCCGGCGGCAGAGCTGGGAGGTCCATCAACAACATTAAAATTGGATTTGAGGACGGATGGGAGAGGAAGCGGGTTGTCAATACGACTAGATTGGAGGTCGCTGTACACGGAAGCCACTCGTCCTGTCAGAGGGGGCGAGACAGACTTGAGGGCGGCGTAATCACCGTTGATAGCTAAAGCGGAAGCCATATGAGGCGGAGATATTCGCGTACGATGTGGAGGAAGCGAAGAGAGCGTAGGTTCGATCTATGCAAGTCCTGAGCTCAATGGAAAAGGCGGAGTAGTAGAGAAGGGAACAAAGAAGGGGCAGAAGCGTCTTTTCGCATCAGAGTCTCCACCTAACGATGTTTTGTTTGGCGGGTAGGCACCACCAACCCCAACGATCCACCCGGCCCGTTTTGGGCAAGTGAAGACGCGACGCAGAGGGTATTAGTCGCAGAGAAGCATTTGCGCAGGGTTGAGAAGAATATTGTAAAGAGGTGGGTGATTGTGTGTGTTGAGACATAATGATGAGTGCAACAAGTCCCAAAAACCAACTTTTACTGCTTCTGCGTCGGAGCTGAGACGGCCCGGAAAAGAAGAAATGAAAAAGGATTCTCCCCAGCTGCAAAAGGAACCTCCTTTCCGCTGTGGCTTCTTTCAACCAGTATAGCAGTCCCTCGTCTTAAAGAGGGTCCAGCCACTGTTCTCCCCTTGTTTGCTCAATTAAAATGTGGATGAAAGGCTATGATTGTTCTCATTCACGCCTGTTGTACTTGTCTCCGTCCGTCCACTCCTGAGACCCAACTTCAACCCAGATTCCACGAGGCATGTGAAGCCAACCAAACCAATTCTTAAAACCTCAAATTCATCGCTGCAAATCTTAAAAGCTCTGCCACTCTCTAAAAGCTATCCACTTGCATCTACTTCTAGTCATCTCTTTAACAAAGCTCTCCACTCCTACATTCCAACATCATAATTACTCTTCTCCCTTTAACTCTCATTCCATCATATCTCATTACATATTCTATAAAACACTACCAACACAATCATCGTCAAAGTGCCCAACCATCCAACTCCGCATAAATGATTGTCTTGCTCTCAACTTCCCTTTCAGTCGCCCCAGAATGAGATCCAAAAGAGAGGATCGAGAGAGGAGGCAGCACCCTCAACAGAGAGGATACCGGGCCCTGTGCTGCAGTTGCAGTTGCAGGCTTAGCGTGTCTTCTTCTGAAGAACCAGAGAGCTCAAGCTCAGAGAGATTCCCTTCCATTTCAAGTCTAGCCCACGCCATGGTGCAGGAGAGACTGGACCTAATGATTAGAGAGAGGCAAGAGGCGAGGCATGCGGAGAGAGAAAGGAGGAGGCAGAGAAGTGGAGTGACAAAGTTCATCGTAATGGTGGCCATGCAGAAGAGCTCAGACGATCCAAGAGAAGACTTCAGAGAGTCTATGACGGAGATGATTACAGCAAATCGAATAGAAGATCCGAAAGATCTAAGAAGTCTTTTGAATTACTACATCTCCGTGAATCGAGAACAATACTACAGCATTATACTCGAGGTCTTCTACGATGTCTGTACTGATTTATTTCTCTCTCGCAAATGTAGATGAACTCTCTCTTTCTCTCTCTTGTACAGATCACAAGATGAATCCCAGTTTTTAGACATATTCCAGCCATTTCGGCTCCTAAATTTCTCATCTTTTTCATACTGGTTAGAGAACAACACAATCTAAATACATGCAGGTACTAGGAATAGCCATGATTTTCAGAAAAACCATACCACTTTATACTCAATTTTGAATTTACAGTAAGAATTCCTCCAATCCATTATTTCATAAGAAGATCAAACTGTACGAGGATGCGGGATATTATTCGAAGAAAGTTTTCTACGGAGTCAAAAGGGTACTTCCTTCCTTGATGAGCACAAACACACTGCCACCATCTCCACGGGAAATTCGAAGATCCTCATCCAGATATGTAGTCAACAACCAAGATTCTGCATTACTGGTTGGGATCGAGAACTTCAATGGCGGTTGATTTGAGATTGTCTTCACAACAGATGAAGCAGTGTCTTGGACCGAGGTGAGTATGCCTTTAACCGGCGTAAGGTCAAACTTTTGTCCTAGAAATTCGACATTTTCAGGTATTACGATCGAATCCGTCAGCTGCGGTGTCCCTATAATCCCTTCTTGAAACTTTATCTGAAAAAGTTATGCATTCGAGGCAGAGGTAAGAAATTTACAACTAAAAGAGCTCATTGCTAGGTTTTCACCAACCTTATGTCGAATCAAGGACACTAATAAAGAATACGTTTATCGAACCTGAACTCGTTTGGGGCTCCGGACTTCAAACTTGGCATTGGTACTAAAGGAAGTAGTGGTCAGAGGACCGGCAAACTGGACAGAGTTTTGGACGGTGAAATTCCCCGAATCAATGGTCTGTGATATCTCTTCCACCTTAATCAGTGGCAGTCTACTACCCCTTGCCAACAGCGGGAACAAGCCTGAAAAGGATGTATATCTACACAAACCGAACATAAAGATGATCTGAACAGGCTATCCATTTCAAACAATATCAGTAACTTGTCGTAAAAAGCCATTCCATCCTATCTATTGATCATATTAAATCTCAGGCAATATGTAGTCTCCCTACTTAAATATGACATTACCCTACTTCAATGGCTATAGCTACTTTGAGTCAAAACAGGTACATATAGATCATGCTGGGATTAAACCTAGTGATCTTCATATTCCATCCCGTCCATTGAATCTTCATCATACAATTGCATACAACATTGTAACAGAATAAAAAGTCAGCACGTGAATTCCCGACTCTTTCCAAAATGCGTAAGATACTATTTCTCCCGAATTTAAATGTTCGTCCGGATCAATCTCCAGTTTCATTGATATAGCCTTCATATCAACGATAAAAACAACATTGGCCAATAAAAGCATCATCGATACGTTACCCAGAAACAATCACGAAGAACGAATTTAAAGAAAAAAGGCATCTTGTGGGGGAGATTTAAGCACAGGCAAAACAAACACTAAGCCTGCTAAAATTTCAAGCTAGAACAGCTGTTCTGAATAAGAGCACCAAAGAACTCAACCCCAAAAGACTGCTACCTACTACCAAAACCAGTAAAGATTGAGCAAATATGTATAATAGTTGTTGGGATAGTTAAAACTTAGTACGAAGGATGCAAGAAAAAAGAAATTTCCAATGGTACTCACTTCAGATGAGAGCTTCTCCTTTACAAATTAAATAACAAAGGAAATACAATCGCGAGTTTTGCGACTCTACCTTACGAATTTATAAAGATAATTAAACATTAAATAAGATCTACCATGCGAGTTCACCGTCCCGATCCGATAGAATTTAGTTCATATTGAAATCTTATGTACATAATTTTACTCGTACAGCTCCTTTTTGGGTAGCCGGTGTTAGAACGGTTTTCCATTTTCATAGTATCAGTTCAATGACTGAGGTTATTGTGTTCTTATTTTTTATCAACCTAACTACCAAATTGACTGAAACTCAAATCTTTATGAATTCAAATTATATTCAGTTTCAAAATAACCAGATGAAATAATACTTACGCAAGAATCCATTTTCCGTTGAGCAGAGTGAGAGCCTCGGTGGGTGCAGGGTTGGGATTCTTCGATTCCAGCTGGGTAATCAGCTCCACAATCTCTGCCCTGGTCTCGCTCGTGGCCTTGAGGCCTCGATCCGTTCCATAAAAAGAGTCTACCAGCGCCTTCTTCAGCTTATCGATCTCGATCAGTTCCGGTGGCTTTTCCTCTGCCGCAACCGCCACCCCGTAGCCTTCTCCGGCCGAATCGCCTTTCTCCGGACCCCACTCGTCATCGGTGGCTGCACGTACTCTGAAAAGAGGTCGTGGAAGAGAGGTTTGTCGGGCTGAGAGCAAAGATTTAAGGGAAGGAGAGGTGGGGATGGCGACGGGCATGCGAGGGAAAACAGGGAATTTAGAGGCGAGTTGGGGGTTGAGCGGTGGAGTAACAGAGAAAGTCATGGAAGGGTATTGACCGAATTGAGAGACGACGAAGGCCATTACTTTATCTCCCGAGTTCAGAGATTAATCCTCTCCTCCGCCGGCAGGCAAGATATAGGGAAATGGAAGAGGAAAACGGAGGACGAGGACAAGGACAAGTCTTGGAAGATGGACACGTGGGAGGCGGGTAATGAATTGAAGTTACGTGAATCAAACGAAAACATGCGTTGTCGGTTGGTTGGTCCGATGATCCAAACCAAAGATCGAGAAATGGGCCGACATATGGGCTGGGCCGAAGACCCAGCTTGTCTGCATCTACCCCACAAAAACGACCCTTTTGACTTTGCCAAAAAGCCTCTTATTCTTATGATTTCCTCACATGCGCAAATCCCCCTCTCCCCCCTTGCAATCAGGAAGCCATAGGCTAATTCAGCGGGTAATTGACAATAATTGGATGATTATATTCCATTAATGAGAGGAGTTTTCTCCTTTCTCCTAAATAAATATTCTTAATTACTCCGATTAGAAAACGCCGTCAACTTCGGCTAACGTGCCGGCCATTTCGGCTTTTCATTTAGTAATGGCCGGCGACTAAGCCTTTTTATTATTTTTCACGCCCCCCCTGGATATACCCTTAATCAGTTTCGTTAATCAATCCGTATTCCTTCCCTATCATACTTGTGTTTTGCAATGGAAGGTCCCTCGTATAAGCACGAGGACATTGGATTCTAGTTTTCCCAAGTTCAAGGTGACCGACGACGGACGACCAGAAGAAACTCTGTTCGAGTACTTGCGCGCTGCTTCCTCACTGCTACTTTGTCTTGCTGATGATTCAAGGCTCCAACTCTGAGTTGACATTTCCTTCGAGGACGGAGGTCTCAGCAATTCCAGTATTCATTATTATGCTCACATCCTTGCGTCATTTGTTCTATTGGACCAGTTGTGTCTGACTCTTGTCTCAGCACTTTCCGCCTCTTGGAATTTATCTGAGAGGTGGGTTATCAGATTCTTTCAAGGAACTCACGGGATTCCGATGGGCGGATAAAAATCCCACCTTTCTGATCCAAAACGTAGGTCATCTCAATCATTCACTTCGTTTTTTCTTCCTTTCCACCTCTCGCACTTTCTGGGTCTGAAAATGAGTCAACTCGGTGTCATATTGCAGGAGGCGCTGAGGAGTGAAAGAGCGGCCCGGACGATTGTGGGATTTCTTAGAGCGAAAATGGAACGCATAGAAAGAGAGAGGAGGAGGAGGAATCTAAAAGAACGGCTAGGATTCACAGGGATTGGATGTTGTGGGGGCACTTGGGGTTCTAGAGCAACAGTGATAAGCGTCCAAGAGGAAGAGGAGGAGGAGGAATACGAAGACGACGAACTGCAACACACGGCGATAACAAACACGGATCAGTCTGCGGATCCGTGCTCGAATCATACTCCGGCTCCGTCCGCTATGAACTTGGCTGCAGCCTTGGCCGCGGAGCGCCGGCTCCGCTCATCCCGACAAGAAATGGAACTCGAGGAAGAGGAGCCAGTGTCGATGACTGAGCGGCCGGGAAGCCCAGGGAGGGTATCGCTGATGAGACTGCTGGAGGAATCGGACGGCGGGGAGAAAGAAGAGAAAAGGGTAGAGGGGAGCGATTCAGTGTGCTGCGTGTGCATGGGGCGGAAGAAAGGAGCGGCCTTCATCCCATGTGGGCACACCTTTTGCAGGGTGTGTTCCAGGGAGTTGTGGTTGAATAGAGGTTCGTGTCCGCTTTGTAACCGTTGGATCCTGGAGATCCTGGACATATTCTAATCAGGGCCGTTGATGTTACGTGGGAGGAATAAACTATTGCTATTTGAGTTCATAGAGATTGTTATTTAGAGAAGACGGATTGGCCTTGGCCTGGGCCTTCCATCACTGTCAAGTTTAAATCTCATTGATGAGAGGGATTGTACCTCCACCTAAAACTCTAGCGCCCATCCTACATTTTACCATCCACCAGGACCAGGACCAGGACCAGGACCAGGACCAGGACGGACCCCCGCTCAGGCCTGAATCTCTTGTTTTGAGTCTAATCTCGTCAGTCCCCACTCCAAATCTGGGGGAGACAAAGCGGGTGGTTTCATTTCCTCCTTTTTTAACCTCCACCATTTTTATAGCGAGGACTGCATCTCTCTCTCTCTCTTTTCTTTCTTCATCGTTTTTAGGGGGAGGAAGGAGGAGTGGGCAGCTCCGGATAAGGCCAATTTGTCTTTTGAGTGGCCGCCACAAACTCCTCCGCCCACTTTCCAAACATGTCATGTGCGCTACTTTCCAACCAGATTTCCAGTTTTCTCACTAACCAAACATCTGTACATCCCATTCTCCTCCTCCCTGTTTTTAAGAATCAGACATGACCCCCGAGAGAGAGAGAGAGAGAGATAGATGTTCTATGGTTATCACGTCGTTTTGTTCAGAAGCTTCGTCATGAATGCATGCAGAATGCTGTAAACCCAATTATCCCATTTTAACGACAATTTATATTCCATCTTATAATAATAGTAATTATTCACAAAAAGCGACGGCAGGCCCATGGAAGATGACCACATCGCCTTCAAGACAAGAATATTAAGTGCCGTCGCAGGCTTATTTTCATTGGGGGAGGACAAAACCCACCATCGCAAGCTTCCACAGCGATGAAAAGCGCCTCTTCTGTTTTCTTTTGTTCTGCGCATTATCTCTTGAGCCATGCGTATAAGAAATGTCATAATATTTGACGTGTTCTTCCCACAACTCAGATAAACACAAGACCCAAAAGGACCGACTATGAAATAAAGTGTAAAAACCACTTGATAACTCTCAGAAGGCTTATCCAATACGCCCACCGATCCCGATCAGCTGGCGACTGTTCATGACTGGTTATAATAAACAATCAAGCTAGAGAAAAATAATACTATTTACTGCCCGGGAATGGGATTCGATCGGACACATAAATTTCAGCCAATGAAGAATCCTGAAATAGCCATTCTCCACTGTTTTGACAGCTGAAAGTGAATTAAAGGTTGGTTGAGTTTGTAAGATTCTCTTTCTTCCACCCCACACTATTACCTACCGAGGGTAGTCTTCACAGCTTCTCAGTTAGGCCCTCCTGGCCTTTGTCTAAACCTCAACTTTCTTCCAAGAAAGTACAGAAAACTGAAGAAGATGATTTCCGGGGGTAAGCAGTGCAACAGAAAGAGCATTAAATGCTGTACAACACAGAAGATGAAGTAAATGAGTGGCTGTAGAAAGCAACACAGAGAGTGGCTAAGTGGATTGTTCGGACACGTTGTTTATGATCGTCCTTACTTTTACTTTGGATTATTTTTATTTTTGTCCATTTTTTTTATTCTTTTTATTTCTATTTTAAGAAAGTGATTCTTCACCACTATGACATGTTCATTCCTACCATAGTGAAAATAGTCCATAATGCTCTTTAGGAGGAGAGGCATGACTGCACGTAGACCCTCCAAACTAATGTAATTTGCTAGCAATCAATGATAAAGTTTTTTACATTCAAACTATACTCTTTATACTCAATGACGTTTTCGATGAATTTCGCTCACTTACCGCTTGCTCGTTAGACACCAAAGCTCATTCTAACGTCGTGGGCAATCGGTGCCGTTGGCACACTCAATAGGCTAACTCATTGTTCCCCCTAACAACGAGTGCCGCACGGCCCTCTTAAAAAAAAGTCTCTCAAAAAATAGAACCGTGACAGTTGGTATCAGAGCCAGGTTAGCTCAAATTGCAAGAAAAGTCATGCCGAGAAAGACTTCGTCAGAGAAGGCGAACTCGTCGATGGACCAGCTCGAATGGCTTGTCGCGCTGGAAGAGGAGATGACATATCTCCAAGAAATCTCTGATAATGTTCGTTTCCTAGAGGAACGAATGAAGGAAATGGCTGAATTTCCTTGTGAGATTGCTGCTGTTCATAGCAGGATAGACACTATCCCGATTCAAGAGCTGATAGATCGGATGGAAAACCTCGAATCCCGACCAGAGAAGGGAAAGAGAATAGAAAGTGGAGAAAGCTCCACAAACACGATGATTGGGCTACAAGAACGCGTAGAAGAAGTAGACCATGCTCGCGTTCAATTGGCAAACACTATAGCCAATGCAACAAAAGACTTCAAAGTGATGTTAGAATCTCTGAAAGCTGAAATTGCCGAGATAAACCTAAAATTGAACATCACCATGAAAGCAATGGGAAACCAAACTCAAGCTACGACTGTAGTTGAGTCTAGTCGGGTAAAGATACCGGAACTGAACTCCTTCTGTGGGACTCGGGATGCGAAAGAAGTAGAGAACTTCATTTTTGATATAGAGCAATATTTTAAAGCAACCAAGACTAATGATGAGTCTAAAGTGACACTAGCCACAATGCATCTTACTGGGGATGCAAAACTTTGGTGGAGATCAAAGTACAATGACATATATAATGGCACATGTGTTATTGACAGTTGGGACGAATTTAAGAAACAGTTGAAAGACCAGTTCTTCCCTGAGAATGTTGAGTTCAATGCCCGCAGATCATTACGAGAATTGAAGCAGACGGGTAGCATCCGCGACGATGTGCAGCAGTTCTCGGGCCTAATGCTAAACATACATGACATGGCTGAGAAGGACAAAATCTTCACATTCATTGAGGGACTCAAACCATGGGCCAGAACTAAGTTATATGAACAAAGGGTCCAGAGTATCTCAAGCGCGCTTATAGCGGCAGAACGGTTATTCGACTATGCTAGTGAGAATCCTAGTCCCCGAAAAAACCCTCCTACTATAAATAATTCGAGACCACAAAGGCCAAACACGGATCCGCCGGAAAGTAAGCCATATGCCCCAAGAGAGGGCCAAGAAATGTAGGGGTGTGCATGGGACCGGTCCGGTCCGGTTCTGACCGATCCGGTCCCGGACCGGCCGGTCCGGTGCCAATTGTGTGAAGACCGGTACTGGAACCGGTCAGAACCGGTTCCGGTCCGGTTCTGGACCGGGATTTCCGGTACCGGTTCCGGTCCGGGACCGGTTTAGTTTTCTAATTTTTTAAATATTAAAAATAATATAATGTAATAGTTTTTTTAAAATTAAAAATTAAAATTAAATATAATGTAATAGTTTTTGTAGTAGTTTTTGTAATATAATGTAATAGTTTTTGTAATAGTTTTTAAAATATAATGTAATAGTTTTTGTAATAGTTTTTTTAATAGTTTTTTTAAAATTAAAATTCTAATTAAACTACATAAACCGGTTCTACAACCGGTCCGGTTCCATGGTACCGTGACCCGGTACCGGACCGGTTGTAGAACCGGTCCCGACAGTACCGGACCGGATCCGGTCCGGTCCGGCATTTTCAAGGACCAATCCCGGTACCGTTGAACCGGTTCCGGTCCGGTTTTTCGGTACCGGGCCGGTCCTGCACACCCCTAAAGAAATGTGGAGGGCACCCAAAGAAAACCAGGAAGCATGGAAAACCCCAAGGGAATGCCAAGAAACATGGAGAGAGAATAATACGCAGCGTCCAATGTCATGCTTCTTGTGTAAAGGGCCTCACAGAGTTCACCAGTGCCCCCATAAATCAGCTCTAGCAGCTACACGAGCGTACATTCAAAGTGACAGCTCAACTGAAGGAGTTTCCGAGGAGGCGCCCGCAGAAGTGGCAAAAGTTGGGACCATGACTTTCTTGTCGGCAGTCCAACAACAAATGGAGGAGCTTAAAAAGACCCCAGATAAAGGCTTCATGTATGTAGAAAGCGTTGTCAATAATAGGGCCACCAAAAGTACTATGATTGACTCGGGGGCCACACATAACTTCATCACTGAAAAGGAAGCTCGCCGTTTAGGACTAAAGTTGGAAGAAAATGCAGGCAAGATGAAAACTGTGAATGCTTAAGAAATGCCGGTAGTGGGAGTAGTGAAAAGGACTCAGCTAAAATTAAACTCGTGGACAGGACCAATTGACTTTGTCTTTGCACGGATGGATGATTTTGATATCATCCTAGGGATGGAGTTCTTGATGGAGCACAAGGTGATTCCCATTCCTTCGGCTAAGTGCTTGGTAATCACAGGAAACAATCCAACAGTGGTCCCGACAACACTCCGACAACCTGCTGCTAATGGTGCAAAGATGATCTCAGCAATGCAATTCAAGAAAGGTCTCAAACGCCAAGATCCGACCTACATCTTAGTTCCCTCGATTGTAGATGAAGGAACTAAAGAAGAGATACCATCAGAGATCTTAAAAGTCTTGGAGGAATACCAAGACACCATGCCAGACTGTTTGCCTAAAACATTACCTCCGCGCAGGGACATTGATCATCAGATCGAACTGAATCCAGGTTCTAAACCTCCTGCAAAGGCACCCTACAGAATGGCTCCACCTGAACTTGCTGAGTTAAGGAAACAACTTGGTGAATTACTTGCGTCTGGATTCATCAGACCTGCAAAAGCACCATTTGGAGCACCTGTATTTTTTCAGAAGAAAAAGGATGGTAGCTTACGACTATGTATTGATTATCAGGCACTCAACAAGGTCACGGTACGTAACAAGTACCCAATTCCACTCATCACTGAACTATTTGACCAGCTGTATAAAGCAAAATAATTCACCAAACTCGACTTAAGATCGGGTTATTATCAAGTTTGAATTGCTGAAGGTGATGAGCAAAAGACAACATGTGTGACTCGCTATGGAGCCTTTGAATTCTTGGTAATGCCGTTTGGACTAACAAATGCACCAGCGACATTCTGCACCCTTATGAACCAAGTATTTCATGATTTTCTCGACAAGTTTGTGGTGGTTTACTTAGATGACATTGTGGTCTACAATGAGACCTTGGAAGAACATAAAAGCCATCTTCGACTTGTCCTCAAAAAACTAAGGAAGAACCAGCTGTACATAAAGAGAGAGAAATGCTCATTCGCCCAGAAGAGCATTGGATTCCTTGGTCACATCATAGAACAAGGGCAGTTGCGCATGGATCTTGACAAGGTGAAAGCCATCCGGGATTGGAAAATCCCCACTTCTGTTACGGAACTGTGCTCATTTTTGGGACTCGCAAACTATTACAGATGCTTTGTGAATGGATTCTCAAAGACGACTGCTCCTCTTACTGAACTGCTGAAGAAAGGTACGCCTTGGGAGTGGAACCAAGGATGTCAAGATGCTTTTACCAACTTAAAAGACGCAATGATACAGAGTCCGGTCTTAGCCCTCGCTGATGTTACACATCCATTTGAAGTAGAAACAGATGCATCTGACTACGCACTAGGAGGGGTCTTGCTGCAAAACGGCCACCCTATTGCATATGAAAGTCTTAAGTTGAAAGATACAGAAAGAAGATACATTGCTGCGGAAAAGGAAATGTTAGCAGTAGTTCATTGCTTGCGAGTATGGCGACAGTATCTGCTAGGTTCCAAATTTACGGTGAAGACGGACAATAGCTCCATATGCCACTTCTTTGACCAACCAAAATTGTCCGCCAAACAAGCTCGCTGGCACGAGCTTATTTCAGAATTTGACTTCCATTTCGAACATAAGGCAGGTCTTTCAAATAGGATAGCAGATGCCCTAAGCCGCAAAATAGAATGCGCGAGTCTCTGTTACCTCTCTCAACTCCAAGCTAGCAGAATCAGCGGCTCCATGAAGGATACCATCCGAAACAGCTTGCAGGATGACCCTGCTGCTCGGGTTGTCATGCAACTGGTGAAAGAGAGGAAGACTCGGCAATTTTGGATTGAAGATGGATTGTTGTTAACCAAAGGAAACCGCCTTTATGTTCCCAGATGCAATGAGCTGCGCCGTTCTTTATTACGGAAATGTCATGACACCCTTTGGGCTGGTCACGCTGGGTGGCAAAGAACTTACGCCCTTCTGAAGAGGGGATATTTTTTGCCAAAGATGAAGGAAGATGTGATGCAATACACCAAGACCTGCTTGGTGTGTCAACAAGACAAAGTTGAAAGGGGCAAGGTAGCTGGCCTGCTGGAACCTCTACCGGTACCAACGAAGCCGTGGAAAAGCATCTCTCTTGACTTCATCGCCAATCTACCACCTTCAAATGACTTCCAACCAATCCTAGTAATAATCGATTGATTTTCCAAGTATGCCACTTTCATTGCTGCCCCAAAGTACTACTCTGCAGAGACGACAGCGCAACTTTTCTTCAAGAATGTGGTGAAATTATGGGGGATACCCCAAAGTATCGTCAGTGACCGAGACACCAAATTCACAGGTGCTTTTTGGGTGGAACTAGTCAAGCTGTTGGGATCCAGTCTAAACATCTCTTCCAGTTACCACCCCCCAACAGATGGTCAGACAGAACGCTTTAACAGTTTACTGGAAAAGTATCTACGGCACTTCATCAACACCAATCAAAAGAACTAGCCAAGTTTGCTCGATGCTGCACAATTCTGCTTCAATTGCTAGAAAAGCTCCGCTACGGGGATGAGCCCATTCGAAGTAGTTTGCGGAAGACAACCAACTATGTCACACACCCTCGACCATCCATATTCAGGGAAGTGCCCAAAAGCTTACAACTTCACGAAGGAATGGCGGCAAAATACAGAGATAGATCGTGCCTACCTAGAACAAGCATTTAAACACATGAAGAAATGGGCAGACATGAAAAGACGGCCGCTGGAATTCAAAGCTGGAGACCTTGTACTAGTGAAGTTGATGCCAGAACAACTACGTTTCAGAGGTCAAAGAGACAAACGACTTATTCGGAAGTACGAAGGTCCAGTCCAAGTCATTGAAAAAATTGGGCAAGCATCTTATAGAGTTAATCTACCAGCGTGGCTCAAAATCCACTCAGTCATCCACGTCAGCAACCTAAAGCCGTATCACCCAGACGAAGAAGATCAGCAGCGGAACAACATCACCAGGCCGGAGATCATCCTCAGCAGGTATAAGCATCCAAACAAGGTTGAAGAAATCCTAGCAGAGAGAAGTGTGAAGACAGGGAGGCGCCAACGCAAAGAATATCTGGTCATATGGGCAGGACTTGGAGACAATGAAGTTACTTGGGAAAAAGCTAAAGACTTGGAAGATGTTGCGCAAAAGATTGAAGAGTTCGAGTTGAAAACAAGTTGACGAGGACGTCAACAGCTCAGTTGGGGGAGAATGTAACAATCTGGGCTTGTCCAGGACATATTGTCCATGGCCGCCCTTGCTGTTAAGTTAGATTATTTCTATTTTTGGCAATCTCTTTGTATTTCTTTTATTTCTATTTTAGGAAAGTGACTCATCACCATTATGGCATGTTCACTCCTGCCATAGTGGAGATGGTCCAGAATGCTCTTTAGGGGAAGAGGCATGACTGCACGTAGACCCCCCGAACCAATATAATTTGCTAGCAATCAATGATAAAGCTTTTTACATTCAAACTATACTCTTTATACTCAATGACGCTTTCGATGAATTTCGCTCGCTCACCACTCGCTCGCTCACCACTCGCTCGTTAGACACCAAAGCTCGTTCTAACGTCGTGGGCAACTGGTGCCGTTGGCACACTTAGTAGGCTAACTCGTTGTTTCCCTTAACAACGAGTGACGCACGGCTCTCTTAAAAAAAGTCTCTCAAAAAGTAGGACCGTGACACTAAGCTAGCCCAAGGGAGAGCAGAGGAGATGAAGACAAGTGGGGAAGGAAAGAATCAGGGAGAAAGTGGGACCCTGAGAAAGAAGAAGACTCAACAAGACACTGATGATGGTAGGGGCTCCATCACATGCACTACACGATTCCTGTTCTTTTACCCCCACTCCAACCATTTTTAAAAATTGATTTGGAATAAGAATCAATCAATAAAAACAGGCTTTTTAAAGCAGATTACCAGAATTTATGTCAAAGGAATTCAATCCAAAGAATATAAATACACACTAATATCCAGTTGTGAAAATGAACAGACACTCCTAAAACCATTATCTAACTTTCTTCATTCAGCTTTTCTGATCTTTGTTTGTTTTCATTTCGATTGAATTATTACACTTTACGTTGTCTTTTTGCTCCTGTCTACTTGTCTGCTCCTTCTTTCTTCTACATCATTTGCGTCTATATATAGCATCAACTCAGAATGCCCTCTTCAGAGATAGAGCGACTCCAAGAGATCAGCGTCGAGACAGAGATGGAGAGCTTTCCTGTTATTGACTTGGAGAAACTGAACGGAGAAGAGAGAGGTGAGGTAATGGCGAAAATACACGACGCCTGCGAGAACTGGGGTTTCTTTGAGGTTAAATCTCTTTTATCTTTTTGTCTCGTTTATGCTCTTACTTTGTTAATTGCTTAGAATTCAAATTAATAAAGTACGACATGGGGTTTACTGAGTGATGTCATTTGAAGTTGATTAATCATGGGATATGCATCGATTTTCTGGACAAAGTTGAGAGGCTGACCAAGGAGCACTACAGAAACTTCATGGAGCAGAAATTTAAGGAAATGGTGGCAAGCAAAGGCCTCGACACTGCCGAATCTGAAGTCGACGATACAGACTGGGAGAGCACCTTCTTCTTGCGCCATCTTCCCGTCTCCAACCTCTCTGAAATTCCCGATCTCAGTGAAGATTACAGGTCTAGATATTAAAACTACAACATAAACTGTTATATGTATATATAGATTTACTCTTGAACGAATGAATTGTCTGAAAGAAAATACAACAGGAATACGATGAAGGAATTTTCTTTGGAGTTGGAGAAGCTAGCAGAGAAACTTCTGGAGCTGCTGTGCGAAAATCTTGGGTTAGAGAAAGGGTACTTGAAGAAGGCATTTGCTGGGTCAAAGGGACCAACTTTTGGGACGAAGGTGAGCAACTACCCTCCATGTCCCAAACCAGAGCTAATCAAGGGTTTAAGAGCCCACACAGACGCCGGCGGCGTCATCCTCCTATTCCAAGATGACAAGGTCAGCGGCCTCCAACTTCTCAAGGATGGGCAATGGGTCGACGTCCCTCCTATGCGCCACTCCATTGTTATCAACTTAGGCGACCAACTTGAGGTGTAAAAATCTTATCTTTTTCCTTTCTCTCCTCCACTCGAACACTCTTCCACTATCCATTGAAGAACCAAAGATATATTACATCTGCTTAGAAGCAAATGGGACAAAAGAGTGATGGAAAGTTTGTTGTTTTTGTGCATGTTAAGGTCATCACGAATGGCAAATACAAGAGTGTTGTTCATCGAGTGGTAGCTCAACCCGACGGCAACAGGATGTCCTTGGCTTCATTCTACAACCCTGGAAGCGATGCCCTGATCTACCCAGCGCCGGCATTGCTGGAGAAAGAGGAGGAGAGCAGCCATTCGTACCCCAAATTTGTGTTTGAGGACTACATGAAGCTCTACATCGGCGTCAAATTTGAAGCAAAGGAGCCAAGGTTCGAAGCGATGAAGGCCATGGAAAACGCCATTAACATGGACCCAATTGCCACCGCTTGATTTCTCCATTTCAAAACTTGAAAAAAGAATAAATAGTGTCAGTGTTGTCGTGTGCTGTTTCTTCCATTTTCAGAACGAAATCTAGCGATTAGTGTATATGTTTTGGTGTCAGGGAGCGGGTCTGAACTTTCCTACCTGGGTATTTGGGTAATGTGGAACTTGTAGTTTAAAATAATCTGTAATTTTAAAATAATAGCTATATAAAGTGTGTGGTTGAGTGGGACTTAATGCCGTTTTCTACCCATTTTGATAAGATTTTGTCTGTATGATTCTCGTCCGCTTCAGCTTCAGATCTCACCCTTTTTTTGTTTAAAGACTTGTCCTTTTCTTAATCACTAGAACTACTGGGACAGCAGCCTTTGGCAAGTGGAGCATTTGCCTCCGCTGCTGCGTGATTGATATCCCTGTGTATGCTGTGTATTCCATTACTAGCTTTCTACTGTAGTACTCCCCTAAAATTGAATCATTTCATTGGTCAAGGAAGTCTAACTCACCACTTGTTCTTCGTATGCAAGTAAAAAAATCATATGTGCAAGAAAAGGCAAAGAACACCATTAAACTGATACGGTAAATTGCTGCATTCAGCGACGGCGGAGGCCATCAAGAGAGAAGATGGGTCGGTATGGTCTCATAATTTCTTTTGGGTTAAAGAAAAGCTTAGAATATTGGGCGTTTTACAGGGGAAAAGTTTCCCTTTCACCTCTGCCAAAATATTGAATTTCTCAATCAAGAGTGGGAGTGGACTGGCAGAAGTTGAATGGACCACCACAGGACGCCTGGACAGAGGAGGTTCTGTAAATTCCTTCCATTTCCCATATTGGATAAACATGGATTATGATGTCAATTCAAATCCAAGCAGTAACTCCCACAAATTTAAGGAAAATGTAACAAAATAACTTGGAAGAAGTTCGTCTATGGCAGCGGTGCCTGACTTTGGCTCAACCAAACAGACAAATGAATTCTGATTTTTCTAGGAGACTCGAGAAAAAAAAAAAAAAGGATAATTTTTCTTGGGTTACGAAAAAAGAAGCAATATGAATGTATGCCAATGAACGCATAGCACAAAAATGCACCAGTTCGGTCATGATCAAGATACTGGATTAACCTCTTCGCTCTTTTCTTCACTCGATACAATGATGTTAAGATTCAGACTCTTGCCTTCATCTCCACGAACTGGATCAACCTTGGAGCAGTGATTCTTAAGAACCATCGCAATATCAGATCCAGAAGCCCCAGCAAGCTTGAATCGCTCAACAGCGGCGTCCAGGCATTTCTTCCAGTCTCCTATTTGTAGTTTGCATTCGACTTGGGACCTCTCAAATAGCATGTTGCCCCAAAAGAGATGGATCTGAGATCTCATCATGGCTAATTGTTCTGCAGCTTCATCTGCTGACATCTCGCCCTGCCCACCTGCTCCAGTGGTTTCACCATCACCACCACTTCCCTGTTTTGCCCTTCTTTTTAATAACTCTTCCCTCTTGCTTGAAGTTGGATCTTTTAGCTCGTTTGCTCTCTGCTCCTCCAGCTTCTCCCACATCTCAGTTGCAACTTTCATTTTCTCCTCTGCATTATCGAAAAGCTTGATTGTTTCGGTGTAATCCCAGCTAGGAAGATCTATCTTCCTAGCAAGAGCAAATGACCAGTGAAGTTTGGCCATTTCAAATTGTTGCTGGCCCAAAGCAAGTAATCCTTCATAAAAATCAGGTTTTATCATGAGTGCCTCTTCATACTTCTCTCTTGCCAATGAATACTTTTCCTTAACCCAGTCATAAGCTGTTTGTAGCTGCTCTGTCACTACCTCCTTTCCACCTGACTCATCCAAAGGAATTCGTTTCCTTGCTGCACACATGTGGACATTTCCCCAGTTAAAGAAAGCCAAAGCAGCAACCTCCTGAAACTTAGCAGCCGCCTTATCAAACAAGCTCTGAGCTTCTTCACTAGTTACTGTCTCTTCAAGTGCCTCTGAACAAAGTTCCATCCCAAGCTCGTGCAAGTCAATATGAGCATCTGGGTCAATTCCAACATGGGAGCGGAAAAGTTGAGCAAACTCAAATAACCAATCGTCCATTTCAACTTCTTTTCCTTCTAAATTTTCTGGCGCTGATGGTTTTACCTTTGGAGCTTCTTTTTCAGTCACACCAATATCAGAATCAACAACTTCCAACAATGATTCACCAAGTGAAGAACTGGACCCACTTTCATCTGCCTTACTCCCATTAGTCTCAAGAGGTTTCTCTAACTCTTCTTCCAACAGAGGTGGTTCTTGATCAGGATTCACCTCCACAATATGCAATCTTAACAGACCAATTGAGTCAGTCTTATCTGTTTCAGGCTCTTTCAAAATGACTTTGTCCGCACAAGACTCTGCCAGTCTGAGTTCACTTGTACAAGTTATGGTCACCAAATCACCATCACCATCCTTGTACTTGATTAAAACAGACTTGGATGATGAAAATCTTTTTCCCACGATCTCCCTGAGATATCTGAAAGTGCAATTGAGCGGCATCTCAGCTAGCCTTATGTCATGATCGTAGACAAGTTTTAATGGCCTCAATATCACCACAGGGTCAGGATTCGGCCCATGAGCAGATGACACGGATGAAGATAACAGTTGCTCCTTTAGATCATTTTTAGTTTGACTAGATGATTTTGAAGTGCCATATGAAGGCTTCAACACAAGTTTAGGCAGCTGCGATTTGAGGTCAGAGCCTTTTTCAACCACCGGAACTGATTGAGGCTTGTCCACCTTTGTATTTGGAGAGGCAGTTACTCCCCCGTTCAAAGATGGTACCTTTTTGGAAGCTGGACGGGCTGGCAAACATGGCCCTAATCCTGCAATTGGGGCACCACGTACAGCAGAAGCACCAAGAGCAGCAGGAGATGGCCGGCTCTGGAGATCCTGTTGAGCCTCTGAGCGTGGCTTCAAGGCAGTTCTTAATCGCTGGGCAATCTCTAGAGCATCACCATTATTAGGATCAACCCCCAACAACACTTGCATGTCCTGCATCGCCATTTCATATCTCCCAATTGCTTCAAATGCGCGAGCCCTTCGAAGAAGAGCTCGGACAAACCGAGGCTGTACTTGAAGGGCCAACGTACACTCAGCAATGACTGTTTCATAGTTAATTGGCTTCATTTGCATTAAACAAGCAGCTCTATTGCTGTGAAAAACTGCTCGATCATGATGGGTCTTCGGGGTGAGGCGAAGGGCATTATCATACTGCTCGAGGGCACCAACATAATCCTTATTTTGAAATCTCCTATTCCCCTCTTCTTTGAGTTCGTGGGCTCTTTTCAAAAATATAGAAGAATCCAAATCGATACCACCAGAATTTGGGATGTTATTATCAACTGAAAAAACTTGATTAGCAGCGCTCTTCTTCTTTCTATTCCCTGATTTCCCCATATATCACAGTTCGCACGCTCTCACCCTCTCTGTCACACACACTCAAAATCCAGCCGAAAAGTCCCGGAGAAATTTTCAAATATTGCGCCTTGAACTAGAAAAGAAATAAAAAAAAATACAAATATGTATATCTAACTCACAAATGAGGAGGTCCGTGTCGAAACGATGGCACAGCGGAGAGTTAGATTCTTCGAGATTGATAGAGGGCACCGCGAAGCTGATTTGAAACGAAGAAGAAGCGGATGATGAGGGAAGAAAAAATGGAGGGAGATGAGACGGAAGGGCCGGAGAGAGAGAAAATGGGACTGGAAATGGAGGGTATTTGAAGGATCGAAACCCTAAATAGCAAGAACAGTTTTTGAGTTTGGGTTTAAGGACTGATCATTCGCAGCCGTCCGATCAAATCGGACTCTCGCGAGTGAGCCCATACCCGTAAGTATCTTCGCCCAAGCCCATGACGTTGACTATTCTATTTCTTACGTTTGATATTTTATTTTTATTTTTAAAAAAATGAAAAATTTTAATTTTTTCTTATAACAAATAAAACACTAAACTATAAAAAACAAACAATGCAAATATCGCAGTTAACCTATCAAAAATGAAAAGACTTTCCAAAATGAAAGACTTTTAGATAACCTGTTCAAAATCGATTTTGGTATCAAAATGGAAGATATCCGTTTGTTGAAAAATCAATGTACTCCAAGCTTAACATACTTTCGATCTACTAAGGAAACTCGACGGAAAATCGATTTTAGAAACGTTAATATATTTGAAATCGATTTTGGTATCAAAATGAAAGATTAGAAGAAGAAGAAGAAGAAGAAGAAGAAGAAGAAGAAGTATTTGAAATCGATTTTGGTATCAAAATGAAAGATTAGAAGNATCAATGTACTCCAAGCTTAACATACTTTCGATCTAGTAAGGAAACTCGACGGAAAATCGGAAAATCAAGAAGAAGAAGAAGAAGAAGAAGAAGAAGAAGAAGAAGAAGAAGAAGAAGAAGAAGAAGAAGAAGAAGAAGAAGAAGGTATTAGAGGTTTCTTTCTGCTGCAGAGGTTTCTTTCTGCTGCAGTGCGACTCGTTTCGTTCCTTCCGGTGCGGTTAGAGGTTTCTTTCTGCTGCAGAGGTTTCTTTCTGCTGCAGTGCGACTCGTTTCGTTCCTTCCGGTGCGCTGCAGAGGTTTCTTTCTGCTGCAGTGCGACTCGTTTCGTTCCTTCCGGTGCCGGTATTAGAGGTTTCTTTCTGCTGCAGAGGTTTCTTTCTGCTGCAGTGCCGTCTCCGTAGCCTTGGGCGGCTACTCGTTTCGTTCCTTCCGGTGCCGTCTCCGTAGCCTTGGGCGGCTACTCGTTTCGTTCCTTCCCTCATGCGGGCCTTCATTGACAATTCAAATATCCAAAACCACGACCATGGTTTCAGCCCACAGAGAACCATTCACCACTGGGCTCAGATCTATGCATTTTCCATTGCCATAGCTTGTGTGTGTCGTCTCTGAACGATGAAATTCCCTTCTCAATCCCAAGCGCGTTTGTCCAATGGTCAAAAGTGTCAATTTTTGAAAGCTGAATGGTTGGTGCCGTGGTGCACTTGGTAGATCTCCATCGCCATCAACCTCAAAGCTTTCTAAATCTGGAGAACGTTCCCAGACGCTTCTCTTTATTGTTGGACAACTAAAAGAAATGGATTGTCTCCTTTCATACAATGACACGTCGCGTACCAACTATCCACCCCCTTCCATCATCTTCATCAATGGGCTGTCACAATCGACATCGGAAACAGACAGAATTGCCACCTCTGTGGCAATTCCTCGTTCAGGAAATAGGGACACCCGTCCTTTCAAGACGGCATTCCCGATTCCCAGATTTCATTTAGTGTTTTTTTTTTTCATTTTTGTGAGGATCCAACCATTTACATTCAATTCCAAAAAAACAAAAACGAAGCTTGATTAAATAAGTAGAGTGATGAGCACTTCCACAGGGTTGACTGTCAGAGAATAAGCACTTGGCTGAAGAAGGTGAAACCTCTCGAATTCCTTCAAGTTTTTCGATTTATAGTAAGATATATGAAAAGGTTTCCAGCGGGATGGCAGATGGAAGGAAAGCATTCTCGAGCTACGTAATCCACGAAGAACCGGAATTGGGTGGCCTGAACACATTTCTGAGATGTGTTTTTATGGATCAGTCCTCTTTCTGGAGAGCTTGTCTCTCATGGTTTATTTTTCTCATCCTTGCGATTGTAATTCCTATTCTTTCCAATTATGCTCTATCTTGCTCAAGCTGTGATGAAAACCATCAAAGGCCTTATCACATTGAAGTGGAGGTATCTCTTTCTGTCTTTGCCATCATCTCCTTCATCAGTCTCAGTGGATGGTCTCGGAAATTTGGATTGAAAAAGTTTCTTTTTCTTGAGAAACTCAACGATGCTGGGCCGAAAGTTCAGAATGGCCTCCGCCAGCAGCTTCAGGTCTGTCTTCTTCCATCCACCCAGATTCAGGAAAAATCCATTTCCTGTATCAATCTCGTCATCGATTCGAACTCGCTTTTTTCTTTTTCTATTTTTCAGATTGCATTTGAGAGTGTTTTCTTAGTTCTTTCCATCAAATAAAAAAAGGGTTGTTTCCATTTCTAGTTTACGAGAGATCTACCTGATCAGATGGCAATCCCCTGTTTTTCTTTTCCTTGCAGATTGGAAAAAGGAAACAGGGGAAAGAAGCTTCTATCACAAACCTTATCGAACTAAATACTGATTATATTGTCTTATACCCATTTCGTTGGATGCAAAGAACCAGCTCCGAGTTGAATAAGATATTGACTGTCGTTCATTGAATTTTTGAGTTGTACTGAAAAGAAACATGGTCGTATTTCTTAATTTGCAGAAATCGACGAAGCTTATGTTATTCTTAGTGATTCCATGTTTGATGGCAGAGACGGCGTACAAAATATGGTGGTTTGCCTCAGGAGCCACCCAAGTGCCATACTACGGTAACATTTACGCAAGCTACATTATAACTTGCGCATTGGAGCTCTGTTCATGGGTTTACAGAACTTCACTTTTCTTCTATGTTTGCGTTCTTTGCCGGCTTGTATGCTTTCTTCAAATACTCAGGCTCGAAGATTTTTCCCAATTTTTCCGGCAACAAGCTAAGGAGGGGTTTATCTTGATCGAACACTTGAGAATCAGAAGGAATCTCAGGATCATAAGCCACCGCTTCCGACTCGTCATCTTGCTGTTCTTGTTTTGCGTAACAGTCAGCCAGATTTGTTCGCTTATAATGACGCTGCGTTCCACTGCAGATTTCAATTTTTTAAAGGCAGGGCAGATTGTAGTAAGCACTTTGGTCAATTTTTTGTCTTTGATTTGGTTTGAAATGCTGGATAGATTGAGGAGCTGGCTCGGGAAACATTTGCAGGTATGGTCGATTAGCATGCTTTCAGGCCTTTTCATATGCCTACACAGTGCGACAAAGATCACCCACAAAGCGCAGTCGGTCACGGCGCTTGCCGCCAAGTGGCACGCATGCGCTACTCTCAATGCATTTGACGCGCAGGACAATGATTCGTCCATGGCAGAGATTGGGGCAGCTCAAGTATTTCCGGTAATGGCCTATTGGGAATCAGACGATGGAGAAGGAGACGACAACGACGACGATTTCGATGATGCTAACCTGCTCATGCCCATTTACACTCACACTGTGTCGTTCCAGAAGAGGCAAGCACTGGGTTAGTGGTGGCCATATCCTCCTTCTGATGATCGTCTTGTCATCTTTTTTCCTTTTTCTTTTAATTATCCGTCTGCTGGTTTTGCAGTAACATATTTCGAGAACAACAGAGCAGGAATTACAGTGTTCGGTTTCATGGTGGATAGAACATGGCTTCACTCCATTTTTGCAATTGAGCTAGCTCTAACGCTCTGGACTCTCAACAAGACAATTGGTATTGCTTAATCTCTCTCTCTCTCTCTCTCTCTCTCTCTCTCTCTCTCTCTCTCTCTCTCTCTCTATACTCACATTCTACTGCTCATTTGATTGTACTGCCATTGCATATCTTGTTTTACCAATAATACTCAAATTTGACTCTCCCTCGCTGTCTCATTTTGTGCGTGTTTGAGGTGATGAAGAAGTAGAAGAAATGTCCTTTTATTCATATCATCGATCTAAATCATATAAATGTCATAACTATTACATATATCTCTGTATGTATATATGTCTGGCCACGACATGCAATCTAACTTCTCCTTCTGTGACTCCGACTCTGTTTGAGATGGAACTCCTTAAGCTGGAACTCTACAAATTACAAAAACAAAAAATAAATCAGGAGAGATACAGAAAGCAGGAGAGAGAGAGAGAGAGAGAGGGTAGAGAGAGAGATATTACGTGCTGCAATCGATGTTGGGGTCGAGAGGAACAGGAAGGCTAACGTGACAAAACTGAGGAATACTTTCGGATCGCGAAGTTTGAACACCAAGTGCTTGAGCAGCTTGCTTGAAACACACACAGAGGCTCCTCCTAATCTGGGTGGTCGAAGCCGCGCTCAACACTTTTTGTACGCCTAGACAGCACCCCACCGACGGAGATGGTGGTCCAGCTCCGACCAAGAAGTTCTGGCACGGCAGCAGGGAAGCCAGGGCCTCCCCGCACGAGATGTCATTGCTCGAAGCAACAACACTCGTAGCAAAACCCAACATGGCAAGAGCCAAAACACACCAACCCATAACTTTGTTTTCCATCTTTCACTTGATGTCTTTACAAACTACATTCCCACCCTATATATAGAGGCAATGCAAGTGATGGTAAGGTTAAGCTAACATCTTATATGGTAACTAGCTTTTGCACTTTTCAAGGCTAATGCCAGTGAAACTGATGAAGAAGAGGGTTAACACTTGTTTGTCCTGCTGCCCATAGTTTCAGAACTAATGGCTGCCTGAAACAGCTTAAAATGAACATTCTCATCGCTTTATATTAATCTATTATCGATTTATCAGGTAAACTACTTGGACTTCAGGGAGCCAATGCCGGATTCATGGTGTACGGAGCCGGAGCTTGGAATCCCCTCTGATACATCCGTTGCTTTCATTGCCTACAAGTATACACATAGCCATGAATAGAAATATAATGGGTTGGACTATGAGTTGAAGTAGATATCAGAACTATGGGCGTGTGTTGTAGGGAGGCTGTCAAGGGAGAAGGACAAGGAGAAAAAGAAGGTTGCAGAAGGAAGATGACAAAACGCCCGGCCATTGCCATGCTTTCAGACAGCCTGCAGGCTTCTCACGTGGGTTTCATCCAATGAATAATATAACTCTCTCTAGCTTTGTAATTGACGAGCAACATGGCTTCTTCCACCTTCCCCACTCTTCCATCTCATCTTTAAACTCTTTCTTTCAAAATAGACTGCAGTCCTTCTTCTTCTTCTTCTTCTTCTTCTTGACAAGACTCATTTCCACAGCAAGAAATAACCACAAAGCTTCCCCATCTCATCCATGGCGGTAATTGAGACTACTTTGTAACTTTTACATACATTTAAGAACAATTTTCATGAAAAATAGATCTTTCTATCGATTAACCATTGCGTTCATCGTTGTACTTTTGCTTAGATTTGAAGTTTAGCTGATCTACTGAAATTTCATAGTTTAATGAATTAAGCCACTTCTGTTGCAGCAACAGAACTCTGAGTCTCATGTTCCTAAGTTTGGGGACTGGGATGAGGACAACATACCCTACACGGCCTACTTCGACAATGCTCAAAAAGGAAAAGCCGGGAAGAAGATGAACCCGAATGATCCTGAGGAAAATCCGGAGGCCTTCATGAACCATTTCAGCTCAGCCACAAAAACTTCAGCCAGAAAAAAGTATTCTACGGATAAAGACGATGCATCAACCTACACTAGCCACGGAAGATCGAGTGGAAGCCATAAGAGCAGTACTCCGGAGTACAGCAGGGAGAGAAGCAATTCTGATCACTCTCGTTTACCGAAGAATGGTCACAGAATATCAAAGAATGTCATGAAAAGGAGTGCCATGGCTGAAGGGCTTTCTCCAACCACAAATGGAGTTCTTCCCTCTGTAAGTTTCTTCCTTTTTTATGGGTTATTGTTTTCATACCGATAACAACGAAGCCTACCGAATAAACCTATCCTCTTTCTTTCTCTCGGTGTTTCAGCCTCACAGAACAGCATCAGTGCCGAAATTCAGGGATTGGGAAGAAGCTGATCCTAAACCAGGAGAAGGGTTTACTGCAATTTCAAACAAAGCGAAAACGGAGAAACAATTCGCATCAAACTCCAAACACACGACCCTCAATTCATCGGCAAACAATTACTCAAACACACTCGTTAATCGACAAAGATTGTCCATCAGATCAAAGGTTATGGCTAAGTTTTACTGCATCAAATCTAAAATAACACGTATCCATCTTCTCATAACTTAGTTTCTTACAGATTTGTGGCTGTATCCATCCGGATCCAAGTGACAGATGATTTGTGGAGCAGGGCCCTGCAGATTCCTCTGAGTTATCAGCTTCAAAGTTCTTCCCATTTTGTTGAAAAATCAATTCCAATCAAGGGAATAAACACCTGTTTTCATACTTTTGCTCGATCTAAACATCATTTCCATCATATTGTTTGGCTGCATTTCACATACAAGGACAAGAACATGAGACAAAAGCGTAAAGGATGAAATTTCTCAAGATTCCAAGCTTTTGGGGAAAAGTCTTTTTCTCCATTAGCATATATACTTTTACATGTTATTACATGATCTACTTACACTTGCTGCTTTAAACAATCTCCGAGGCTCACTCACCGTGCGTGGGAAATGTCTTTTCTGATGTTTCGATATTTACTTGGCGGCCCGGAAATTAAAAACCGTGAGATATTTAAACATATCTAGACCGGAACCACATCTGCGTTTTGATTTTCATCGCAGATCAAAATTAGACCTTCGACGTAGGACGGGAGAAGGCACCTGCCCCATTGACATCCCGTCGAAACTGGCTCTGTTGATGGAACTATCATAAGCACGTTATCTTGGCGTCGAACAATCCCCATCACACTCACAGTGCTTCCTTCTTTTATATACCTGAAGGGTACGGTGGAAAAGTGTTGAAAAAGTGGTCAAAACAAAAGAAAAACGATATAACTTGAAGAGAAAACAACCATTGGAGTTCAGTATAGTCGATTTTAATACCCTTCTTTGAGGCGTAAAACACGATCATCGCTAGAGAGTTTACGATCAGCTAGCCACTGGATAAAGCCAGGAGACGAGGCTTTGTTTTCTTTTGTTACGTCGACTATGGTGGCCGGTTTGACGAATGGAACAACCTTAGCTCCATATCCTGCCTTCACATGAGCTCTTAGCCCAGACTGAAAGTCCGATATATAGAAATCCCCCACGTACTTCTGTAAACATCAATCGACCAATTGTTATCGTCTTGATTAACCAGGAAGCAAATGAATTAAGCTCAAATAATATTCGTTTATAAGTAACCCGAGTTGATAGGACTAACCTCTGAATGCATAGAACCCCATGAGAAGCAACGCTGTTTTGAATTTGCAGATTTCCCACACCATCCTTTATATTCAAACAGCTCTGTGGAGACATACACACACCTTGGTACTCTCTGGTAGGATGATTCAAGAGGTATGCTGCCACAAGTGACGACCTAGATGAAGTATGCATATGTTATTGACCATGAAGAGATTGGAAGATGTCTTCCGGATTACATGTTCGATAGAACGATGAAGAAACTGCAAGATTACGACTAAAAACGACAACAGCAATGAGTTTCACCTAAATTTCTCGAAGTAATACAGATGAAATTCCCACTGGTTAAACCAGAATCAGTTATTTTAACAGAGAGGAAAGCTACTCTGAGAGGAAACCCAGATAACATAATCTGCAGAAAGGAAACGCCACTACTTTCAACATGGGAAGTGCTTCAGATCTCAACATCAGCTTTGAATTTTGAAGACTAAGAAAACAGAGAACTTTCCAGTCAGGCATGCTTGCACAGAACAGAATCTATTCCTCTGACGTGACTTTTTGTTTAGTATACTTTTAGCTACTCCTAGAATTATAAAATACTAAATAGACGCAGAGGCCATCAACATCAACATCAACGTCGTCAACAATACAATGCTGGCATTTTCTAATGCAAGAAACCAGGCTTTTTCAACGCATGAATATTAAAAAATATGCATGAATAGCATTTTAATATGAATTTCAATGATTAAGGAGGGGAGGCTGCTTCCAAGAAGAGGAAATGGGGGAAAAACATTAGAAAAAATGAAAGGAGGAGAGAGGAAAGTACCCCGGTGACCTTGACGTACTGTCCATCAGCAGCTCCC
Source organism: Begonia loranthoides (assembly GCA_022433065.1). Taxonomy (NCBI): domain Eukaryota; kingdom Viridiplantae; phylum Streptophyta; class Magnoliopsida; order Cucurbitales; family Begoniaceae; genus Begonia; species Begonia loranthoides. Next base: position 171,122 of record CM039481.1, read on the forward strand.
CTGAGCTCAGCGTCCGGGCATCTTCTAACGAACCTAAGGAAACCTCTTTTTCCCCAAGCCAGATTCCAACTAATGACTACTACTGCCGGCACAAGGACCGCCGCCACTGCCGCTAAAATCACCGGCTTCTTTACCGCAATCATTAAGAATGCCCCCACCAGAAACCCCATTGCCAAAACTACCAAGCACACCCACACCGCCGCCTTCGACACCCGAACCCGAATGTTCACCTTCTCGCTCAAACTCGTCACGGACGAACCATAAATCAACTTCCCCGCTGACTGGTTCTGCTCTAGATGACCTGACCTCCTTCCGCCACCGGTACTGGAGGACACAAGTGGACCGGAGCCTAGAGGACCCGATGTGATAAGCCCGGTGGGGGTGAGCTGCAACTGACCGGATGACTTCTTAGAATTGGGACCGGAGTTGGTGCGTTTGGGGATTGGTCCGGAGTTGGGACCGGATCGGATGGAACCGCTGTTTTCCTGAGAGGATGAAGAAGGACGGCAGAGCTTGGAGTGAGGAGGAGCGTCGAAGGAAGGATCAAGGACTTGAATGTCAAACATTTTACCCAGGTCACCGGATTTCTTAACGTCGCCGCCAGTGTAGGGTACGGCGCGGGAACCAATAGAGGGGTGGCGGTCCTTAAGCTGCTCTGGCCTACCCGAAACATAGAGGCCGCTACTGAGCTGGTGGGAGGGGATCCGAGTTCCCATAAGCCGGAAGGCGGGTAGAGTGAGTGTGGATGCGGCTGAGAGTGGAGAGTGGAGAGTGGAGAGTGGGAGAGTGTAGGTGGAGAAAGTGAAGGGTGATGGAGGAGTGAGATGGAAGGGGGAAGAGAGGGGGAGTGTCGGCAAGGAAAGGGACAGGCTGTGGGGTTGGTTAGTAGTAGTGCGTTAAAGACATGGGCATCTCATCGGCCCTCCCTCGCTTTCTTCCATTGTCGTCCGTAATCAGTGTTAATCTAACTAACAAAAGCCTAATCCTTTTCGCTGTACGCCTTGATTGAGATTGAGCCTAGGCGGCGGCGGCTGCGGCAGCAGCGGCAGCAGCAGCAGCAGCCAGCAGGCTGATTAGATTAATAATTCTGTACCTTCCTCCCCACTGGGTGGGTTGGGCTCAGCATCAACTCATGCAAATGAAGAGAAGCGGTGGAGTGTGGGAGGGGGCCCTTTTCCTTTTTTTATATATCGTTTATTCCATCCCCACAGCCACAGGCCATAACCATTGCCATTGGTAGAGGTAGATCTGAAAATCCATCTCCATTATTCCGAGGCCGAGACAACAGAAAAGGAGAGATCTTGTTTATGAGAACCTCAATCTTAATTGCTTTTTCAAGTTTAAGTGAGATTCTGCATGCAAACCTCGTTTACAATTAAGCTTTAAGTTTAAGTTTAAGTTATTACTTCTACATCAAGTCTCCATTTTGGCTCATCTGCACATCAGATAAAAAGGTCAATTTTTCTGTCACGGTAAAAAAAGAAAAACCAGAACGTACAAAATTTACATCATTCTGATAGGAAGCCCAGAAGAAGAAGACGAACAGAGACAGAGGTGGAGAATCATATGACCTTTCCCATCGGATGGCTAAGAAAAAGCCACGTATCTTCTGATTGGTGGACTTGCTTGCCACTCGAGCAACATACTGCTGCCGCCATCAAAGGTTGAAGAATATGTCCCTCTGCCTCTGCCTCTCTGCCAGATGCTCGGTCCTTTGAGAGACCTTCCAGTGAGTGCAGCAACTTCGCATTGATGATGGATAAAGAAACTCCGACTGAACCTAAAACAGAGGATGCAGACTTGGTGGAGCGAAAAAAGCGCTCTTAAAGTTTTCGCTTTTCAACAGAGCAAAGCAAATCACGGGACACCCCTGAAATTTCCCTTTGAATTCATCTTTCCACTGCCCAAACGAACTAATTCTCCTGACCCCTTTCTCTCTTTCGCTCAAAAGCCTGCAATTTCTTGTTTCCTCTCTTCCTGTTTTCCAGTTTCTGAAGCCATGAACCCCCAGTTTCGCTCTCTGTTCCTGGTCTCTTTTCTAACCTACTTTCACTCTTTTCACGAACAGTCGTAGTTCTTCTCTCCGGTTCTTACTCTAGGGAATTTTGTAGGGATTCTTTCATGGAAAACCGCATTGATTTCTTATTTTTCTTGAGGACCCATGTTCCTCAATCAATTCATTCACTTCCTCAAATCAGTTCACGAATTCAAAAGGGAAACCCTTTTTGAATGACGGAAAATTTCTCGGCACAAATCCCCATAAAGAACATATTTCCATCAATGGCTTCGTCGTGCTTCCACGCACTATTCCATCGGAAATCGAAGACCAGGCGGTTACAGACTCCCTCGACGTCGAAGGCCCAGATGAATTCCGACATGGAAAACATGGAAAGGAAGAGATTTGACAGTTTGGAATCGTGGTCCATGATATTAGACTCAGAAAATGTCGAAACTTGGGAGGCATCGAAGGACGATCAGGAGGAATGGACAGCTGATCTATCGCAGCTTTTCATAGGAAACAAATTCGCATCGGGGGCCCACAGTCGGATTTATCGAGGAATTTACAAGCAGAGAGCCGTCGCAGTGAAAATGGTGAGAATTCCAACCCAAAAAGAGGAAACAAGAGCCTTACTCGAACAGCAGTTCAAATCTGAAGTTGCCTTCCTTTCTCGTCTCTTGCATCCAAACATAGTTCAGGTAAACTCCTTTGAATTTTTGACTGACACCCTCATAAGATTTGTTTCTGGGCTTATTCTGCTTGCGTAGATTGAGATTCCACCATAACTGGGTTTCCAAATCTGTATTTTACAGTTTATTGCAGCCTGTAAAAAGCCACCAGTTTACTGCATTATCACAGAATACATGTCGCAAGGAACGTTAAGGATGTATCTGAATAAAAAAGAGCCCTACTCACTTTCAACAGAGACAATACTGAGGTTAGCTCTCGACATATCTCGAGGAATGGAGTATCTTCATTCGCAAGGGGTGATCCACAGGGACCTAAAATCAAATAATTTACTTCTTAATGATGAAATGAGGGTTAAAGTTGCAGATTTTGGTACTTCTTGCCTTGAAACTCAGTGCCTCGAATCAAAAGGAAACATGGGCACTTATCGTTGGATGGCGCCGGAGATGATTAGGGAGAAGCCCTATACTCGGAAAGTTGACGTTTATAGTTTTGGAATTGTGCTGTGGGAGCTCACTACGGCGTTGCTTCCCTTTCAAGGAATGACCCCTGTCCAGGCTGCATTTGCCGTCGCAGAAAAGGTCGATCTCATACTCTTCTGTTCATCCAGTGCTCATCATCATGGATCAATTATTTGACTGTTATTTGATTTTGCAGAATGAACGACCTCCATTGCCGGCCAGCTGTCAGCCGGCATTAGCACACCTAATCAAGTGCTGTTGGGCTGGGAATCCCACAAAGCGGCCGGATTTCAGCGACATTGTATCGGCTTTGGAGAAGTACGATGAATGTGTGAAGGAGGGGCTCCCTCTTACCCACCATAAAAGTCTAGTTAGCGGCAGCGCCATTGTTCAACGCTTGAAAGGATGTGTGTCCATGAGCTCCTCCTCCATACCTGTACAGGCCTAAGTCCCTTCAAATTCCCTTTATTTTTTTCACTCCTGTTAGTAAATTAAATTAATCCCTCATAATCTGTACAGAGCCTGTTCTGTAACTTGTTCTAGATTAATGGAGGTCCTCTTTTTCTTTTCTTTTCTGTTTTTAATTTACCATCCAAACATATCTCTAGTTTGTGAGTTGGACTCAGATCTAATGAAAATAGATGTTTGGGTAGAACAGAGCAAGAAGTGAGTGATGAATCTGAAACTTTCCATGAACCAGTCAGATATGAAGCTTTTTGCGCCATTGATGGTGATGGGTCGAGGTCGAAAGCTGTATTTTATAATAGGAAGTCTCTGGGAAGCAATCACAGACATAACGTGAGAAGAGTTTTTAAAATGAAGAAGCGTTCATCGTGAAAGCGGAGGGAGACCATTTCAGAGTTGACTAAAAAATGGGTTGGTTTGACGAATTCAATTCAACCTCTTCAATGATGTTAGTCAAGGCAGGCCCACCAAGTTGGACGTGGCAACACACACTCAAAATTCAAATACCCATCTTCCAAACTGTGTCGATCGAAGAGTTGTGCAGCTTTTTACGCTATTCCAGACAAAAATGGAAGTGATGGCTTCAAGACAAAAAGAGTTTGTCGGATTCGCACTTACATATTTCTTCTTTGGGAGGAAAAAGACGAGAGGGATGAGTAGCCATAAAGCATCCCCATACCCAAAAGAAAAGAAGCATGATTTACTAAGTTAATAGAGTTGGGTCGAGTCATCATCTGTAATGCTTGGGAAAAGTGGGGGGTTTTAGGCGATCAAAACCAGAGAGTTACTCAGATTGAGAATGGGGAAAGGACAGGTGGCCATTGCCGGATTCAGCTTTTGGTTGCGAGTGAGTGTTTATGCAGTGCCCTGTCGGACACTCGTCTTTTCCCTCCATCGAAGCCTTGCTTTTCCATTTTTCCAATCAAATCATCCACCCACGCCCCAGGCCATAATGTCTTTTGTAAGGCAACTCTTTTCCTTTTCCTCCACCTCCACTTGCGCACAATGGTTCAGGCGGAGCCAACTCTGCGTTTTACCCCAACTTTACAGGACAAGGCGTCAAGAAAGGAAACATAACTCTTCCTTCTCCTTGTCTCGGAGGCCAGTGCGACTGGTGGGAGGCGATGTTTGTCCATTTCCCTTCCATGGCTAGTGATTTTCAATACTACGCAAGCATGCAAGCATAATTTGACAGTCTCAGTGTCCTCCCAGAATCCTTTAAACTCATTTTTTACATTTTTTGAATCCATATAGCCTTCATTGGAGAAGGGAAAATCAAACTAAGATTGAGTTATGGGGATCCAGAACTAATTTTCCCATTTGCAGATAGTAAAAGGGTACTTCTGTACAAGATAAAGAACAGAGCATTTGTCTCTGGTACTACATAAGAAAAAAGGAGGAAGAAGACGATGCAAATGAAAACTAAATATGGTTCTACCTGTGTATATCCCCCTTATTTCTCTCTCTTAAATTGGTCGATTCCAAGTGCCCCAAACCTTCTCACCTAAAAAGCTCACCAACCTTCTCATCGACCCTTTCTGTAATTCTTCCTCGCCCTCACCAGCACCACTGCCGCTATCGATGCCACCACGGCCATCGTGATTGCTAGCCTCTCCCGATGAATTCGACTCGCTCTTCCACGAAGCAAACTCGGGCTTATTCAACTTACCCGACCCATGATTCTTCTTCTTCCTCTCTTTCCTATTATTTTTTGTGCCTCGAGCTAGCTCGTCTTCGTAGGCGTCGATAATTTCATGAATCAGGTGGCGATTTGGGGAGGAGTCCCACCTCACCCAAAAACTGGTGTAGCAGCTGAAACAATCACACATGTACAAAGGCAGACGATCGGACCCCGCCTTTCCACTGCCAGATTTATGGCCGGTCTTCCTGCAGCCGTTGAAGTTGGAGAAGGAGGTGTTTGCGTTGAAGCAGGAGATCAAGTAGACTAAAACCTCTCTTTCATCGGGCGAGAGAGTAGCCACGAGCGTGAGGATGGCGGCTGGCAGAAAGGAAAGATGATCGGATATAACCGGCGGCGATGGGAAAACAGTACCTCTCCTGTAGAGCTTCTTCATGACCGTCGAGTTCGAGAGAGAAAAGGGCTGAAGTTGGACCTCTGAAAAATGGCTTTGAGGGTAGGGGAGAGAGAGAGAGCAAGAGGAAGAGAAGAGAGATGCTTCGGAGTCGATGACGTAGAGTGAGAGTCGAGAGACATTCAACTACGACGCGGGTGCTTTCTGCAAAGTGTGCATTTTCAATATCAACGCTGATGTTTCAATTGATTTTGCCGCTGGTTCCTGTGATTTCATGGGATGGGACCCACCCCAGGAGTCTTCTTCTTCGTTTCCACAGTGAAGTCTGCCCAGTAGCGAGAATGGATTGGGCGCCCTCGAATCTCGAGTCAAGCTTAACTACGACCCAACCCAGAAAGTCAAAACCAGACTCGGATGAACCTGGACTCATTCTCAAACCAATCACACCCAACTACAAAACCTACCATTTTCCCCCACCCCAAAAGAAATCACCTTTTTCTCGCCAAATAATCTTCAAAAATATAATATTTTAATGGATATAAATATGCATCAAATGTCAATAATTCACATCTCATCTATTCACCCAGAGAAAACAGTTTAACCCAGAGAAATAAACTGTCATTGAAGATGCCCAGGCCATCAAGACGAACTTTGCATCCGGCTCTTGATCCATGATTCCAGATTTCGCAGCTCCTCCGCTGTTATCGTATGGCCAAGGCCTGGATAAGCCTGCACAGTTTTGAACATTAGTCTTTCAATGCAACTGTGAGATTAGAGGGTAATTCTAATTCATGCATTGAACAAGAGTTTAAACCTTGAATTCACAAGTTACACCAGCCTTTTCAAGCATCGCATGGCCTGCTTCCCCTGCCTCAAACAATACTGTCTGGTCCACAATTCCATGAGACCACAAGAATGGTGTCTGCCCATGTCATTCAAATCTCAGCTTGTTAACTTTTCGTAAGAATAATAAACAACAAATCGCATTTGTTGCCAATGAAAAGCTGTGAATATCTCCAGTAATACATGAACATAACTGTTAAGAAAAGAATAAATGATTAAATTATACTTCAACCCATAAGCTTAACCTTTTGGGATTGTTGGTAATTTGTCAATAACAATTGCAAATCAGATTATATTTCTCAAACTACAGGTTTAACAAGCATTTATCGTCGAGATTTAGATTTGTGATAAACTGACGAGCTTAGTCATTTTGACATAGCCGAAAACATTAGCAAACTGATGAACTCTCGGAACAGACAACTATGAGAATGGAGAATTCTCAGCCAATTTCATGCAGTCTTGTGTTTCGGTTCTCATAAGCTACTTCAATGCAGAAGCATCGATGGCCAGAAACTACACAGCATACCGAAGGTGCAAATCAGAAAATTAGATCAGAATAGATTTCAAACAGAGAGTAAAAGGGACTAGTCAGTGGACTGATGTGGTCTATTTCTAAGGAAACTACCTTCTCCGCTTCTGCGGGTATTTGCTCGAGCATGGATTCAGTAAAAGGAACCCATCCACTAAATATTGCACCTCCCCCAAGAGTCTTTGGGAAAAGTAGAACACTTGCCAACGTCAGTGCCCCTGCAAGGAATGGCTTCAAGAGATTAAAGCCTCGTTTAAGAAGAAGAGAAGTGGAAGAAAAACCAATAACAACCTCCTTGGCTAAGTCCACACACAAATACATTTTTTGGATTTGTGCCAGCAGCTAGCTCTTTGTCTATCATTGCATGCACACTCTGAACTGCTCTAAGCAGACTATTTTCATCTTTTGGAGATGCCTGCTCTCCATATTGGGATGATCATCATTGAACAGAAAAAGCAAAACATTCAGAATTTCTAGAAAATACCAAAGGTAATAAGAATCCCCCTATATGAGAATCTAGAATTAGGAAGTGTCAGACAACGTTCTTCGTTCGATTCTAAAGGAAAGGCCCACGACAGAGCCAAATTCCTTTTGGAGCGTAATTTATGTTAGTTCAAAACATAAGAAATTGTAGTTTGCAATTGCTGCCACGAGCACATCACCTTGAAACGAGAGAAAGTCTATCCAAGAGACCTACATCTCATATGATCGGCAATGCTTGAAAGGTCATTAACTAGTTAATGGATCGCATTAAAAAACAATGACCAGGACAAATGCTCTCCAGACTATCCAAAAGCACCGACGAAAATCGTCTGAATCGGAAGTTTAATGGTCCGCAACAATATGAGACTTGTGAATGTAAAATGATAAAGAACAGGAGAATAACTTACAGCAGTCACGGGAAACTCAAGGACATCAAACCATGAAGGCATCACCATCCCGTCTACAAGCAGAAAGAAATTCACTTTGTTGATCAGTTACAAGTAGAAAGAAAAGTGAGCTTCATACAATTTTTATGATGGGGGAAAACATCTTTATAAGGAGAAGAAAAGACTATTTCCATGAGAGTAGAGTTTTGAAGTTCTTCCATTAATATTAGTGATTTCAATTAGATCATTACCATAAAATACACAATTTTTAAGAGTTTAACGGATCCATGTCAAACAATGCGCAAAACCCCAAACAACGAATGTACTGAAGCAGAAATCAAAAATTTTTCAAGTAAGCGAAGAGATTCGAAAAGAAGATACAAGCATCGTTGACGACGACTTACGGTTGCCGGTGACTGGGTTTCGAGGGGCAGAGGGGAAAGACCAGATCGTGTTCCTAAACTGAGGAGAAGTGAAGAGGTTCTTGATGGGTTCGTTAGCTGGGCCAGAGTCGCCCAACCCGTGAAGCCAAAGAATAAAGCTTCGAGCCATAGAGTCGGGAAATGGCGGGGGAGGGAATGGCGATGCGTATGGTCGATTAAGGTGTCTGACTAGGAAGAGAAGAAACACAGCAAATGCGATCGCAAGAAATCAAACTCTGTTCCTTATATCTAGTCTACGCATTTCTGTCTTTGATCCTCTTGCTCGTACCCTTGGTCATACCATTTCATTTACTGAATCAAACCCAGAAGATTACATTAAATTTAATCAACACCAATGACACTAATGATTTAATGTAACGTATCAATGAAAATTTCCCCAATTTTTAGCATAATTTCAAATTCAAACCCTAATTGATTTCGTTTCCAATTATGATACGCGGGATTAACAATCAATTAGGAAACTTTTCAAAAATCAAATCAATTTCAACATCCATTTCCCCTAATCCAGCTGAACGGAACCCTAAATTGTGTTGGTTTCCTTACCTATTACGCGGAAATGGAACGCTCCAGGAAACTGTAAAAAAGTTTCCTTCCCCATCGCTGAATCTGGACCCTTTGAAGGGCAGATTCGAGGCGTTGCTTCAATGGAAAGAATGGTGAGACTCCCCTATAAATAGAGGGTCTCACCGAAGGAGGAAGACACACCAAAATCTCTAAGCTCTCGGAGAAATACTCACCTCTCTAGCGAAGGAATCCCTCCCGAAGTGACTTCCTCCAGTCGAACTCCCCTCTGCGGCGAAGTCTCTTCCTCCAGCGGCAACCTACGACGGACGAGCGACGAGAAAGGAACTCTCGACACGAAGCAGAGAAGAACTCTGCCTCTGGTTTTCGCGGGACGAAGAAGAAGACGAGAGAAGGAGGAAGAAGAGGTTCGGTCCAACTTAAGTGATCTGACCCGACCCGAACTGACCCAGGCAACCCGAACCGGACCTAACCGATCCAGTGACCCGACCCGAACCGATCCGATTCAGTTTCAACCCGATCTGACCCGATTTCGTCTTCGACCCATTTGAGGTTTTTGACGGTAACGATATTGTGCCCAAACCTCTTTCAAGGATTAATATCGTTATTTTCGGAAATTAATAGATATATTATTTTGGAAGGTTTTCGACGATTTTCAACGTTCGTTCAACACTCTAAATCATCCTAACGTCCTAACTCTCTCGGAATCCAGGTAAGTGGTACACTTACGTCGTTTTGGCCATAGGCCCTACATCACAAGGCATATAATATTTTCGTTATAATTATTTCGTTGTTAAAGTTGTTATTTTGTTATTAGAGTTATATAGTTTTATTCTGTCACGCACGATTAGATATTGACACATGATATAATCAAGATAAAAACTATAGGTCATCCTGCATGCGTATGAATATGATGGAATTGATGGAAACTCTGAGATGGCTAATGAAAGCCTGAACGCATGAAACCTTGTGATAGCTAATGAAAGCTTGAAACTTGGTAGTTATTTTGAGATGGCTAATGAAAGCCTGAACGCATGAAACCTTGTGATAGCTAATGAAAGTTTGAAACTTGGTAGGGCTGGAAATATTCCAACCAGTATGTAACTTCTAAACTTAAAAACTTGGTAATGCATGAGATTAAACATTTAGGCACGTGTATCCACTTACTGAGTTTATCTCACGTTTTAGTCTTGTGATGTAGGTGAATTTTTAACAGATGAGGAACTTGGACTGATCGAGGATTTTCCCGAAGTAGAAGAGCATACAGAGGGAAATATCGAATATGTCAATGATGGGTCAGCAGAATGAATTTTATTAAAATTTTTATATTTTGAGAAGAACTTTATTTAATGTTTTAGTTTTATTCGAACAAGTTTGCATTTGTTTTTTTTTTAGGAACTACGTTTGATTTAATAAAGTTTTAATTAAATGCTTTATGGGATTTTGAATTTTAGGATTAACTCTAATAAATGGTTTTAAACTATTATGTTGTTTAATTAAATGTTTCCGCCATAAATAACTATTTCATTAACTAATTTTGTAAATTAGGATTTATAACGACCAAATTAAACCTAATTTTGTAAATCGATTTGGGAAAAATTTTAGGGTTTTCAAAATTGGGGATAATATAATTTGGGGCGTTACAATTTGGTATCAGAGCTCTAGGTTTTTAAGATTCTGTAGACTATCTGTATGCTCATCTACATCAGGAAAGATCGTCGATCAGCAAGTAAGTATTTATTTTCAGAATTTATTTGTATTGATTTATATATCCTTATTTCATAAAATTTTGTTATAAAATTTTAGTTTAAAAATTCTAAATAATTTCATATATCCCTATTTCATAAAATTTTGTTATAAAATTTTAGTTTAAAAATCCAAATAATTTTCAAATATTCCCAAAATAGATTTTAAGGATAAAATCTTTGTGATGTAGACTATGGCAAATCGTAGAGGAAACAATGCTGGACGCGATGCAATCCTCGATCGAATGATGGATATGATCGAGAGACAGTCTAGGCAAATCGAACAATTAGCACAAACAGTTAATACTACGGCTCAAGCTCAAGCCCAAACTCAGGCCCAAGTCCAAGCCCAGGCTCAAGCCCAGGCTCAAGCCCAAGTACAAGTATTAGCTCAAACTCAAGTTCAAACTTCAGCTCAAATTCCTAATAGGCCTCAACTGATGGATCTTGATTATCAACGATTTCGAAAAATGGTGCCTCCAATTTTTGAAGGGAATTTGACAGATATGGCTGCTGCAGAAGATTGGATAATGACTATTGAGGAGATTTTTGGTCACGCAAAAATTTCAGATGGAGAAAAAGTGTCTTGTGCATCATCTATGTTCAGACGTGAAGCACGTTATTGGTGGGATTCTATGAAAGCGATGCATACTGTTGCCACCATGACATGGGAGAAGTTTAAGGAATTATTCTACGAGAGGTATTTTGCGGACACCATGAAAGATTCGAAATTTGAGGAATTCATGGCTTTGAAACAAACTGGGAGTGTGATTGAATATGTGCATAAGTTCGACCAACTATCCCGATTCGCCTCTAGCATAGTCTCCAATGAAGCAATGAAAGTAAAACGGTTTGTTCAAGGACTGCGAGCAGAGATCTTTAAGGATGTCAAAATGGTTACTTCAAAGAATACCCCGTTTGCAGTCGTAGTTGATAATGCACTGAATGCTGAAGTGGGAGAACAAAGGATCAACAAGGCTCAAGAATACAGACGAAGATTTAATCAAGCAACACAAAGGAATAAACTCGTACAACAGCAATGGGCTGGAACTAAACGACCTTTGACTCATGGACCTAGTGAAGGAACTTCCAAATTTATCAAAAGGGAGCCGATAAATCAGACAAAGATGCCACTCACCATTCCTACTTGTCCGACATGTAAGAAAGCTCATACCGGAGAGTGCCGTGCGAAAGTAATGACATGCTTCAAATGTGGTCAAAATGGGCATTTCATCATCAACTGCCCTATGAATAGCAAGGATCAGAACAAAACAAATGCAAGGGTCTTCGCCATGACCAAGGATGAAGCAGAAGAAAACCCATCTGTTGTGACAGGTTCGCTTCTAATTTCAAATATATCTTCATATGTATTATTTGATTCTGGAGCAACACATTCTTTTATATCCCTTATACATTATAAGAAATTAGGAAAGATAGCAACACCTCTAGGATATGAATTAGGAATAGCTACACCTTCTGGTACTGTAATGTCTGCTAATTCTCTATTGCGAGGGTGTAATATCCTTATTGGAGATAAAGAACTCGAAGCCGATCTAATCGTGCTAGCAATGCAAGATTACGATGTTATCCTCGGCATGGATTGGCTATCCAAGCATTATGCAACCATCGATTGTCGCAAGAAGATGGTGAAATTTCTTCTACCTGGAGAAAAATCATTCGTATTCCAAGGCGACACTCAAAGCTCAAGAATTCCAGTGATATCAGCACTACAAGCTCGAAAACTATTAAGTTCCGGATGTCTTGGATTCTTAGCAAGTGTTCTATGTACTCAAGCTAAGGAAGCAACAACTTGGGACAAGGTGCCGATAGTTCGCAATTTTCCTGATGTCTTTCCAGATGATTTAACGAGTTTGCCACCGACAAGAGATGTGGAATTTAGCATTGAGATTCTACCTGGAACAGCCCCAATCTCTAAAGCCCCATACAGAATGGCACCAGGTGAATTGAAGGAGTTAAAAGCTCAACTCGATGATTTATTGGAAAAAGGATTCATACAACCAAGCTTTTCACCATGGGGAGCACCAGTATTATTTGTGAAGAAAAAGGACGGATCTATGAGATTATGCATCGACTATCGAGAGCTTAACAAAGTCACTATAAAGAATAAGTATCCACTTCCAAGAATCGACGACTTATTCGACCAACTGAAAGGAGCATCGGTTTTCTCTAAGATAGATCTCAGATCTGGCTATCATCAACTAAGAATCAAAGATGAGGATGTATCAAAGACAGCGTTTCGGACGAGATATGGTCATTACGAATTTCAAGTGATGCCTTTCGGATTGAGTAATGCACCTGCGGCATTTATGGACTTAATGAATCGGGTATTTAAAGCATTCCTTGACGATTTTGTAATCATCTTTATCGACGACATCCTCATTTACTCGAAAAGTAAGGAAGCACACGAAGAGCACCTGGAAGCTGTTCTATCAACTTTGAGACACGAAAAGTTGTATGCGAAATTCTCGAAATGTGAATTCTGGATGGAAGAAGTGGCTTTTCTCGGTCACGTTATTTCTAAGGAAGGTGTTTCTGTTGATCCGGGAAAGATCGAAGCAGTTAGTAATTGGCCACAACCCAAGAATGTAGCTGAAGTACGAAGCTTCCTAGGCCTTGCTGGCTATTATAGAAGATTTGTAGAAGGATTTTCGAAGTTAGCCTCCCCACTCACAAGGCTAACAAAGAAGGGTGTCAAGTACGTATGGAATGATGAATGCGAGCAGAGCTTTCAAGAGTTAAAGAACAAATTGATTACAGCACCGATCCTTACTTTACCATCTGAAACAGGAAAATTTGTTGTTTATAGTGATGCCTCGAAACAAGGACTTGGTTGTGTTCTTATGCAAGAAGGGAAAGTTATAGCTTATGCCTCCAGACAGTTGAAGGAGCACGAGAAGAACTACCCAACTCATGATTTGGAGCTTGCAGCAGTAATTCATGCCCTAAAGATTTGGAGACACTATTTATATGGAGAGCGATGTGAAATTTACACCGACCACAAGAGTTTGAAGTACTTTTTGACTCAGAAGGATTTGAATATGAGGCAGCGAAGATGGCTTGAATTAGTAAAGGATTATGACTGCGAGATCATCTACCACCCCGGAAAAGCTAACGTGGTGGCCGACGCACTTAGTAGAAGGGCTTTGCCACATGTTTCGTCTCTACAGATTGTTTCAGAGAGATTAACTGATGAAATGCAGAAGTTCAACCTGGAAATTGTATCGCCTGGTTTTCTTGAACGACTATCAGCAATGACGCTACAACCAACATTGCTCGAGCAAATTAAGGAGAAACAGCGTGATGATGCTTTTATCAGTAAAATAAAAGATCGTTTGGAAACTGGAGGGAAGTCTGCTTTCTCTATGTCAAATGATGGGATTGTCAAATATAAAAAGAGATGGTGCATACCTAACGACCCCGATTTGAAGAAAGTTATATTAGATGAGGCACATTTAACCCCATATTCTGTACATCCTGGTGCAACCAAGATGTATAAAGATTTGAAGCAGCACTATTGGTGGCGTAGATTGAAATGGGATATAGCCAGATATGTTGAAAGATGTCTCACCTGTCAACAAGTCAAAGCGGAGCATCAGCGACCTGCTGGTAAATTGCAACCATTAACGATACCTCAATGGAAGTGGGAGCATATAACAATGGATTTTGTTGTTGGCCTTCCAAAAACCGTTAAAGGACATAACTCTATTTGGGTGATCGTGGATCGACTTACCAAGTCAGCACATTTTCTCGCTGTTAAAACCACATATGATATGGATCAATATGCACAGCTCTATATGGATGAAATCATGAGATTACACGGTACGCCAATTTCTATAGTATCGGATCGTGATACTCGTTTTACGTCGAAGTTTTGGAGAAGTATGCAAAGAGCAATGGGCACTAAATTAAACTTCAGTACAGCTTTTCACCCTCAGACAGATGGACAGTCAGAAAGGACGATTCAAACCCTTGAGGACATGTTGAGAGCTTGTACAATCGACTTTCAAGGAAGTTGGAGTAAATATCTGCCACTTGTGGAATTTGCATACAACAATAGTTATCATGCTTCGATTGGAATGGCACCCTATGAAGCACTTTATGGCAGGAAATGTAGATCTCCCGTGCATTGGGACGAAATTGAAGATGGAATATTCATTGGACCTGACATTTTACGACAGACTGCAGATAAAGTCGCTATAATTCGCAAAAGGATTCTTGCAGCTCAGAGTAGACAAAAGAGTTACGCTGATCGAAGAAGAAGAAAATTAGAGTTTGCAGTCGGGGATCAGGTATTCTTGAAGGTTTCACCGATGCGAGGCGTTATGCGATTTGGAAAGAAAGGAAAGCTAAGCCCAAGATTTGTTGGCCCATTTACAATTTCGGAAAGGATCGGAGAAGTTGCATATCGATTGGAGCTACCTCAATCATTCAAGCACGTACACAATGTGTTTCACATTTCCATGTTAAAGAAGTATGTTCCGGATTCCACGCACATTCTACCCATGGTATCTTCCGACGTAGTTATCAATCCCAACTTGACTTATGAAGAAAGACCAATTCAGATCCTGGATGTTGAAGAAAGGCAATTGAGAAATAAGAAAGTTTCGCTTGTGAGAGTGCTTTGGAAGAATGGAAACGTTGAAGATGCAACTTGGGAAAAAGAGGAAGAAATGAGAAAGCTCTACCCTGAACTTTTTATGTAATAGTTAAATTTCGAGGACGAAATTTCTTGTAAGGAGGAAGGATTGTAACGTATCAAATTCAAAACCCCCAATTTACTGCATTCTTCCAAAAATTTGAATTCAATTCAAATCTAACCTAATAACGTTTTCCCCAAATCCAGTCTAACCGAAACCAAATTAGTGTTAGATTACTAAATGGTCACGCGTTTTGGAGTAATGGCAGTGAAACGGAAAACATTTCCGTTATCCCTCATTGAATCCAGACCTCTGGAAGGTCGGATTCATGAAGAATCCCATAAGGAAATAGGTGTGAGACTCCCCTATAAATAGAGGGTCTCACCGAGGTAGGAAATCACACAAAATCGGGGAAGAAGTCTCAAAGCTCGGAGAAAAACTCACCTCTCTAGCGAAGGAATCCCTCCCGAAGTGACTTCCTCCAGTCGAACTCCTCTCCGCGGCGAAATCTCTTCCTCCAGCGGCGGCCGACGACGAACGTAGGACGTGAGACGACCTCTCGACACGAAGCAGAGAGGAACTCTGCCTCTGGTTGCCTCTGGTTTGCGCGTGACGAAGAAGAAGACGGGAGAGGGAGGAAGAAGTGGTTCGGTCCAACTTAAGTGACCCGACCCAGTTTCGGCCCGACCCGAACCGATCCAGCTTGATCCGACCCGACCCAGTTTCGGCCCAACCCGAACCGATCCAGTTTCGACCCGATCCAACCCGAAGTCGTCTTCGACTCATTTAAGGTCTTTGACGGTAACGATATTCTGCCCGAATCTCTTTCAAGGATTAATATCGTTATTTTTGGAAATTTAATAGATATATTATTTTGGAAGGTAATCGACGATTTTCAACGTTCGTTCAACACTTAAATCATCCTAACGTCCTAACTCTCTCGGAATCCAGGTAAGTGGAACACTTACGTCGTTTTGGCCATAGGCCCTACATCACAAGACATATAATATTTTCGTTATAATTATTTCGTTATTAAAGTTGTTATTTTATTATTAGAGTTATATAGTTTTATCCTGTCACGCACGACTAGATATTGACACATGGTATAATCAAGATAAAAACTATAGGTCAATTTGTATGTGCATGAAACTGATGGAATTGACGGAAACTGAGATGGCTAATGAAAGCCTGAACGCATGAAACCTTGTGATAGCTAATGAAAGCTTGAAACTTGGTAGGGCTGGAAAATGAATTCCAACCAGTATGTAACTTTCAAACTTAAAAACTTGGTAATGCGTGAGATTAAACATTTATGCACGTGTTACCACTTACTGAGTTTATCTCACGTTTTAGTTTTGTGATGTAGGTGAATTTTTAACAGATGAGGAACTTGGACTGATCGAGGATTTTCCCGAAGTAGAAGAGCATACAGAGGGAAATATCGAATATGTCAATGATGGGTCAGCAGAATGAATTTTATTAAAATTTTCATATTTTGAGAAGAACTTTATTTAAATGTTTTAGTTTTATTTGAATAAGTTTGTATTTGGTTTTTCAATGAACTACGTTTGATTTAATAAAGTTTTAATTAAATGCTTTATGGGATTTTGAATATTAGGATTAACTCTAATAAATGGTTTTAAACTATTATGTTGTTTAATTAAATGTTTCCGCCATAAATAACTATTTCATTAACTAATTTTGTAAATTAGGATTTATAACGACCAAATTAAACCTAATTTTGTAAATCGATTTGGGAAAAATTTTAAGTTTTTCAAAATTTGGGAATAATATAATTTGGGGCGTTATATTTAAAGTTTGAATTTTTAGAAGTAAGTGATGATGCTCAAAAACATGATTACCTCATAGTTTAAACCATTTCATTTATTGAATCAAACACGAAAGATTATATTAAGTTTAAACAACACTAATGGTTTAAAGTTTAAATTTTTAAAAGCAAGTGATGATACTCAAAAACATGATTATCTCAAAGTTTAAACCATTTCATTTACTGAATCAAACATGAAAGATTATATTTAGTTTAAACGATACTAATGGTTCAAAGTTTGAATTTTTAGAAGCAAGTGATGATGCTCAAAAGCATGATTAGCTCAAAGTTCAAATTTTTGGCTGAGATTAAAAGGAAAGGAAAAACTAGGCAAGGGTGGATAAACTTCAATACATGATTCAACATTTTACTTATGCAATTAAATATAATATAAAAATATATGCTTGATTGCTTTAGATAGGATTGTTATGCTTATTTGTCAATTGTCTACAATGTCTTTTATAGAACACTTAACACACAACAGATAGCTCTGTCTTATATGTTGAGTAGTGCAATTCAAAGACAGCTTAATACAACATGAAAACCTATTCAACTCACCTCATATAGATCAAGTTTATAACGGGGTGGTGTTTGGTTTTGCATTATTCGATTTGGGTGTGTCAATCGTGGATAGACATAGAAAAGAGGGATGTATAAACCATCTGTTTGACGAAACTGCGGAAGCAGGGACACCAAAATTTACGGGGAAAACCCTAACGGGAAAAAACCACGGGCAGAGGAGAAATCACTATGAAGAAAATCAAGGTCCAATGAATTTTGCGACTCAAGCATCAATATATAGAGAAACTAAATAACCCTAATATTGGATATGGGTCCAACCCGGCCCAACTAGAATTCGGGTCACTCCGAACTCTAACAATCTCCACCTTGACACGAATTCCACCTGAGTGATCCAATGCAGGCTTCACGGCCCACCAAAAAACGAATCCAAAACACTGAACTCTGACAATCTCCATCTTCAAAGAAATTCCAATGTAAGGCGAACTGCAAAACTCTAACGAAAAATAACCTCCTCTTCCACAAAGGCCCCTGATGGGCCAACTCAATATTTGGTATGAATCAAGTTTAAGCCCCGCTTAAACTTGAGAGACACACTCGGAGAGAAATCACATCTGCTCCATTGTACCACCGAATTATCAGAGATGTCGCAACGAACTGCATGTGAATATGTTGAATCTATACTCTCGAACACATTCAATGCGTAACCCACAGTAGATGTTTCACTATATCGCCGTGGAGCTTTACCCTTTTCCTTGGTTCTGCTTTTGACGATACCTCTCTGACGTGAAACTGTAACTGAAATTGGTGACGATGTGGTGACTGTATCACGCTGAACATCTGTAATAGGCTGACGTATCGGCTCTAATATCAATTGTTGAGAATCGAACGCAAAACGTAAAAAGAAAACTACGGAAGCAGGGACACCAAAATTTACGTGAAAAACCCTAACGGGAAAAAACTATGGGCAGAGGAGAAATCACTATAAAGAAATTCAAGGTCCAATGAATTTTGCGACTCAAACATCAATATATAGAGAAACTAAATAACTCTAATATTGGATATGAGCCCAACCTGACCCAACTAGAATTCAGGTCACTCCGAACTCGTGTACAAATAGAACATAGAAACCTTGTATTTGTTCCTTTTGAATAATTATTATGTGTCCATTTGTGGAGCTTGACATATAAAAAGAAAAGGTCGTTGATAATGGGCGAGTAGTTGGCACGGGACCCTTAGCTCCTCTCCTCCTTCTACTTGAAAAAGGAGACTTTTTTCATGGCGACTTCGAAGCTCCAAGCCCTCTGGAACCACCCCGCCGGTCCCAAAACCAGTCAGTTTTCTTTTTCAGTTTTCCATATGATTCTATTTATACTTAGTTCCTTCCTTGTGTTTCTCCACGTCGACGTAAATTGCGCCAAAAAAAAAAAAAAACTCAGCTTTTTGGGCTATTCAACTGTTGTTTCTTTTTCCTTAGATCGATCTTCATTCGTAATACTGTATTTCGATTTGAGTTGGTTTCATCGATTAGGGGCCACCCGATTTCACGAGATTGATTAATTTTAACTCTTTAATCCCCTCTTGTTGTGCTCGTATTTTCCGTTTTTACATGTTTCTCTTTTGGGGAGAATTTGTAAACCTAGCTGATTCTGCGGTTCATTTTCGTGGATTCATTGAATGGTGGGTAGATGATAGTTAGGAGCATGGCTGATTAATGTTTAGGGCCGTGAAGATGCTAAAAGATAGCTCCTGTTGGCCATAATTGGCTGGGTATAGAGCTATTCCTTGGAATGTTCATTTCTGTATTCCATATCTGTCCTGCAAGTGCAAGTTTTGTTGGTTGCGAGGAGGAAGCATGCTTTGGAGTTTGGACTTGTGCAATAAGAACATCACACACCATTTGTGTAACGTAATCCATCCTCCTAGTACAATATTGTCTTACTTTGAGCTAAATTCCGCACCGATATGTTTTTGGAGTTAGCCCAAAATGTGTTATACTAGGTAAGGAGAAAAATCATACTTATAAGTCATGCATTTTTCACTCTTTTAAGCGATATAGGATTGTGTACCTTTATTGATATAGATTGGACTCTCACTTGGGTCATCCTTACCTTCACAGGCCGAGCTAACACAATTTCCTTTTTCACTAACTTTTATAGACTCCATGATTCTACTTCTTTATTTCAGTGGATCCATTACAACGATTTGCATGAATCACTTCTTTCGTCTCTGCAGTTCACTTTTGGGCACCGACTTTTAAATGGGGCATCAGTATAGCCAATGTTGCCGACTTCTCAAAACCACCCGAAAAGATTTCTTATCCTCAGCAAATAGGTGTGATTTCTTTAAGCCTTCTACACCTGCGAGAATGCGGGATATGTGCCTTTCTATAGTAGATTTGTCAATCATGAAATTGCATTTTTTTCAACATCTATTGCATTATATGCAGCTGTCACTTGCACTGGAGTTATCTGGTCGCGCTACAGCACTGTAATCACTCCGGTATGCTTATTGTCGCCTTGACTAGTTGAAAATTTTGATGCAACTTTATACACTTCTTATTTCTTTTATTGGAAATGATGTATATTGGCAGAAAGAAAGTACAGAAAAAGAGGGGAATAACCATTCTTGAGACAAAACTAAGAGAAACACTACTTAGTTGATAGCAATTTCCCTCAAATTAGAGAGAACCAGATTAAAAGAATAAAAATCCAAAAAAATTTAAGAGTTATAGATCCGTTTAGTAATCATGAAGTCAATGTTATCCCAAAAATCGATAGTTAACTCTTCGTATTCGGAGAGAATAGCATTGCGAGAAGCCAAATAATCCAAAAAATCGCAAAAACGCCTACTCTCAATATTAACTTCCACTTTTTAGACCTATTCTCGAGATTATACCTTTTTTATTCCGTGATTGATTTTTCGTTACAGCTTGTTTAATCTTTTCAGGTTTTTTTGTACTTTGACTGTATGTTTTCTGATTCTAATGGTAGTCTTATGACATTTTTGGACTTGAGTGACGTTCAAATACGTCGATTGGATACTCTAGTTCCCTCATCTGGATCGGACTAACCTTAGATTATGATGGTCATTTCTTTCTGCTGATAATCCATGTCTTCTTTCCTCAAAATGCAGAAGAACTGGAACCTCTTCAGTGTTAATGTGGCAATGGCAGCAACTGGTATCTATCAACTTACACGGAAAATAAAGTAAGACACACTTGAATAACAGCTTCTTCAAAAATCTTATAATTTAAGTTCATCCTTCAGGGAAGATGCTGGAGTTTTAAAGATGTCACTCGTTTTGTTTTAAAAAATGTCAGGCATGATTACTTGTCAGAGGAAAAAGCAGTGGCTGCAAAAGAATGATGACGAAAAGCTTCAACCTTGCCTGTGTTCTGGCCTGAGGACCCAAGTTAACGATTGCTTGTAATTCAAGTTCTTAGTTTTACGTTTACCCATTTGAAAGTTTGCAATCGGAGTTGATTCTGAAAGGTTCTGTAACTGATTGCGGCCTGTTCTACTTTTTGATGCTTCTCAACTTCAAGTTAGAAGACAGAATTGAACAGCTGAAACCCCTAATTTAAGGAATAAAAGTGTATTTGTCTTTGGGTTGATTGTATGTTCTTTGATTCCAGTTCCATGCTCTTTGAATTTGTTGGTAAAGATGCAGATTTGGCAGGAACAAAACAGTAAAATCAGATAACAAATTGAGAAAAATTGGAGAGAATTATTTTTAGCTATTAATATATCGATCAAACCAATCCAATTATTTACAGTTTGTTGCCTTCTTCATCTAGAATATGATCTCAGATACGAAACCAGTAGAGATCTAAACGTCCATGAACGCTGGGTTTGAAGCTTGGTTGCCATGGCGTCCTTCTCTAGCAAGCAGGAAGAATCCAAAATTTTATAGGAAATGAAATCGGGGGTCTAATGCTATTTTTATGTACATGAATTACGCAATTTCATCATTTAGGTGCAATCACATGCCATCGCCATTGAAGGCAGCTGTCAAATACCCAACTTTATGACCACCATGGCCAGCAAAATCATGTCTGCAATAGAACGAGATTGCAGGAAGTGGCTGCAATTCAATCCCAACCGATCGCTGTCCTCCTGAAACTTCAGTTGATTGATCGGACAGCTTCTTAGCTTGAACTTGGTTGGTCGTCCGTTTGTACGAACCAAACCACTTGGCCTGAACGTACCCATTTCTCCTCCAAGGCGGTATGTGCATGTCCTTGCTTTTTAACGACTCTTTAATGGCAACGCACATCAGCCGACCAACCAGCTTCAACTCTTCCAATTTACCCACAAACACTTGGGGGAAAAGCTCGAGAAGCGAGGTGAATTTACTGGTGGGCCGAGCTATTTCGAATTCTCTCGCAAGACAAACTTCCACGATGTATCGCTCTCCACCGGCATTAACGTCCACGAACTCGTAATTCCCAGCTGGAAATCGCCCAATTTTATCCCACTTCGATTTGCAGAGGCCTGTGCGTAGACAAAATTCATCTCTTTACAAGAGAAAACGATAGTTCTAATAGGCTGAAATGGTGAAAGTAACTGAAAGACAATGACGATGAACTCTCTACCCAGAAAAATAATTAATACGCACCTGCATCGAAGCCTCTTTCACGTAAACGAGCCATCAATTTCCGTTTAAATCCCGGCGATGAGGGGGCGTCGTCGACAAGCTGAGATGCGTATTTAACCCCAGCTTTAATCTTTCTTCTGACGCGATAATCGTCCTTGTCCTCCTGAGATCCAAACAGACCTCGTAAAGACTCCATTGTCTCGGAATCAGAAGAGCCGATTTCCATTTCCTCGTCGTCATTCCCTTCATTTTCTTGCTCACTTTCAACTCCGTCGTCTCTTTCAATGAACGAATTGACGAGGTCCGACAAGTCCAAAGAACTCTCAGGCGAGTGCTCGCTCCCACTGCTCTCGCAGAGCCTCACCCAACCTCCCTCGTTGAACGCCGCCGCCACCCTCTCAAACCCCACCGGACTTCTCTCCATTTCTGCTCAATCCCCCTCTCTGTATCCTTTCTTTGAACAGAAAAAGGGTCGTGACTTGTGAATCATATATAGAGATGCAGAGAGAGAGAGAGAGAGAGCGACAAAAAAGACTGCCTTTGTGGCTTATGAGAGGGACGATGTGATCATTTTGTTGCGATAGTGTTGCGATAGTGGACTCATGTGTGGGGCTTGAGATAAATTTCAGACCTTCACCGGCGCGTGTTCCAACTGATAGAATGTACGTGGCCTTCATCACGCTTCAGACTAATGAATATTGCCACTTTTCCCGTCCACGTACGGCGCACTGGCCGCCGGATACGTATATGCCACGTGGATCACATTCTATCGGTGTCAGCTTCAAGAAAGGACAACCTTCCCACGGTGGCGCTTTACTTTGTCGTTTCTGAGCTGGATGTGCAAAATCGACGCAGTTCCTTCCATCCAGTCATCGTTCAATTGAATACGCCAGACAGATTGACAGGTGTTCAGCAATGATTGGACAGGTTTTTTGGAGACGAAAGGGAGGTCTTTAGTTCAACTGGGGTCATCCGGTCAAGAGTGTAATGAATTATTGTAATTGTTCAGCACTTCAGCTCATGTCTACGACCAGGTTCAATGAATCTGCGCATGAACAAACTTATAGAGGCCAGATTATAAGTCTGTTGTTCATTTGTATGACCAGGTTCAATGAATCTGCGAATTAACTCAGCTTTACTTGTTTAAAAGGAATACAACGTAGAGTCATTTAACACTTTAATCTCTCTCTTATGACTCTAATTAACCTTAATTATTGCCTTATATATACACTCTCGTGTGCTTGACTCATTGGGTTTGAGCCCGATTCTTGAATAAATGGGTTGGGCTGAATTTCTTCGCCGGCATGGGCCTTGCCGACGTTGTAGTATTGTATTCCAGTTAAAAAATGTCAAAACTTTAACACGGTTTCCAAGCGGAGAGCATGTTTTGAACAGAAGAAAGTAATCAGCTTTTGGAAGGAAATCGAGAGAACACTTGCTAAAACAAATTCGTCTGCGCCTCTCCTCCTCGAAACGATTAAAATAGATCGCTCTGCTTCTTTCGACTTACGGATTTCTTCCTCAAGGCAGAGACCGCCGGATAGCGAAGAAGCATAAGATCCTTGAGGTACGACGGGTTTTTAATGCCCCCTCGCTGTAAAAATATAGATTTACTTTTGGGACCGGTGATTGGGTTGCGTATTCTTGAGTTTGTGATAATGGGTTTGATCCCTCAGATTCTTGTGGGGTAGGGATATTAGATTTTGCATATTTTCAATTGATAGGCGACAAAGTTTGAGGACATCGAACATGCTTTATCCAGAAGTTTGTTATGTAATCTTGTTCTTCCTCTTACGTGTTCTGGGTGGGGATTGTTTAATGATTTGAGTCAAATATTAACGCAGATGTGTGATGAAGAGTTGCGTAAAGTTGATTACTAAAGTTCCACATAATGGCTATGGGGGTTGGAGAAAAGCAGTTTAAGAATTGTAATTGGGTTGTCATGGAAGTTTAGAGAGGACATTATTGTATTGCTATTGCTCAAAATTTTCTCTTTACGCTTATCGTCCTCTTTCCCCTTTATTCCTGATATGATTCTGGAAGTTAATAGATCCATGGTGTGGCATTTGCCTTCAGTGTAGGCGACTTTTCTATATAATTGTCCTCATTTTTTGCAGGCATGCGATTTGCTAGATAGTTGCCCACATCGCTCAACCTCGAATAGTTTTCACTAGAATAGTAGATGATGGCTGATGGAATTTCAAGCTTCTGGGGTCCTGTTACATCAACTATTGAGTGCTGTGAGAAGAATTATGCTTATTCTTCTTATATTGCTGAGTTTTATAACACCATATCAAACATCCCTAGCATTCTTCTAGCCTTAATAGGTCTTACAAATGCCTTGAGACAGCGATTCGAGAAGAGATTTAGTGTTCTTCATGTGTCAAATATGATACTCGCGATTGGGAGCATGCTCTACCATGCAACATTGCAACATGTGTAAGTTTACTTCCAAAGTTTTGAATATTCTAAGTCCTCAAGCTTCGATATATGGGCGTGATTCTTTTACTTTGAGCATAAGCCGGCTTTATGTTTCTCAATCTTATTTAGATCTTCTAACTATTATGCAAGGAATACCTGATGTTTACTTTGTAAGATTGATTGCAATTTTAGCTGGTGCCTTAGAATCAGGGATAGTGGTAGAAAAGACACGTAGTAGTTATGCACAATGTTCTATAATGATTTGGAAAAGCTCCAAGAGGAGAGTTGTCTATTATGATCTATTAATCGTTTATTTATTAATATGGGATCGGTTATGCGATTCTATCGCAGGCAACAGCAAAGTGACGAAACTCCAATGGTGTGGGAGATGCTTCTCTACATATACATCCTCTATTCACCGGATTGGCATTATCGCAGCACAATGCCTACGTTTCTCTTTCTATACGGAGCTGTCTTTGCTGCTGCTCATGCAGTCGTTCGTTTTGGATTCGGATTCAAGATGCATTACGTGGCACTGAGCATTCTCTGCATTCCCCGAATGTACATGTATTACATACACACACAAGATAAATCTGCTAAGAGACTGGCAAAGCTGTATTTAGCGACTATTGTCCTCGGTAGTTTGTGCTGGCTTTTCGACCGCCTTCTCTGCAAGAAGATTATGGAGTGGCCAATCAACCCCCAGGGTCATGCCATGTGGCATGTTTTCATGGGTTTCAATTCCTACTTTGCCAACACTTTCTTGATGTTCTGTCGAGCTCAGCAAAGGGGATGGAGCCCAAGGGTGGTTCATCTCATGGGGATTCTTCCCTATGTGAAGATTGAGAAACCCAAAACGCAGTGAGAAGACGAAGACGAAGATAAAGATAAAGACTCATGTTGAAATGGAGATTACTGTTTTTGCGAGGAACTAGGAGGCCGGTTTTGCACTCACTCGTAGTTTAGCTATTTCAGATTTGTGTTGAATAGGAGAGAGATTATGGTTTTGACAGAGGAAGAGTGGAGAAACGTTACCAGGCAGATTTCTTGAGTTTTTTGTTTAACTATTTCATTCCATTATTTTGATGTGCTTATTTTGCAGAGACAAGTCACTGGGTCGTCCTGGGTGGCTTGATGATGGACTGTTTAGATTTTAGACAACAATTTCAATTTTTTTAATCCATTGATTCTTCAGAATTTCTGTTGATCGCAATGAAAATCATCTGTTCAAAGGCCGTATTCAGTCTATTTCGTTTTCCAGTTGCAGAATTGTGAGCCCATGGTCATCGTTTTAGTACAATGTGACGATTCACGATCTCTCGTCTTCCAACTTGAATGTAATCTAAAGGAGTGTCACTTTCGATACTCGCACGAGAAAGAGACTTGTCGTTCAACCTTGGTGTATCGACCTTTCCAATTGCTTATTGCACAAAACAATTACACATCTCTTTAAAACCTTTGAAAACGTGCCATTTTTGCCTGCACGCTCGATGTGTATTAAGACTTTTTGAAGAATATGAATTCGATAAAAAAGACAAGCACCCATCTTTGGAACATTGTACCGCCCATACCCAGTACAGAGATTGAGAGAGAGAGTGAGAGTGAGTGGCCTACTGCTACTAGTACTAGTAACTAAACTCTACAGCGACTCACCCGATATTATTGCTTTTGACAATAACATTTCATTGCCTCGTACTGATCTCCAAGTTAGATGCGCTGAATAGGGAGAAGATTTGAATCTGCTACTTCCCAAGCAACCTTTCCTGCAAGATCTGTCCAAGCTTCATGTACAAAGCACGTTGCTCCTCCAATGTAAGGTTCATTAAAATCTAAGGAAGTGTAACAAAAATGTCATTACTAGAGCACAATTAAGATTCTAAGTGACGCACACTAAGAGGGGACGTGTGAAAATAATACCTGGTCCATGATTGTCTCAACAGTTATGCTCTGAGATACAACGAATGATTGATGATAGATGTATGCAAATACGGCCATTACCATCTGTATTGATAGTACACATGGTAGTCAACAAACACTTTACCGCGCACTCACAACATCCAACTATGTTTTTCATATCTTTTGGTCAAATAATTACTGACCCCACGAATTATAAGTGTCTTTCCAATTAGAAAAACTATTTCAATACAATAATCTTGAAAAAGAAATTTAAGATAAAAAGTTGTTTCTCATAGCTCACCTGGCAATCCATTCTATCTGTGATTCCACCATGTCCAGGAATGCTATCTCCAAAATCCTATGGAAAACGAGCAGGTGAAATTAAATCGTTTTAAGTGCTTAACTACATCTGCAAGACTTGACTCGAGGATGAACATACCTTGATTTTAAAGGCTCTTTTAAAACCACTGGCAAAGAAGCCTCCAAAAGGTGCTATTATTGATGCAAATAGACCTAGACATAGAGCATGCCATTGCACCGGATAAACTGATACCTCTTTCCATGGAAACTGAGGCATAATGGAGAGTAGAAATTTCTATGAAATAATGTGAACCAGGTACTCAATATTCAGAAAAGAAAAGTGAATCCGTGATAAGAATACGGTATTGCGAGTGGATGATAATTCAGCATTTGTTTTCTCAAACAAGAAGATAAAAAAAAAACACATTCGTAGCCCACTAGCTTAGAAAGATATAGAGCTTTTGACAGACAAACAAAAAGGAACGACCTGCGAAGAAACTAGTGTTGAGCACAATTTTAGTTTGAGTTGAATCACATTTCATTAATTTCACTTACCAAATCATAAAAGCATCCTGGTATAGGGAAAAACTCTGGCTTAAACATAGGACCAGGATCACATTGAAGCCATCTAGTTGACAAATCCTGTACCCGTTGTCCTGAAAGATATTAATATTCTCCAATACGGCAAATGTGTACACTTTCAAAATTCATAGAAGTATTTTTGTTGGCGATAATTACCTTTCTGGGACATGTCAACCACTGAAAACGACCCATTATACTCGCAAGCTGCAATACCAATTGGATCCAATATTCAAAACCATTCACTAGTATAAAACAGGTGACATGTTTCAGACATGATAAACTTTACAAGAACTTTGGGAAAGGGACATAAATACAGCTTCCTTGTTAAAACATTCGATGTGTCCAAATACATATGATACTAGTTGAGGGCTGTGGCAAAAATTATGCTCACATGGCTAATAGTTACCGAGAATATTTTTTTGTAGGTTAGGTTATGTTCTTTAGACCACAATTAGTGGAAGGAACTTAGATACAGAGGTTCATTTTTTTTCTTTTTGCATTTTAGCCGAGGGGAAAGTGCTACGCTAACCACAAATGCAGAGATGATAGTTGTAATAGAGGCTCCTATGAATCCCTCCCAAGTTTTCTTTGGAGATAACTTGATCAAAGGGGTCCTTCCGAAGAAAAAACCAAAGAAATAAGCAGCAATGTCATTGATAACAATGAGTGTAGCAGGCAGAAGAAACCTGCACCATTATTTGCCATATTAAGCCATCAAAAGATCAGCATTGACAAAAAAAAAATTCAACTTTACATCAAAAACCTAAATTTTTCTTGGTAATGCAATATAATTATCCCAAGACACTGATTTAAATGTGGACTGACTCAGTTGATTTTCATTGTTATGCAAAGAGTCCAAACAATGTAAATCCAAACATTGTGAAATAGTATGGAGGATATCTAGCCACAGAAGTATTTTTAAAGCTTAATATCATTTGTTCTGGAGTGAGTTGAGTTGATGTACCAGAAGATTCCTTCAAAAATGTTTGCAACTGTGAAAGAGGACTGAGTAAACACAACAATTAGGATCATATGTGTCCATGCATACTGCCTAAACTGATACTTGTACATCTTCTTCTTTAGAGTAAGAATAAACCACATAAAACCTGAGCCATAAAAAAGAGCAGGAAAAACCTGTGTGAAGAAAGCCTAGATATATAGCAACTTTGGACTCTAATCAAAGAGCATATAGTTTCAAATGTGCAAAGGAAAGAAACCAAATTCTGACATACTATACAAAATAAATCTTAAGAAAATAGTAGTAATTGGTGTGAAGGTTGGCGCTTTGATTGATATGTCTAAAAGGTGTATGGTAAAAGAAAAAACAAGAACGACTAACCTGCAATGTACAGAGAATAGCAAACAACCATATGATACTTAATGAGACTGCTCACGGGCTGATATAAAAATTTGTCCGAAGTGACAGTATTAACAAGTCTCTGACTGAGTATTCGCCCATAGACAAATAACATTGCCGTGAAGAAAAAGTGCCTGAGCACAGAACATGAAAACATAAAATAAAAATAACAAGACACATTGAAAAGACAATTAAAAATGACATTTAAAAACGTCAGCTTTTGATTCTAATTGAACACAACATACTGTAATAAACAGAATGCCAACCAAATAGTTTTCTAGTTTCTAACCAATTCAATAGCCGGAATCCCGGGAGACGTTTATCCTCATGAGCTTTCCTGAGTAAGTTAAAAAGTTCTCTTGCCATAAAGATTTGGATGACAACCACCATAGCAGTAATATAAAGATGTCCCAAGTAAATTATCAAAGCAAAACCCCCAATCATCCAAACAGAGGAGTGAGCACGAATCCACATTGATTTGTATTTGTTGCTATCGTCAACAAGTAAATGGCCACCATTAGATTTGGTATCCTCAAAAACCTGTATCAAATTGATTGTTAAATACAATATTTTATTATACTATGCTTAGTTTTTCAAATAGTAGCCAAAAAATCATGCAAATGTATTTAACATCAAATTCTTTACATTAACCATTGTATGGAAAAGCTCCGTATCTGAAAAACTGCTGATTATTCTTATTAAAACAAAAAAGAAGACGGTTGATTTGTTTCACCGCAACCAGAAGACAGAACAATGTGGTTTTCTCAATCATCAAAAAGTTTGAAGATTTTTTACTATCAATTCATGAAAACGAGGATTTCTTACATAAAATTTGTCATGAAATAAAAAACCAAGAGAATCTAAAATAGTTTTTGAATGGACAAGAAAAAAATGATACTACAAGGAACAAACCT
The DNA here is from genome assembly GCA_022433065.1 of Begonia loranthoides. Lineage (NCBI taxonomy): Eukaryota > Viridiplantae > Streptophyta > Magnoliopsida > Cucurbitales > Begoniaceae > Begonia > Begonia loranthoides. The sequence goes on from CM039481.1 coordinate 200,792, forward strand.
CATTTGATCTCCTGCGATGACGAACCCGGCCACTGGGGGTGGTAGGTTGGCTAGTATTGTTATCTTTCTGCATCGCTCTTCAGATATGTTCAACACTCACATGAGAAATTCACAAGTTTAATTCATAGTGAAAAGAGAGGATTCCCTGAAACAATCAACATGAGAAACCGACATTAGACATTAATCACACGTCCATTGTTCCATATAAAATAAAACAAAATAAGGAACTCCGTAAATCATATCCATGGTCGGGAGAGCCAAAGTCATGTAAGTTGAAGCATGCGCATTGATTGATAATGATCGAATGACAACTTAAAAAAAAAAAAGGACGCCAATCGAAAATAAACCATGCGTCGAGGAGAAATCAAATAGTAAAGCAAATGAAGAGAGGTTAGACATTCTCTAAGAGAAACAACAAGAAGTAACCGGAGAAGGTAGTGATTATGAATGTCCAGAACAGGTTAATCGGACGTAGGGAACAGACGCCAAATCCGAGCAAGAGAGTTGCAGTAAGGTAAATAACGAGAGAGGTAGGGGAGGGGAACAAAATATAGAACACGCAGAGAATAAGAAGGTGAAGAAGCGAAGCAAAGCAAATGAAATTTGGGTGGCCATGGCCGTCGGATTCAACCACGATTGAGGGTTTCATCTGGAAAACGTGGCCCTTGCGTTGGCTTTACACCTCAATATTCTTCGCCCCCTTCAATCAATTGGTCACCGCCTTGACTTGAGCTGTCAATATCACCATAGATTCCACCCCCACTTCTTTAATCATGCATGATTAATTTAATTCTCTAATGATGTGACATCATTTAATCATGTCAAATCAGCTTAGTCTGTGTCACAAAATTTAAAAAAATAGACTAATAATGTTTTATTAATATTTTAAACACTAATTAATAATAATGTTTTAATTTAATTAAAATTGCGCGAATTGGTTGGCGCCATTTCCACTTGCAACCACCTCACCCCGCCCCTCCTCACCTTGTTAGTATAAATTAAACCCTAAGCAAGGAAAACTATTCTCTTCTCTCACTCCCTCTCCATTCTCACTTCCCTATTCACAACCTTCCTTACGGCGTATTCAAACCTGCTCCTGATTCTTTCCCCCGTCCTGGAGTCTCAATCGGTGATTACTTCTTCGACCTCTCCCTCATCGCCTCCGCCGCTCTCTTCGACGGTACCTTTCTTAACAACTCCGATTGCTTTCATCAGGTTGTTCGGTCTCCAATTTTTCTGCCTCCGCCTTTCTTCTTGTCTTATTATACTCCCTCGTTTAGCTTCATCCGCTCTGTCGTAGTCGTTTCTCCGATTTGTGTTTTCACTCTGCCGGTTTTGGTTCCGTTGCTTGCATGCCAACTGGTGTTAGATTAGTCACGCTATTGTTGGTTTGCATGATTATAATTAGACGCGGAATAATGTGAATAACGTTTTGGTATTCAACGTGTCTTGGTGTCAGCCTAATCTGAACGAGTTCTTGTCTGTTGAACTGCCTACCTGGAAAGAAGCTCCCGCTACACTTCAAAGGCTGTTATCTGGTATATTTATGTTATGTTTGGTAAAACCTGAAATGACTTATTATAGAGAAATATTAAGATGTGATTCAAATATGAACTGTTACAAAGTTGGTAAAATTTTGATGCACATACTGAAGCAGCCTTACGCGATAATACAAGTTTAAGGAGCAAGTCGCTTGTGCTCGTGGTCATCAAATTCGTAGTCCTCAATTTACATTTATTACGAAAATTATACTTCTAATATCAAGTTTTTCTTTACTTATTGAACAAGGTAGAGTTGCTTCTCCCAATTGCTGTAGGGGTCTATACAGATTTCTTTTCATCTATGCATCATTCAAAGAATTATGGGACAATATTTCGTGAACCAGAGAATCCAATTCCGCCAAACTGGTATGTTTAAATTTAAAGATATGGCAAAATATATCCTTGTTTTTTTTCGTTTAACAAGTTTGTGAGGTATCAATTAAAATTTTAAGGTTCCATCTTCCAATTGCATATCATGGACGGGCATCTTCTATTGTTATCTCTGGAACAGATATCATTCGACCAAAGTATGTGCTTGACTTCGATAGAAATTTCTTAAGCAGGCTTTTATTTGTGTTACTCTAAAGTTTTTATAGAGCTAAATGAGATGTGATGCAAAAAATTCAAGCATACCTGCCTTTTGCTGTCTAAGGTAAAAAAAAAAGGAATGTAAATATCTTACGCAGCCTCTTTTTTATTATATTCTAAATATTTTTGAAGGGGTAAATGAGATGTGATGCAAAAAAATTCAACCATACCTGCCTTTTGCTGTCTAAGGTAAAAAAAGGAATGTAAATTATTTGGTGTTAATTCTCCTTACATGTAACAAATCCTGTCCAGTATCAAAGTTTAAGGTGATTGTTGGCAATGGATAACTCTAAAGTTTCAAATGGTCGCTTAGTAGTCTATGTTTGATCAATTCTTTTGTATATTCTGTTTCAGAGGTCAAGGCCATCCCTCTGCTAACTTTCCGCCATATTTTGGTCCATCATTGAAGCTGGACTATGAGCTAGAAGTGGTTTGTAATATGGATTCCAAACTCACTAATGAACTTAAACCCTTGTGATTGTCTCTATCATTATTCATGATTAACAAAACATATTTTCACCCTAATTTTCTTAGCTGCTGACTGTCTCTATCATTATTCATGATTAACAAAACATATTTTTACCCTAATTTTCTTAGCTGCTGACTGTCTCTATCATTATTCATGATTAACAAAACATATCTTCACCCTAATTTTCTTAGCTGCTGACTGTCTCTATCATTATTCATGATTCACAAAACAAATTTTCACCCTAATTTTCTTAGCTGCTGATTGTCTCTATCTTTATTCATGATTGACAAAACATATTTTCACCCTAATTTTCTTAGCTGCTCACAGGCTGCCGTTGTCAGTCCTGGAAATAAGTTGGGACAACCTGTGGATGAAGCAGCAGAACATATTTTGGCTTGGTGTTAATGAATGATTGGAGTGGTATAGAAACTTCATTTTCCTTAAATTTGATAAAATTGTGCAAGTATAAAGCTTTTTACTCCAATGTTGGTTTTTTGGCAGCAAGAGACATTCAAGCATGGGAATATATTCCCCTTGGATCATTTTTGGGGAAGAGTTCTGGTAAGAAAGATAAACAATTAATTCTCTCCAAATTTGCATGATAAAATTAGGATTCACGATAACAAAAATCCAGTATTAATTCTCCTTCTGTGCTTGTACTTTCTTAGTAGTTACTCTTTATAACCTCTGGCTTCTTAAAGCAAGACTCTTACTTTGTTATGATACTAGAACTACCATATAATGATCTTCAGTTGCTACTGGAAGGTGCTTAATTATATATAGTACTTTGTTATGATACTAGGACTTATTTGAAGATTTTAATCTCATTATTTTATGAAGAGAAAAATGTTATATATAATTAGCATCTTATTACAAAGAAAATAAACAACTTTCCTAAATTTTAGGGAGAAGAAAACAAACTAGTAACTAACCTTCCTAATATTATTCTGAAATAACATAAAAAAATAATCATAGAAACATTTTATTTTAACACCCCCCTCAAACTGGAATGTACAAATTGTATAATCCAAGCTTGATTATGAACATTTCGAAGCTTGGTTGGGCAAGTGGTTTTGTTAACACATCTGCCATTTGATTGTACGTTGGAACATATATGATCTTAAGGCTTCCATCCTCCATTTTTTCTGTGATAAAGTGTCTATCGATTTCAACATGTTTAACTCGATCATGATGAACTGGGTTATGAGCAATAGAGATAGTTGCATTGTTATCGCGATGTGCTAGTATTGGTTTTACAGTTTCTAAATTGAGTTCATCAACGAGTATCCTTAATCAGATTCATTCACAAATTCCCAATGCTAGTGACCGTAGTTCTATCTCAGCACCACTCCTAGCCACAACAGTCTGCTTCTTACTTTTCCATGTCACTAGATTTCCTCATAGAAACAAGCAATATCTCAAGATAGATTGACGGTCATCTGGTGATCCTACCCAATTTACATCGGTGTAAACAGGATAATTTGGAAAATGTTTTGGAGAATAGAAAGAGGTGTTTTGAAATGAAGAACCTTTGAGGGTTGACGATTAATCAAAAAACAAGCAGTCAGGATTGCATCTCCCCAAAATCGGTGAGGAACATTAGCAATGGATATTAGAGACCGAGCAACTTCAAGAAGATGACGGTTTTTCCGTTATGAGATACCGTTTTGCTGGGGAGATTCAACACAAGAGTTATGATGAAAAAAACCATGTGATGTCAAAAAGGTATTGAGAGCTAAATTGAAGAATTTAGTACTATTATCTGTACGAAGAATTTTTATGAAGGTTTCAAATTGAGACCATAGAATGAAATTGTTCAAAGATTTTTGGGACCTCAGATTTATCTTTTAACAAGTAAGTCCAACAAATTTGAGTATGATAATCAGTGAAGGCGACAAAGCATTGATGATTTAATGGAGTCGTAATACGAGAAAGACCCTATAAATCGCTATGAACCAGGGCAAATGGATGAGATGATTTATATTGAAGAGAATGAAAAGGTAGCCCCTTCTATTTGGCAAATTGACAAATTTCACAATAAAAGTTATCATTATTGACGAATAACTTTGGAAACAATTTTTTCAAATACTAAAAACTTGGATGTCGTAAACGACAATGAAGAAGAAACACCTTTTGATAATTAGTAAGAGGAGAAGTAGTGAATCTAATGTGAGCTTGAAACTTATTTGACGAACAATTGCTGAAAAATTAATAAAGTCCCAAGGATTCTCTAGCATTCCCAATCACTTGACCCGATGTCTTGTCTTGAAAAATACACAAGTTGGAAGAGAAGACAATCATGATATTGTGAGATGACGTTAACTTACTAATAGATAGTAAATGGTATGAGAAATCGGAACATATAATACATTTTTTGGTGTCAGATATGAATTCAACACAACAGTTCTCGTTGTACCAACAATAGAGAATTTTGAATCATTTGCTATTTTTACTGAACGTGGTTGAGTGTAAGGAAAATAAATAGAAAGTAGATGGAGACTACCCATGTCATATGGTCTGAAGCACTTGAGTCAATGTTCCATGGTTCACTGGACATATTTGGTAAAGGAGATGAGGAAACACTTGTTTTGGCCATAAGTGATGAACATGCAGATGATACAGGGGTAGCCAGAGATGAATTTGCAAATAACTTGTTGAGTTGAATTTGAGAGAAAGAACCAGCTGAGATAGATTTGTCATTTTTGGCTAAAGATAAGTGCTAGAAACTACATGGAAAGACCCCAAATTGGAAACCAATAGGAACTCGAGGTGGAATTATTGCAAATTCACAGCAAGTGATCGGCTTATCTGCAGAAACATGAGATGCCATGGCAGAATCGTTAAATAAAGAAGAGGTTGAATCATTTCCAAGGATAACTTTTCTTCGGTGTTCTTCTTGACGAACGTCTGCAAAAATTTCTTCAAGTGTAGGAATGCGTTTAGTTCCCAAAATTCGTCCTCGTACTTCATCTAATAAGGGATGAAGACCAGCCATAAAATTATAGATATATTATTTTGCAAGAAGTTTCTTGTATAATTTTGGATTTGCAATATCAATCCATGGTTACTGTTGAAATAAATTAAGTTCCTGCCAGAGATGAGTTAGGGAATGAAAACAAGTGGTAACAAAATTAGATTCTTGACGAAGATTTCTAATTTGATTTCTAATTTTTGTCTGAAGTGAAAACATCTAAGATAAATCTTCAAGTTCAGAGTAAGCTCTTCTTACTGCTTCCCACATTTCATGAGCTGTGGAATATAGCAAATACAATTCACAAATTTGTGGGTCCATGAGTGAATGAGTCAAGACATCACCAAAGAGTTATGAATTTCCCAGGCTGCAAACGCTGGATCGGTAAGAGTTGGTGTAGGAATAGAACCATTCAGGTATCCTTTTTTTTTGCGTCTTACGAATTATCATGAGAATAGACTTAGACCAAAGAACGTAATTATGTCAATTAAATTTAAAAATAGAGATGACAACGAAAAAATTAGAACCAGTCATAGGAGAAAGAGCTGAAGAAACAATCAGATCTGAAGCACCAGAGATGGTCTCTGATGATCTAGTTCTTAAAACTCCAGCCATATTAATAACCGAAAAATGTCTTTGGTTGCTTTGATACCATAAAGACTATTTGAAGATTTCAATCTCATTATTTTACGAAGAGAAATATGTTATTTATAATTAGCATATTGTTACAAAAAAAATGAACAACTTGTTTAAATTTTAGTGAGAAGAAACAAACCTAATATTATTATGGAATAACATAAAAAGAATAATTATAGAAACATTTTATTCTAACAGTACTTCATAAGTGTTTTCAAAACATGTCACAATCTTTTACGTGTTCGTACTTGTAAAAGCTTTGAAAAATGAGGTTTAGATATTAGGATAAAATGTTAAACAATGCATGCACTTGTTCTTTTGGTAGCATGTTTCTTTATTCTGATGGTGATGATTGTCACGATTGTTGAGATCATAGTGCTAATAATTTAAGCTTCAAAATAAGTCAACAACTGCCAAACTCACGTTTATTGATAATATTCTGTCTGTGACAACTTAATCTAAGAGAAGCAGAATGAGAGAAGAAAAGAAAGAACTAATAGCATTGGGTTTGGTACGTGCTCGGGGAAGTTCGGTCCTTCAATCCCTTGAGAGCAATGTCTTTCGCAAACAAGGGAATTGCCTGTCAACATCATGTTTATAACAGGTACTTCAGAACAACACCCAGAAATTCTCACTTTGTGCTTTCTCTCTCTCTCTCTCTTCGTGCACTTAGAAATTTTTCACATCAGATTTGATTATTCGACATCTGTGAATTGTGTATGTGAATATTTGAAATCTGTGGTTGATAGTTCTCTTTTGACAATGGATATCAATGGTATATAATCAATAAACTTAATGTTCCTTGTGTGGCATACATGCTGTTATCGATTTGGAGTGTTTGTGTGGATAAGCCTTGATTGGTGCATGTTGATAATTGATACGTATCGTTTTTTACCTTTAACATGTCATGCGGGCCCAAGCAAAAAACTGTTCAACATAGGATGCCAATTTTCATATATACATATATCTATATCGTGGGGTTCAATAATGATTATTGTTGGAGTTTGGTATGAATTAAATTCTATGCGAGTTACGTTGAGAATTTTATTATATTTAAGATTTCAATTTTATATTTATATATAAGTTGCAAAATTCATTGTATCAAAATAAAGAGTAGAGTAGGGATCCACCAAAGTTGCCATTTTTATTAGTAGTGTGTGGTTGTAAGGATCCTTTTTATTATTAATCAATGTTAGACAGACATAAAGTACTAATATTATATTAGGAGATTCATAACAAATGATCTACACTAACATAAGACCAGGTTAGTGACAGAAAAATAAAATAAAAGGCAACACTCGTCATCAGGAGACAACAATCCATCATTCTTACTTATAAATTAACAAAGTGTTGCTCATCACCACCCCCCAGAATGCACCTGCATTGCGAACATTCTAGGACGACAAGACTGTTAGGTGGGAGATTGAGTGGAGGGAATGTCGACAACTAATAGGTTAAACGTGATGCAAACTTACACCAAGTATTTTAATGAGAGGGAGGAGGGGTGTATTTTAATGATGACAAATATTCAATCAATCAAGGATCCTGATTGACCCTACCGCAATTCTTGTAATTGATCTGGGCCAAATCTCTGCCCTCTGATTTAAATCCAAGTAGTGTCTATGTAGTACACGGTGGTCCAACGCCCGCCCACCAGATTTGAAGGACGGTGTTCATAATTAGTGGAGTCGTCTGCCAACCATGCCTTTCACGAACGCCCCTACCTCCGCGTACTCCCTCAGCGCTCGAACGATCGCGTTACACCGGAGCAGCGGCGGAAAGAACAGCCACATCCCTGTACTAATTACGAATCCTACAGCTAATGTCCCCGTCACCAACCTGGGTAGCCGGAATTTCCCATTGAACGCTTTCTTCACTGCAATCTCAGCCATCAAACTTACCCCGTGGAGCAGGAAAAACCAGGTTATCTCCCACGTGGGTCTCACCCGACCCAAGTAGTAGAATATGAGCTCGTGCATGAGTGCCGAGACGACGAACGTAAGAAACACGGCGGGGCAGGCTGCCCACCGACGACTAAATACTGGAATAAAGAGATTAAGGACTGGATCATAGACCGTCGGCCGGAGTATTCTGGACACCATAATGTTCCATCTTCGTCCCCAAAAGTCTTGTAGTGATGTAGAGAGGTATGGGTCGTCGAATTGAGGCTCCAGCTCAATGCTCAGAAGGGCATGCGCCATGTAGGCCGCCATAGCCAGCGTGATTTCGAGGAAGCAGTATATGTGGACGCTGTATAAAATCATTACGAGCTTGGGATGAATAAAGTCCCGGTACTCGTACGCTCGTACCAACAGACATATGAGTAGACCCTTCACCGCGTAGTTCAGAGGAGATTTCTGCCCTTTTCTGGGCTTTCGAAGCGATGCTTTCTGCTTCTGTTCTTCATCTGAACGTGAATTTGGAGATAGGTGGCCATTTTTTCCTCCATGGGAGTTTTGGGAAGCATCGATCTTGATGGGGAGACAAGCAACAGTAAGGAACCGTCCCAGAGAAAGTGGGGGATCATAACAGAGAGGGCCTCGCTCGAAAGCAAAGAGCAAGAGCTTGAAAGTGGCCAGCCAGGCGATGAAGAAACCCGTGAAGCCGCCCAGGTGTACGGACGATAATTGCAGCGGTAGGAGGAGGAAGAGACACACGATCGGAAGAACAGCCAAGAGTCTCGGAACTCCCTTAGGAAGAAGCCTACCTATCTTGTAGCAGTAAATCAAAGACAGGAAAACACATACCCAGACCTTGACGAAGCTGCTTATTTCACCCTCCATTTTCGATCCTCTCTTCCTTTGGATTATTTGTGGGAAAGAAAACTGGTGAGGGAAGCTCTTGATATCCACTAATTGGAGGGGCTGGATCTTATGATATTTAATCTAATCTAGTTTACCCAGAAAAGGACGTCACAGTGGACTGTTAGAACCACGTCTCCCTCCTCCCAAACCTTGCTAATTCTACGTAACTATGGAGTCTGCTGTGAAAAAAGGGGGTTTAACAGAAGCTTTTACAGAGAAACTTGCTCTGTTCCATTGCAATACTGCTCATTTCCTTAATACTAAATAACAATACATCCATGACTGTTGGTTGATATGACTTGTACTGAAGGTAACATCACTCTCGTCAATAATTAATCATTGATCAAAAGAACTTGACACCGACAATGAAAACTCTAGAAATTATTTTTATGGTTGATGACTCTAAAACATCCTTCGCAGTGGGATCCCAGTCAGTCTAAGAAAAATCAAAGAGAAACATTGAAAATAAGAATTTCATTTCCAAGTACCGACCATGAAGATTAGGTTGCAGAGATTGAAAGAGATGGCCAATCTTTCCTGATGTCAAAGGTGTAGTTGATCTCCAAGAAGCACTTGTTGTCATCGTCTAGAAACTGCAAACAGAAAGGCAATTAAATTAAACCATTGAAATCAAAGGAAGGAAGATCTGCCGTCAATTCGTTGAATTTGAGGTCAGCTGTCTGTATCTTTCTCACAAAACAAGCAGATGCATTAATGGTAAAATATATTTGCTTTGCTTTTGCTGTTCGACAAATGGGCCAGTATTTAATGGACAGTGGGAACCAGAAAAGCGTCTAGCAACTATTTTACTAGGACCCACCAAACTAAACATGTTTAATGAAACATTGACTCTCATGTGAATTGGACTATAAATTTTGAAAAAATAGGGGAAGAAACGTCAAAATCTGGTTGAATTTTGGTCCTACCTTGGTTCTAGCTGAATATGATCCTCTGGCAAAAATCCCTGAAGGGGTAGTGTCTTCAGGCATCTCATGCGTGTAGGGTTCTGCCTGTGGACTGAAAGTTCCTAGCATTTCTTTTGTGCTATCAACTGCAATAAACATTCATGATATGAAGAAAAAAAAATCCAAAAAGAAGAGAGAGAGAGAGAGAGATTTACCCTTGACACCAGTTTTCCAGACGGTGTTAGTGTATTTGAGGCCTAAGACGATGTTGTTAGTGACCTGAAAAGTGAACTGGAGACTGTAAGGACTGCCTTCTTTCAAAGTGAACCAGGGGCCCTTGGGATTTCCGCTCTCGGGGATGGGTAGAACAATGTCTGGCCTACCCGCCGATTTTATCGCAAGGCTCAGGATCTTTACTTCTGGTTCCAGAGTTTCTTCATGGAGAGGAGAAAGTGTTTAGCCAAAAAAGAGAGAAAATTGACGAGTTCATTCAGAATTTTTAGAGCAGGCTAGAACTAATGCTACATTGTTAATGTTTAAAGTTTAGCACATCTGCACATCTTATCAATCCAGGAGATGAACTTCTCCCTCTGGGCATGCGAGAAAGTCTGAGATTTTTGACTCCCAAATTGTACGGTAAAGGTAAATCCTTGTCTTCTCATGGTTTTGCTTCGTTTTCTTAAATGGAAGAAGAAAGGTTCTTCTGAAAACAGTTTGATATAAAGAAATGATTACCTCCAACAGATGTGAAATCGACACTCCCGAGGAGTTGTTCCTTCCACCTCCTTAAGCTCTCGTCGTCCTAAAACCTCCAATTTCACCATATTAGATAACAGGAAAAACTGCACGGGAAAAAAAATCAGAACTTTACAAGGGGGAAGGAGAGGAAGTTGAATACAAACCTTGTCCTTCTCTAATTGTTCTTTCAGGGTATACTGTGGACCCAATTCGATCTTCCTTCCTTCATCATCTTCCTCGTCCTCAGTTGCGTAGAGGGAACTCTCGCTCATTTTCCTGCTTAAACCAGTCGGTTCATCCACATGTTCTTCATCTGCAATACTCTTCGTTTCTGAAACTCCAGGAGCATTCTCCTTTGTTTCTTTGCCTTTCTCGTCAAAACCCATTTCTTTTGAACTCGAAGTAGCTCCAACGGCCAAAGACATTAATAGCCCACCAACATTGCCGAAGGAAACAAGCTATACAATCAATCCACGAAGTCCGACGAACCAAATTTCTCACAGAAAAGAAAGGGAAATAGAAATTCTAGAAAGCACAGAAAAGATGCCCAAGAAATTCTGTCTAACGATAAAACAACAAATGCAAGAGAACCCCGATGAGGGGAAACAAATATACTTTAATATTCGGAATGACTTTGGTCAAAGAATCCCAGAAAGGTGAAAAAAGCAAATATAACGAACGCACAAAAAATAAAAAAGAAAGAAGAGGAAGAGAGAGGGATGATAGATTGGGATGTTCAAACCGGGAAGAAATGGTCATGTGGTGATCCGAAATTCCGAACAACGCATAAGAAAAAAAAGGGCGGGTGAAGACAGGGAAAGGTGGGGCGATCGGGAAGATCACTCTGTGTTGTTTCTGCAACTAGCTTCCACGAAAACCGATATTTGAGGAAGCCAAGGCCAAGGCCTTTCTAATTATCGCCACTTCAACTCACTAACCTTATATGATACGACATATCCGAGACTGGCTAGCCCAGGATTTGAGCCAACCAAAACTGCCCTTTGACTCTTTCTCATCGACCACCTTCAACCAAATCTGATGGACAAGACGTCATTGAAATACTAATCTCCATATTCCATCCTGTACAGTGGTGCGCTCGTGGTGATGGGCGATTTTTCCTTTTCCAATATGACCAAGATTTTTGCTGTGGCAGAAAAATTAAAAAAGGGTTAGTGCAGGGTCCAAGGTGTTAGATAGGACTCGTGCGTGAATGATGGGCAACTCATAAGTCATAAAGATGCCATTTTTAATATACATTTTGGAGAGAATGAAATGATGTCTGACAGTTCGAACACGATGAGGGAAGTGCGACCCGTCACTTTGTTCCATTTTAGAAAATCAATCAATACAAAATATGAGGAATCATCATTGAAAAAACTACTACTCTCGTCCCACCCTGATGGCAGCGGCCAGCAGCTTTCCACGATCCACAGTAGAAGATTTAGGAACTTTTCGCTTGGTCACGATGTCCAAAATCAAGAAGCTGGGTCACTACCAAGAAAAATCTACATACTTGTCGAATCAAAACAGGCAGGTTCTTGCTTTTGACTTTCTAATCTTCCTTCTTTTTCCGTAAGGGGCACAAAGATTAGAATTTTGATTCAAGAAAGCTCAATCAACTCATAAATCAAGGCTCTTAACCAATTAAATACAATGTATGGGGAATATAAATATTGACAAGAAAGAGTACTCAAAGCATATGACATTTTGAATACAACGGAAGAAGGGAATTCAAAGCAATCATACTTCCAATAAGTTTAAATTTCATGTGATGCTCCAAGCCCGAGTCTTAGAATTCACCCGCTCCCCCACTTACTGGCAACTCTCTCTTTAGCAGAGGCATTATCAGAGACTTCTTTGCTGGAAAAAGCATCAAGATCAGGATTTCTATTTGGAGAACTCTTTCTCAATATTCTTGAAGTTATAAAAGTCAACAGATTTCTTGTTCCTCTTAAAGTATAGAGGAGAGGGTTGAAAACAACTGCAAGCAACAGCTCCCCTTTTGCAACTACGAGATACTGGAGATGCCAAATGTCAATAAAATGAGAGTTTAAGTTGTATCAAAAAGGTAATCTAAAATGGAAATAGAAAACTACTTACAATGACCATTATAGCTAGCACTGTAAGACTAGTTTGTTGTGCATCTTGCCAGAAATGGTCACCACCTGACCACCCACCCCACCCAAACCAACCTCTTCCACCACCACCACCACCACCTCCGCTTCCCACCTCCTCTCTCTTCTTTATCTCTTTGCTCCATTTCTCAAATTCATTTTTCTTTCCACCCAGTGCACTTTCTAAAGCTTTCCTAGCCTGTTCCTGCAATCGAAATGGCAGATCGAAATTTCAATTTCCTGAACGCTAATTACAGGTAAAAGTAGATAAGCATTGCTTATTATAACATTCCTCCAATTTGTTTTTGTCTATAAAGCAATCACAGTAAAAGACAGTACCTCATGCCAACATGAATGGTTTGCCATTCACGTTTCACTTCGCATGTAACTTACTGCTACCATTAACTACAATATTCGAATTTCGAAAATACAAAGTCCAAGAAGATTAGAGAAATTGCCAGGCGATCGACAAAGTTAAAAAAAATAAGCCAATAATTGGGCAACTAGAGTGGAGAGTGTACAATACTAATCTTCAACGGCTCGACACCTCGCACAATAGTCATCGTCCACTTGTGGATTACGCATTTTTTAAAATTTCCGTAAAAAAAAAATTGCAGCTAAAAAATTCCAATCAGAACATCATAAATTACGTATTGGAATACCTCTCTCCGATTGTCGGAGAAAAGGCAGGAAAATCTGCCTTTGCACCTAAGTTTCGATTGTAGAAAGGTCCAGCTCTCGTCGTGATTCAAGCGGCGAGAAATACCGTGGACAGATGTTGAACAAGGTAAACTGAGGTTGAGGATAGTTGCCATGGCTTTCGCATCTCCGTCCGAAAGAACACTGCCGCTGTGTGCAAAATCGGCGAGCTTTCTTCCTTTACCTACTGGTTCCCCAATACCAGAATTTTTGTCTCCCAAGTCGCAGTCCTTCCCGTATCGATCCTCCTTTTGGGCTGAAATCAGTTCAAGCGGAACCGCTAAGCCAGATATGGATGGCCTGGGCCGTCTCTTTTGGACTTCTGGCCCATGTGGAACCGAATGCAAGATCCATTTTGTTATCATCTGGGTCGGCCCGACCCGATCTGGGACTCACTACACTATTCCCCTTTTTAACCTTTCAACGATAAAAAAATAAACAGAGAGAAACACCTGATTATCGATTTATAGTGTAGTAGTCTGCCCTGTGAAGGTCAGGAAAGTCTCAAGTATAGGTGCAGTTCATATAAGTGGTGGTGCACAATACCACATCGCTTGGGAGAGTAGAAAATGCATGGTTTATAAGTAGAGTTCCCCTCCCTATCTAGTACAATGTATTTTTGGCTAACCCCAATAACAAAACCGTGCAGGTTTTGGCATAAAACGAACAATATTATACTAGGAGCACTAGAGAAAATTACATATAGTGACTTCCAATACATTACAGTAGATCGTGCACGGGCCTTACCGGTATAATTTGAACGGTTTTTGCTAATCTTTCGATCGAAAAAAGGATAAATCGAAGACCCTCTCCTAGTCTAATTCAAACATTCAAGTCGAACATGGAATATGACTATCTCGAGTGTACTCTCTCGGACAAAAAGATCAAAAGTCATCTAGCGATGCGCTCGTAATATATTTTGATATTTCAGTCATAGAAATTGAACGGAGGGATGCTTTCTAAGTGAATGTGTAATGATATCGATAATTATCGATATTAACCTTGAAATATGAGATCTTTTAAACTGATATCTTGAGTTTTTATTTGAGTTGTTAGCAATGCATACTCTCTTCGTTTGGGAGTCCATTAAATGGCGGATACTATACGTGAAAATCACTCATTTCGTAGCGAATATTTGTCTTCTGCTGAGAAAAACAACTTCTACTGCAAAAAATACTTGTTTTTGCTGTAGAAGGTAATTCATTAACTACAACTATTTCGTGTAAGAGTCTGTTGCAAAAAGACAACTTATCCGCTGTAAAAAAAAAAATTTATCTCAAAATAGATATTTCTCTCATATTCAATACTCGTATAGTCTAGGACACTGCTTCGTGGTCGAAGCACAAATATTTAATTTAAGAAGAATATGAGGCTGCGAAAGTATTGGTGTATGCAGTAACGTTGGTGTCTGTTATTTAACATGCTTTTTAGCGGTAAAGGTATTTGTTGCTAATATTTTAAATTTGGAGCAATTGGGTAATAAAAATAAAAGTTAGGGTTAGTTAAAAATGTAAACTTGAAAGAGGAAAGTAGCTTCTGTACCTAATCAACACCTTTCCCTGGTAAACATGGCACGTATACAAACTAAAACCTTTTCCCAATGGAACGTGAGTCCTGAGACATTCTGCAGAGAAACCATCAATGGCGGAAACGTATTTCAACTTCATCAACTATATTTCTTTTGACGTGGGAGGATTTATACCAAATCTCCATGCAATTCCGACGCTCATTCCATCTTTCTGTGTGGGTTGGACCACTATTTCAATGTTGTTTCCCAAATTTTGTTTCAGATATGCGAAGAATTCCAGAACTTGCTGTGAAAAAATAAAGTGAGTTTAACAATGGCGGAAAACGAAAAACGGTTCCATTATAGAGGTTGGAGAAGATTTGCCTTTTTCCCATGGAACTTCCGGAAAAAATGGGAAGAAGTTGCAGATGCAGCAGCACTCTTCGCCTATCACGTTCGACAATTCATTGACATTATTGTTGTTGATCGCGGAGTGGAGCTTGAGGACTGTTTCCAGAGCTTGATCATCTTCTTCTTCGGATGCTGAGCTTTTATCATCAGATGACATAGATGAAGAGCCTCTGCGCTTTGGAGATAAACTTGTCAAGGCTTTGTATCGAAATGGCGAATGGAATTCACCAAAAACAGAGGCTCTGAGACGGTGGTTTCTAGAGAGAGAATTGCTCGCTTGAGAGATGAGAATGAAGGAATGTGGGCGAATTAGCCTTCTGGTGCTGAAGGTGGGGGGAAGAGAGACAAAAACCATGTCGAGGAGAAGGAGAAAGGCTTTCAAGAGGATGATTTGATGGCAGAAATTTAACGACTTTGAAGCTTTGCAACACATGGAAGAAACCCAGAAGAGAAAAGGTTGTGCTTGGGCTAAAAAATGAAGCAATACGGCCATGGAATGAACAGCAAGCTAAGAATCTTTTGTCAAAAGTTGCAGAGTTGATTCCCTCTGGCATCTGGGCTGATTAACCAGAAAAAGAAGCCCCTGAAGAATGAACCTTCCTTAAATTCTGAAAAACTCATCTGCAATTTTAAAAGTAATCAGATTCTCAAATTAAAAGTGGAAATCAAGATCAAAGACGACGTTGACATAGTTCGACACTGAATGTAATGGCTCAAAAGTGATCATTTTTAGCAAAACCCGTTGGACCCCATCTGCATTTTTCTCCATTTTCACTGGTTTCAAACACAATTTACGAAGTAGAAAATCATTTAGACCCATCGTTTCTTCCATTTCTATTCAAGCTCAGCCTTTTGTTTTGATTACTCAGAATCAACATGTTTTGTTTCCCTGGATATGTGCGTCCCTCCAATCTCGGAAGTAATTCAAGCAAAACCATGGGGGAACAACAGGTAGATCAGACGTGGATTGGGGCTTAAATTAATCCCAACCCAGAGTTTGAGCAGGTGGGGTCCCTCGGCACGAGGAAGAGGAGTGGAGTCCACCTCATCTACCCTTTCTAACGCAGCAGAGAAAGCCATTAAAGAATGCCAACCCTTGTTTAGCCATCACACATGGCGTGCCGCCATTGGGGAAAAAGCAGGGCTTGATGGGCGGATCGTCCTTGGGGGGCCACTTTCACCGCCCAACACCTTTTGGATTTTGCCTTTTTCTTTCACTTTACAGAGCGGACGCATGGTCGAACAAACAGCGGCGATCGCTTGAATGATGGAGCTCTGTGGACGAATGGGGATTCACCTTAAACACCAACTTTCAGATCTATTAATTCAATTGTTTAAGAAGTATTCGCTGCTGCCAAACCTGGATTTATTGTTCTTCACGTGGACGATGTACGTGCGTGGCATGGTAAATCGCTGAAAGTGGGGCCCACTGCCACGGTCATCCTACCTGGCAAGCATCTCCAGGTGGGCCCAATGACAAAGCGGGATTCGGAAAGTAATTCTGCAAGTGGGCAGACATGCATGAAGGCAAGTGAGCCACGGCAGCATTTTGGGTTCCCGGTGGGTCCCTCGATAGGAGGATGGATGGGCGTGATCGATTTGGGTGACGTGGGTCCGGCGAAGAGCACCGTCCACGACTCTTTCTGGGCCCCTTTGTGGGGTCCCCTAGCCACGACAAATGCATCATATCAACAGCTAGAAAACCCTATATTAGCAGTATTTATCAATTCAAATCCTGACCCAAATCAGTCTAGATTCCACTTGTTGGTTCGCCTATCTGATCGTGTTTTTAATTAAAAGAAAATGGACGAGGGGCCATCAACAGCTGACGTGAGGTGTAAAATGAGTAAAGCTGCTGGTCCGAGTGGTCTCTAATGTCTGCCTCTCACTTTACTTCATAAATGGCGTCCATTAACTGGCTATATATACCTTCACTCTCTCCCTCTCCACTTCATCAGCTCACTCCCTCTCCTCTCTATCTTCATCTTTCTCTTTCTTAGGCCTCCACCCAGTTTCAAATTTCCTCCTTTTAGCATTACCAATGGCCGCTGCAGAGGTAAGGCATATTTTGATTATAGCATCGTTTCAAATAAACTGCAATAAAGAGAATTTTCGTATGTTATATGCAAATTTCTATTTGGGTATTGTAGGTTGCACCCGTGATAGCTCTGGCTGAGAGTGAACCGGCTCCCGAGGTGAACACGCCGGAGGAGACGATCACGGAGGAGCCAGTGGCTGAATCTCCAGCGACGGAGCCTGAAGTTACGGAAGAACCGAAGGAGATTGCGACAGAGACAACGGAGGAACCTGCTCCGTCTGAACCAGAAGTTTCCGAGGAGGTTGAGAAGAAGGAAGTAGAGGAGGTTGAGGAGAAGGAAGTGGAAGAGGAGAAGCAGGAAACAAGTGGGGAGGTTGAGGTACCCAAGGAAGAGGAACCCACTGAGGAAGCCCCAGAGCCAACAGAACCTGCTGCTGAGCCAGAGGTAGAGAAGCCAGCAGCAGAAGAAGCAGAGGAGCCAGCTGTGAAGGCTGATGAATAGAGAGAAGAATCAACAACCCACGATGGCTACTAGTTTGTGTGTGTATTTTCAGGTCGTCTACTCTTTTTATTCGCTTATATTTTGTTTGGGTTTTATTGATGTCCATTGGAGATGACGAATGCAGTCGGATCAGACAAAAAGCACAGCTCCACCATGGCCGGTAATTAGAACGACGAACATCTACTGGGAATGGGGGAGGGAGGGTGCTGGCTGTTTCTGGTCCTTGCCTGAATCGTTTATGCTCTTTTCTTTCAATATATGGTTTGGAAAAATGTGTTATCTTCAAATAATCTTATTTCAACTTCATAAAAAGTGAAAAAACCAACGAGTTCTAAATTACGCACCAATCTTTTGAATCCACGATGAACTCATCTCAAGAAATCGCAAGTGGTCTCCCCTCACATTTATCAGAACTTCAAGCCTGAACATAACACTAACAAGGCAACAGCTTCTTTTGTCTTCTCCGGTGATAATCTCACGACGATCTTTCGCGATAGCCATGGATGGAAGAAGGAAGGAAGGTGGCTGTGAGGTTCCGAGGTCTTGTAAATGTAAAGCCGGGAAGACAGACCACTAAAACCCACCCTCAGTTGGTGGATACTTCATTGACGTCCAACAGAAAAGAAGAACCTTTCTCTGCTCAGCCTGCAGAATCTGCATGATTTCACCACTTCAATATAACCTCACAAAAGATGACATGCTGTAGTTTTAAAAAGAGCTCCTTTTTTCCATTATTCTCAGATACATCTCCATCTACCTCCTTCTTTCTCCCATCCAGCAGTTTCCATTCTTCCACTTCATGAATCTGCACAATTCTAGCCACCCAAGAATGCTCGGAGCCTAATATGGTCTTATATCATACAATCAATTGTTAAAATTCAGTATGACCTAAATTTTATTTGACCGAATTCACATAATATATAATAGATTTCTAAAACTTATAGTTGTATTTCAATATTTATAGTAGATTCATTCCCCAAAAGGGTTTCAGCTAAACGTAATGTGACATCTGTTCAGGGATGGATGTAAGAAAGCAACGCTCAATAAGAAGCTCAACATAGTCATCCCTGTTCTTACTATTCACAACAATGTTTTTGCCTCCTCCTGGGATCCTAACTCTTCAACTTCTCTCGCAAATGTCTGTCCTAAGACATCAGAATCAATGAAGTCAGCAGGCATCTCCAATACGTGAGCAGTAAGAGAACCATTCTCTCGACACACCAGGACCTGCAGCTTCCTCGTTCTTAAATTCTATCATATATACCACATGTGAGATAAACTCAAATGGCTATACCAACAACTCGGACCTGTCAATAATCATCTCAAATTGTTAGCATCTCTCTTTATCATTATGACGAGGAAGAAGAAATGATTTTGAATTCCTTCCGCCAATCTTAATTTTCTCTTTATTTGAGGAAGGACAATAGTTTTGAACTCTTTCAACTGCTCTTATTTTATCTTTATTTGAAGAACTCTCTTTATAAATAAAGAATCCATCAAATATTTCAAATCACCCCAAAATTGAAGAAGGACAGGAGAAAGAAGGGAGTGAAAAATAGTGAGGATTATTTTGAGGGAGAGAAAAGAAAGAGTGATGAAAAAATAGGTGAGATGACTTTGTAGATATTGAGAAATCTAAGAGTTGTGTTTTTCTATTAGTGAATATTTTCTAGAATATTTTTTTTATAAGAAAATATTATAAATCCTATTTTTCATAGTGAGATCTTTCTGGACTCGGTTCCCATGGTTTTTTCTTAATTTGGATTTCCACGTAAAATTCTCGGTGTCTTTTTTAACTGGTATTTCTCTTACTTCTTGACTATAAAATTATAACAGTGTGGGAAAAATACTCTTGATATTTTTTGGGTCACATCTGCTATCATTTTTTATATCGGTTAGTGGTGTAATTGTATTGTGTAAGTAAGTTCTGTCTATGATACTAGATTTTAAGTGGGACCGTTTGTGACCCCTCCAGCCTTTTCAAGGAACTTACTTAGAAAGAAAAATTTTGTTTAAGAAGATTGCCAAAAACATTATTTCCTGAGAATTATCTTGATCAGTACTATCCATGTTTATTTCAATTCTCCATATTATCTGAATTTTTCTAAAAAGATATACACAAATGGCTATACTGTCACACTCCTAAATTTTCACCGTGCGGAATAGGGGGAATAGGTGTGCGGCGCCGTGATCCCCAATCATGACCAGCCTTCCCCGATGCGCTTGCTCGTTGCGAACACAAGAACACCTCACTCGAACGTTGCCTTCTTGCAATGAAACTAGATTTTTACGGGAGCCCCGCCCCCAACCCGCTCTTTCGATTCCAAATCGAAGAACCTAGGACACAATTCTTCCACTCGGATCACCACAATTGCTCAAGGAAGCTAAACCTCGCGCTTAGCTCTCCCCTTCGACTCAATTCTACTCAATTGATCGAATGCCTTGGCTTGGTGTCTCAAGGGTCTTATTTATAGGCAATAAGCAACCCTAATTCAACTATAACTAGGAATCCTGATACAACTAGAACTATAACTAGGAATCCTACTACAACTAGAACTAGTAATTATTGGGCAACTAGAACTAGTAATCCTTGGGCAACTAGAACTAGGAATCCTAAAATCCATAAATTCCCAATTGGTCCGCTGGGCCCTGCGCCCAGTTGGCGCACTGCCTGTCTGGTTTGTGTGCTGACTGTCCGACGATGCGCCAATTGCCCCTGTTGGACCCATCCTACTCGATGGTCTCTCTGCCTAGCGCGGCCAGTCTACCTAGTGCACCCAGCTCACTGTTGCGAGGCTTTCTGGAAGCCTCCTTTCGGGCGCTGCGCTCGTTCACGCCTCTTGAGAAAGGGGGCGTGACAAACCTCCCCTACTAACTGAAGTCGAAGTCCTTGTCGACTTACCCTCAAAGTAAGCTATCACCCCTCTTTCTGATTGCTCCAAGTCCTTCTCGACTCGTACCCATCTGCTGATATAGCTCGCTATCTGTTGCGATCTACTTTGCTGCCTGTGTTTGGCCTTCCTGGCCAGTCGTGGTCTACTATCTCATCGCGATCCACGATTTCTACTCATGTCAGACCTCCTTGGCCTGCATTACCCGCACTCCGCTGCGGTCCCCTATGCTGTGCCCCTGCTTGGGCTACTCGTACGCCCAGATGCTGCCTCCCGCCCATTTGACTCGTACTTTTTGAAAGGTCAGATCCGCCTCCTGGATTGGCCCATCCGCCCCTCTGTTTAGCCTGTTTACCTCCGGCGCGTTTGTGTGGCCACGCCCTTGGCAACTCCGATGACTCCACTTAACCGGATTTCTCTAACACCGCTCGCACTCTCCTCGGCCTCTCCCCCACATTGTCCAACTCGACGTTGCGTAGTGTCGCCAAGAAAGTCTCCCCTTCCTTCCGCACTCCCGCCTTTGAATGTAGTGAAGATAACATAGTACGCTTGCCCCGGTTCTCGCTTCGAACCGTGCACGGTGTGGACTCGTCTTGGATGAAAATCAGCCCAAGGTGGGGCATCACTGTTGCCTTCGCTTGCCTGAAAAACTCCAACCCCAAGATTAAGTCAAAATCGTCCAACGGCACTATCATCATTGGACACGGTTGCTGCCATTCGCCTACTCGCAATAAGGGCACCGCCGTCCCTTTAATTGGCTGCGCTCCTGAATTGACCGCCTTGATCATGATCGAGCTCTTGGTCACCTCCAAGCCTAGCTCGCTCGCCTTCTCTTGCGAGATGAAATTGTTGGTTGCACCAGTGTCTATCATAGCACGAACCTTCTCTTTGCCGATATATGTCACGACATACATTAATCCCTTCGGCATCGCCGCCACTGTGCTGCTTACCGTTGTCACCTTGCTGCGGACTAGGACATTCACCAACTGAATGGGGTTCATCCGAGATCCCTCCTCTCCGTCAGAATTCTCGCTTTGAGCCCTTACGGTGGAAATTGATGATTTCTTTGAGCAATCCCGTGCAAAGTGTGGCCCACCACATACAAAACACCCATGGATTCTCTCACGTCGGGGTTGATCAGATCCCTTGGCCTTTGAACCCTCGGTCCGCTTTCCTCTGTCGTGTCCACCTCCCTGTGATTGCTTACTCGTTCGCCCATCATCTTTCCCTCTCTTCCTCTCCGGGGAAGAGTCGGGTTTGAAGTCCACCAACCCTTCAGCTGTTGCAATTGCCGATCCCAAGTCCTTCACCCCATGCCTTCGCAATCCCTTTTGAGCCCATGGTTGAAGACCCGCAAGAAAGTTGAATAATTTTTCGTCCTCGTGCATGTTGTGAATATCCAGCAATAAAAAACTGAACTCTCGGACGTAATTGCTCACCGATCCCGTCTGCCGAAGCTTTCTCAAAGCCTCCTTTGCTGCCACTCGGCGTTGAGAGGAAGGAATCGCTTTTTCAACTCCTTCTTCAAGATCTCACAAGTCACAATCCTCGGCTCCTTGTCTTGATGTTGCCTCCACCACAGCTTTGCGTCGCCCGCCAAGTACATGCTAAAGATCATAACTTTATCTTTCTCCTCGACTTCGGTTGCCTGGAAATACTGCTCTATGGCCCACAGGAAGTTCTCTAACTCCTTAGCATTCTGATTGTCGCTGTATGGCATCGGTTCCGGAACCTTTAATTTGGTAGTCGTCCCCCCTTGCCTCTTCGCTGCGATGCCCGATACCCTACTTCCGCCACTGACTCGCTCAGCCGTGCCAGTGCTTCACTTATCGAAGTCTTGTAGGCTTCGAACTCCTTCTTTAGGGAGATGAGTTGGAGACGTAATGCCTTCTCGTCGCCTGCCTCCGTGACTCCCGTGAACTCCTCTAGACGAGAAAGTCTTGCACTTACCTCGTCCTCCATCGTGATTTACCTCCTCGTAAAGCAGTTGAAAAACTCCTTGAATAGTGATTTCTGAGTGCCTCCCAAAGTCAACCCTCAACTATGCTTAAAAGTTGTCGCCTTTTTCCCAGATACCAGCTTCAAACTCCTCTCTGAAGGTGCATATACCGTTCTCTAGATGCCAAGTCTTCAAACACCTCTTTGAAACCACGGATCAAGAAAGAAATCGAGCAACCTTTGTTCTGACACCAGATCTCGATGCTAACCTTAAGTTCCGCTCAAAAGTTGTCACCTTTATTCGGATAGCAGCTTCAAACTCCTCTCTGAAGATGCGTAACCTTGCTCTGATACCAACTTCAAACTACTCTTTGAAGTTGTGTATGCCCGTTGCCTTGCTCTGATACCAACTTCAAACTACTCTTTGAAGTTGCGTATGCCTGCAACACTGCTCTGATACCAACTGTCACACACCTAAATTTTCACCGTGCAGAATAGGGCGAATAGGTGTGCGGCGCCGTGATCCCCGATCACGACCAGCCTTCCCTGATGCGTTTCCTCATTGCGAACACAAGAACACCTCACTCGAACGTTGCCTTCTCGCGATCAAACTAGATCTTTATGGAAGCCTCGGCCCCAAACCGCTCTTTCAATTCCAAATCAAAGAACCTAGGATACAATTCTTCCACTTGGATCACCACAACTGCTCAAGGAAGCTAAACCTCGCGCTTAGCTCTCCCCTTCAACTCAATTCTACTCAATTGATCGAATGTCTTGGCTTGGTGTCTCAATGGTCTTATTTATAGGCAATAAGCAACCCTAATTCAACTATAACTAGGAATCCTAATACAACCAGAACTATAACTAGGAATCCTACTACAACTAGAACTAGTAATTCTTGGGCAACTAGAACTAGTAATCCATTGGCAACTAGAACTAGGAATCCTAGGGCAACTAGGAATCCTAAAATCCATAAATTCCCAATTGGTCCGCTGGGCCCTGCGCCTAGTTGGCGCGCTGCCTGACTGGTTCGTGTGCTGACTGTCAGACGATGCGCCAATTGCCCCTGTTGCGCCCATCCTGCTCGATGGTCTCTCTGCCTGGTGCGCGCAGTGCACGCGGCTAGTCTGCCTAGTGCGCCCAGCGCACTATTGCGAGACTTCCCGGAAGTCTCTTTTCGGGCGCTGCGCCCATTCACGCCTCTTGAGAAAGGGGGCGTGACATATACCAACAACTGAGACCTATCAATAAGCATCTCAAACGACTCTTCCCACTCTTTGACATCAGGAAACATCATCATCACCAAATGCCTCCTGGCTTCATAATTAATCACATCTTCATGCCCAATAATCCACTGATAATCATCAGCTGGCTTTGCAATCTTGATTATGAGAGCACTAAGTGATGACTTTCTATGTCTCACTAAGTGGAGTCCAAAATCTGAAGTTGTTCCGTCTCGGGATTGAATTCTTTTGTAGCATAATTCAAGAAATCTGTCATCCGACTTTCAAAAATCTTTCGACGAAGAACAGGTTGACTCTCCCTGACAAAGCCGGTAAACCATGAACACCATTTCAACTAACTGCCATGATAGAGGAAGTTCCGAGCTACTATCTTCCAATTTGCATTTGGTGACTCGGCGTCAGAGGAGCTGCTGATCGGTGGTGGTAATGGAGTTTATAGCCAGCCGGCATAGGGGCGATGTCGAAAAGCTCCAACATGGTATTCTTGTATTTGAAAATAATTCCCACATTTTCAATCTTCTAAACAACTTCTGGTGGCTCACCACTTTTCCCGATTTTACCTATCAGTTCTCATCTCCATCTTCTTTTTCCTCTTCCTAGTCCATCGTTGTTGTCCAGTGCTCATTATCAATATTTCATTTTTTGCAGAGAAAAGTTATATTTCCACAGACAGAACGTTGACGTTCTGCATCGAAACGTTATCTTTTCACAACGGAAAGTAATCGTTTTGTGTACGAAAAATAATCTTTTAAATATGTTTAGTGGAAATACAACATTCTGCGACAGAAAACAATGTTCCGCAACGGAACGACAATGTTTTTTAACAGAAAACGTGACCGCAATGTTCGCTCTATTCATTTTCCATAGTTTAGTATTTAAATTGTAAGCAAAAATTGTTCAATGGTTGATTTGTCATTAATTTTATAACTCAATAGTTGTTTTGTTAATTTCTCTTTACATTTTAGTCATAATCAAAACCTGATTAAATGTGCTCTTATGATACGTATTTGGAAAGCCAATAATAAGATTATCAATTTTAAAATAGAAAAATTAACAAAACAACTATCAAATCAATCACTAAATAATTTTTGCTAACAAATTAAACTCTCAAATATGATAAATATACGTAACAAACATCGTTGTTGTGTTTTTCGTTAAGAAACGTGTTATTTTCGCTATAGAATATTGTCTTTTTACTGAGAAAATATTACTTTTCGTTGTGAAAAGTGAGTTATTGGTGATGAGAACTGAACGATGATGACAGACCAAAAAGAGGAAGAAGAAGATGGTGATGAGAACTGATAATTGTTTTCGACGACGAGAAGACCATGTCAGAATTTTTCAGGGAGGGGCCAAATTTTTTTAAGAGTTTGCAATGGGACGCTCTTGATTTTTTTGTTCAGTATTTATGAATTTTCAGTACAGTAAAATTATTTTAATATTTTTGATTTTAACATAAACCAAAAATAAAATTGGAATTTAATATTTATTTCAACTGATTTGATTGGAGGGGAGTCATTATTGTTTTGTTAATTTAACCTTAAAATATTACATGCCACGTGTGATTGACATTCATAAACAACGAGTAAGTTTAGGAATTTAGCAGATGACGATGAAACGAATAAAGGACAGACATTGATTAGCTACAATCCAAATTACACGTGGATATGAATGATCATTGCCCCCCCCCCCAGTCCTCTTCTTCCTCCTTCCAATCTTCGTCGCCACTGAGACAGACCATTCTTCAGAAATGAGCTCCCACCGCGTAACTCTTCCTCTTTCCGAGGACCCCAAAACTCCACTCCTCCTTCACGATCCTATCCAACCCTCTTACAGCTCTAGATCTACCTTCTTCTCCATTCTCACGCTCACAAATTTCTTCATTCTCTTGGGCCCTTTGCTCTGCGCCATTATCTGTGTTTTCGTGAAGCTCGACGGCCCCCTTACCGGTCGATACACGTTGGGGGTGCTCGCGTGGATCTTTTCCTGGTGGCTCACGGAGGCCGTGCCTATGCCCATCACCTCCATGTCGCCCCTCTTTCTCTTCCCGCTCTTTGGAATCTCTACGGCTGATGCAGTCGCTCACTCTTACATGGACGACGTCATCTCTCTTGTTCTTGGCAGCTTCATTCTCGCTCTCGCAGTTGAGCACTACAACATTCATAGGAGATTGGCTTTGAATGTGAGTTGCCTCTACTTTCCAACAGCGTTTTTCTTAGTTTCTTTTTCTGTCTTTCATGGTCCGAGGTGAGGTAATTTATTGTGGACGACGATTTTCGAATGGTGATCAACGCAGATAACCATTTTATTTTGTGGAGAACCCCTTAATCCGCCTCTGCTCCTTCTTGGGATGTGTGCCACGACTGCTTTTGTCAGCATGTGGATGCACAACGTGGCAGCAGCGGTTATGATGATGCCGGTGGCTACCGGACTCCTTCAGCGCTTTCCCACGGGACCCTCCCAATCCGATTACGTGGGTAACTTCTGCAAGGCCGTGATTCTTGGGGTGATATATTCTGCCGCCATCGGTGGCATGAGCACCCTTACTGGAACGGGTGTCAACCTCATCTTGGTCGGGATGTGGAAGAATTATTTTCCGGAGGAAAACCCCATCAGCTTCAATACCTGGTTCTTCTTCGCCTTCCCTCTCGCTTTGTTGATTTTCTTGGCCTTGTGGGGAATTCTCTGTTTGCTGTATTGTCCGAGAAGCTCAAGCCAAGCGCTCGCTCCTTATTTGGATAAATCTCATCTGAAGAGAGAGCTTGACATGTTGGGTAAGAGTTAATCGGCTTCCACCAGTTTTCCTTCATTTCCCATTCTTCTTGTTTCTCGAGTTGATATTTTTCAACCTGGATTTTGCAGGTCCAATGGCTTTTGCTGAGAAAATGGTGCTGGCAGTGTTTTCGGTGTGGATATTCTAAAATTTCCTTAATGTAATTGTAGAAGATCTTCGGAATTTATCTAAAAATGAAAGAACTGGGCTTGTTGCAGATGCTCATAGTATTGTGGATGACAAGAAGCATTACAGACGACATTCCAGGCTGGGGAGCTCTCTTCAATGGCCGCGCTGGTGATGGAACAGCAAGCGTAAGCTAATATCCTTACTTCTTTCGCTCTAACAAATTATATCATTTAATAACATCAGTGACCCACCGAGTTTGCAGATTATGATGGCAACATTACTGTTCGTAATCCCAAACAAGAAGCAAAAGGGAGAGAAATTAATGGACTGGAACAAATGCAAAAAACTACCATGGAACATCATATTATTACTGGGAGCCGGGTTTGCCATAGCAGAGGGAGTTAAATCCAGTGGGCTGGCCAGGACTTTATCAGAGGCGTTAAGCTTCTTAGAGGAGGCCCCGTATTTCGGAATAGCACCGGCGGTGTGCGTCATCAGCGGCATCATCACAGAGTTCACCTCGAACAACGCCGCCACCACACTGGTCGTCCCGCTTCTCATCCAAATAGCGAAGAGCATGGGCGTCCACCCACTCCTCCTCATGGTACCGGGCGCCATAGGGGCGCAGTTCGCTTTCTTGATTCCCACGGGGACGCCTTCCAATATCGTCGGCTTCACGACTGGGCATATCGAGATCATCGACATGATCAAGACTGGGCTGCCTCTTAAGATTGCAGGAACCGCCGTCCTCTCCCTCCTGATGCCTACACTTGGTAAAATACTGTCTTTAGTCCCTCTTTTCCGGTAGCTGTAATTAACTGACCCATTTGTGATGAACTCTGATCTGGGAATTGCAGGAGCTTACGTATTTGGCACGAATGAAGAGGTTCAGTGAAAGACAAAGGAGGACCACGTAAAACGTTACGTACTTGTAATTCAAATTTAAATAATTATTCGTCACCATCCTCTGCCATCGGATTTGGATTTGAGTTCTTTTTCTGCAAAAGTATCATGCCATGCCCTGCGCCTCACTCCAAAGCCTGGGCCTCGGACTAAGCCTCGACTTGTTTTTTTACAAGTGGCCAGCCCGACGGCCAACTTTGACTGAGGAGCCATCGCTTCAGCCATAAGCAACGACACTGTGTTGATGATTCTGCAAAGCGCACCGCTACACTGAATTACGAGAGTTGTGGCTAAAAAAAATAGCGCCACTATGCAGACTGATAGGAAATTAACAAAAAAACAACCACGGTATCGAGGGCTCAATAACAACTACTTACCCATTAGCGCCGCGATCCCCGATCACAACCAACCTTCCCCGATGCGTTTGCTCGTTGCGAACACAAGAACACCTCACTCGAACGTTGCCTCATCGCGATGAAACTAGATCTTTACGGGAGCCCTGCCCCCAACCCACTTTTTTGATTCCAAATCAAAGAACCTAGGATACAATTCTTCCACTCGGATCACTACAATTGCTCAAGAAAGCTAAACCTCGCGCTTAGCTCTCCGTTTCAACTCAATTCTACTCAATTGATCGAATGCTTTGGCTTGGTGTCTCAAGGGTTTTATTTATAGGCAATAAGCAACCCTAATTCAACTATAACTAGGAATCCTAATACAACCAGAACTATAACTAGGAATTCTACTACAACTAGAACTAGTAATCCTTGGGCAACTAAAACTAGAAATCCTAGGGCAACTAGGAATCCTAAAATCCATAAATTCCCAATTGGTTCGCTGGGCCCTACGCCCAGTTGGCGCACTGGCGGCCCAGTCCCCTTGGGACCCTTCTACGCCAGTTGGGAGCGCTGCAGGCCCGGGCAGTGCAACGGCCTAGTGCGGTGCCCGCACTGGGCCTGACTCCCAGTCGGGCCATCTTCTGCTTGGCGGTTATGCGGCCCAACTCCTGGTGATGGCCCAACCATCCTCGTGTGCCCCAGACTCCCAACAGCTCCAAGCTTCCTGGAAGGCGCGTTGGCTTGTCTGAAAACCGTTGGTCGTTGGCAGTTGGCCGTTGCCTGTCTGAATAACTGCCTGCTTGGCACGCTGCTTGTCTGGCTCATGTGCTGACTATCCGACGATGCGCCAATTGCCCCTGCTGCGCCCATCCTGGTCGAAGGTCTCTCTGCCTGGCGATCGCGGTGTGCGCAGCCAGTCTGCCTAGTGCGCCTAGCGCACTGTTGTGAGGCTTCCCGGAAGCCTCCTTTCGGGTGCTGCTCCCGTTCATGCCTCTTGAGAAAGGGGGCGTGACAATGAGCATTGAACGATGACGACTACGAATCAAAAAGAGAAAAGAGAATATGGTAATCAGAACTAGATGAGTGAAATCGAGAGGACGGGTGAATTACCGAAAAAATATTCTGAAAATTAAAAATGTGAGAATTATTTTTGACAACGAGAAGACTATATCAGAATTTTCTTTGATGGCATTGTTAATATTTAAGTTGTTATCTAATAGTATTCCTATCACAAATTACAAATATAAAATTGCAGCTTAGGTTGAAATTAAATAAATAAATGGAAATGAGTCAACCAAATCCAAACGGAGGAGTCGCATACACCGCGTGATGATTGAGTTGAAGATATACGTAAGTAGGACTGTGACTAGGACTAAGACTAGGACTAGGTAGCGAGTCTATAAATAAAATATAGAATTGTTGAGGCCCTCATTAATAAAATTCTCCGGTCTTCTCCATAACTTCTTCTATCGACCGAGACGCCGAGACCTGTTGGGCATAACAGAATATACACCCCTTCCGAATTTGAGAGCGCGGGAGCCCTGGCTCCTGATCCCGCCTTTCACAATAGGGAACTGTTTGTCCGATCCAGCTGCCCCCCGGTCACGGAGATCTACTGCTCCGGCCAAGGGGCTTTCGCTGTCGCACCAATTATCCTCTTCCGCCGTTCTTTACGATGCTCAGAATTTGCAGAAGACCAAGAGCATCTT
This sequence comes from Begonia loranthoides, assembly GCA_022433065.1. Lineage (NCBI taxonomy): Eukaryota > Viridiplantae > Streptophyta > Magnoliopsida > Cucurbitales > Begoniaceae > Begonia > Begonia loranthoides. The sequence goes on from CM039481.1 coordinate 230,640, forward strand.
TAAGAATAAGCCTCGCAGCCCCGCCGATTTAGTCCGACAGACCCGCGATCTCCTTCTTTATGTGGACCTCAGCGTGGATCCTAAAGATTCTAAGCGAGAGGAAAAGGTAGGATGGATGTCCCCCGATCACCTTTTTTTTTTTTTTTTTATTAGCGTGCTTCTTCTACTCTGGTTACTGTTAAGGCTTAAGGTTTGCTTAGAGAAACAATTCTCAATTCTTTTGTAGCGGCTCCTTGAAACCTTCTTTTCCTATCGCCTGCTTTGACGCGCTGTTGAATATATTGGGAATGATCATATGAATTGCAACATTAATTCCTTATCGGCTACGTTATACAACAATTTTTTTACTTACTTCGGATCATATTTTTAAGTTCGAACTGCTAGTTTTCTGGCAATTATTCTCCTGAAAATTCATAAATTGTAATTTGAGATTCATGGATTGGCTTGGCCGAGTATCTGAGTCTCTTTTTTTTTGTTTTAAATTTATGCATTGCGACTTTCTAATATTTTTCTCGCCAATGCTTTCCTAAGCAGATGTTAGAAATAAGCAAAAATATGAGGGAGTTGAAGGTCATTCTTTATGGAAATGACGAAGCTGAACCAGTTGCCGAAGCATGTTCTCAGTTAACACAGGAATTTTTTAGGGAGGACACTTTACGGCTTCTGATCAAGTGTCTTCCAAAACTGAACTTGGAGGTAAACGGGATTGGACTAACGTCTACATGGATTATTAAAGTGCATGACCTGCCTGTAAAAGTTTATAACTCAATTGTGTTTCTCTTGCTATTACCTAGTCATGATAACATTTGCATTCTGTAGACCCGGAAAGATTCTACTCAAGTTGTTGCAAATTTACAACGGCAACAAGTTCATTCAAGGTTGATTTCATCTGATTATTTGGAAGCAAATATAGATCTCATGGATGTTTTGATTTCAGGGTAAGTCATTATTAATGGATGTATGAGGAAAAATGTTCTTATATGCCAAAGTAATCCGATTAACGAATCAATATGAAAAAATAGGTGAAGATCTGCAAATATGCAAATGAAAATTGATACTCAGTTACGTTCTTTGTAGCAGATTTGGTTAAAAAATCATTTATTATTTGAACTTTCATTTAAAATTTTTTATGAATCTATTTATTCCTACATTAATATTCACTCTGAAACCTTTTGATGTTTTTTGAAGTTATGAAAACACAGATATGGCTTTACATTATGGTGCCATGCTGAGAGAGTGCATACGGCATCAAAGTGTTGCAAGGTGAGTTGAAAAGAGTGTTTGATCTCATTCGTGGCTATATGCAGCATCCTTTAGTGGAAATTTGTATTTTTTTTAATAGGTGATGGAAAAGTTAAATAGTAACTGGTCCAAATATAATTGAATGATGCTTTGGTTTGAACTTCGATAGTTGTGAACTTTGAAGCTTTTTCTATGTTGGATTTGTATGCCATTTTCTTCATTTTTTTTGTATAATTATAAGCGAGTTTGGTGGATATATGTTTATCTGTGTAAGAATCTGGATCTAATTTGTATTATTTATCAATTGTCATGATTTTTGGGATATTCTGTGGTTTGCAGCTATGTTTTGGGTTCACAGCATATGAAGAAGTTTTTTGATTTCATACAACTACCAAATTTCGATGTTGCTGCAGATGCTGCTGCTACTTTTAAGGTTGAATACACTAAGAAAACTCGTTATGATTGATTCCCAGTCACTTGGGTTCTTTAATTTGTCAGTTTTCTCTTAAATGCATTGCACTTGAGTATGCTAGGAGTTCCTTATTTGGGTAGCTATGTTAAACTATATATAGGTCCTGTTTGTATGATTTGGTTAGCTGCAATTTTCACTCATCTTCTGTTAGGTAGATACATGCTACACCAGAGAACCAACAAATTCCTTTTTTCAGCCTTCAATAATTTTCTATGATCTTGTTTGACAGATAGTACATATGGTTAATGTTTTTCATTTTGGAATATATTAGATACCTAGGCAATTTGCATTGGTTGTAATATCATGTCATAATATTATTTTGTGCAGGAACTCTTGACAAGGCATAAATCAACAGTTGCTGAATTTCTCTCTAAAAATTATGATTGGGTATTCTCTCTCTCTCTCTCTTTCATAAACATAAATTAAACAAACAACCTAGCTTATCCAAGATGTTAAAAAACGACGGGAAATTAACACTGCAGACTCTATAGTTTGGAGTCAATGATAAGTCAAACCCAGAAAAAATTTTGCTAACAACTAAAACCTTGAACTATAGAAAATTCTTAGCAGCAATCTTGCAGTCACGTTTCCCGTCCAAATCCGTCGACGTTAACACCTCTGTTTTGTTGAAGCCAAAGACCCTCGAACGGAGACGAAGGATGTCAATTATAAGGGGGGTGAGGAACTTGCCCTTTGGAAGATGGACGGGCGTTTACGACCGTCAATTATCGGGCGATGACGACGATTGTCAATGGCTGTTGGATCGAGGAAAGTCATCCTCCGCTCGGAATTAATGACCATGATCGAATTTGTCAATTGTCCATGGCCGTTGGATCGAGGGAGGGACGTCCCTTATAGGGATTGACGGTCAGGATTGAATCTGCCATTTTTCAAAAGCGATGGCGGATTACATTCCATGGCCGTTGGATCAAACGAGGGACGTCTCTTATATTGGCAGATTTGTATCCATCGAGAGAAGAAACGCTATCGTTTAGCATTTAGAGAAGGACCCTTAGTCGAAAACGAACGTCACTCGTATTAAGAAGGACGTTTGTTATGGCCTGAACGACGTCGTCTTAAGACGAGAGACGTCCATTGTGAGGCTAGCGACGTTTGTAATTGGCAAAACAACGTAGTATTGGGACGGGGGACGTCCGTTATGGACGAGAGACATCCGAAATAAGTCCAGGGACGTTTGTTATGGAAGAGGGACGTCCACCTTAATTGAAGGAATTCGCGCGTATTAAAAACGTGTGCTTTGCACGTGTCCCTTCAACTGAAAAGGATTTGGTGTCCATCATGACCGTTCATTTCGATCTAGGGACGTCCTTCGCTCGATCCAACAGCCATGGATTGTCGTTCGCCATCACCTTTGGAAAATGGCAGATTCAATTATGGCCGTTAATCCCTATAAGGGACGTCCCTAGCTCGATTCAACGGCCATGGACTATCATCTGTCAATGCCTTTGGAAATTGACAGATTCAATCATGACCGTCAATTCTAAGCGGAGGACATTTTTCCTCGATTCAACTGCCATTAACAATTGTCGCCATCACGCGATAATTGTTCAAATGCCCGATAATTGGTAGGAGGGACGTCCCTCGCCCCCTGATAATTGACATTCTTCGTCTTCGTTCTACAGTCCTTGCTGTCAACGAAACGGAGGCGTTAACGTTGATGGATTTGGATGGGAAACGTGACTGCGAGGTCGCCGGCAAGAATTTCTCATAGTTCAGGGTTTTAAGTGTTAGCAAAATTTCTTCAGCGTTTGATTTGTCGTTGGCCCCAAACTATAGGGTCTATAGTGTTAATTTCCCAAAAAAGATGTATGGCGCTAGAAAGAAAAAAAAAAAAAAAGAAACGCTTAATGTTTTGGTATCTGATCGAGCGACGATACCATGGTTTTTTTGTTTCTGGTTTCAGTTTTTTGCAGAGTATAACGTGAAGTTACTGGAGTCTACTAATTACATTACCAGAAGACAAGCTGTTAAGGTAAGTATTGTCAAATTGGAATCATATTTCAAAGAATTGTGTAGAAAGATACAGCTTCTGCGGTAGTAAGAAAGATTATCATGAATATAATGCGTATACCACACCATTAATTTTGGTTTGCTTGGAGGGCTTCTGCTGTTGGAGGATGATGTACCTATTTCTTAAGTTTGTTAACATTATATGAGTTTTGTCCCTACGGTTTTACTACCTTGACCAAGAGTTACAGTGTTGGTTTCTGAAAGTTTTCTTTGGTTGCATTATCTTATCTCTTCTTTAAAGTTGGTTATTCCGTTACAGCTGCTTGGAGATATTTTATTGGATCGATCAAACTCGGCTGTGATGACACAATATGTGAGCTCGAGAGAGAATTTAAGAATTCTGATGAATCTACTCAGAGTATGACATCACATCCTACTTTCCTTTTTAACGTTGAATACCATTTCATTTATCTGCTCATTTCATTTAAGTTTTAATTGCCCAATTTACATAATGAAAAAGTAAATAAACAAGAAAAGTAGATTTAATAATGATTGAATTTGAGCAAATCATGTCGTTTGAAGTTTGGCATAATTGGTGGTTTACTGGACTAACAGGAGTCAAGCAAGAGCATCCAGCTAGAAGCTTTTCATGTTTTTAAGGTACTTAGTATCACATATATTTGAAAATAATTGTGGGCGATTTTCTAACTTTTTATAGTTTTTTTACTAACACGGATGTGAATCTGACAGCTCTTCGTGGCAAATCAAGACAAACCAGCTGACATTATTAGCATACTAGTAGCAAATAGAAGCAAGCTTCTACGCTTATTTGCTGATTTCAAAACCGATAAAGGTAGAACTACAATACATTTTGACAAATTTAGATCTATTGCTGTTTGGTTCTAATTTCGCAAGACATTTTTTGTTGTAGAAGATGAAAAGTTTGAGGCGGACAAAGCGCAAGTGGTGAAAGAGATTGCTTCCCTCGAACCGAAAGAAGGGTCGTCATGATTGCCCAACGGTATGAGCAATAAGTTATGTGGATCTGCTCAGTTGATTGATTTAATGCAATATTTAAGATAAGCTTTAGCTCCGGCGTTTCCACTCGCATACATCATAGAGTTCCTTTACCTAAATGTGTTGTTCTTCCCAAAGATATGATGTGTAAAAGGTTAATAAATGAAGTGAGTCAATGAAATAGAGTTGCAAAGTATGGTATTGTAGGTAATTAAGAATATGTGTCCACTAGTGCGTTGTTTGACTGCTAAAACAGTCTACTCTAGCTGGGTTGTAGGGAGGTTGACCATGCATATGGTGGATGATGGACCATGGATGGTAAATGAGTTGTGCATGAGTGGGACGAAGGACCCATCTGGGTGAGGTTGTTTCAGTCGGCTCAGCTGAGCCTCAATAGACCAAACAATAGAGGTCGTAGAGAGGGGGTGGAAGTGGGTCCGTTGACAAGATTGCGGTGATTTATTTACACAGGCTTTGAAATTAAAAATGGGGGGGGAGAGAAATTCGAAATGAGCACAACAATCAATACACAACATCCATCATTCCATCTGGGGCCACCCTTCCCTCTCTGTGCTCACAGGGTCAAGTGGAGACGTCCTTTTCCTTGTGGGTGTGTGTGTATATACTAAATATATATATCCATATTATCCTTTCTAGTCAAAAGGAACAGCTCTCCAAGTTCAACGTCTCTCCCACTCAACCCAAATGGATTGGAACCCAACTTCTTAAATGCTCTCTCATGCATATGCATCTCCAAGAGAGTGTGGCACCAAATCTCAGCACGTGGGCAGACGGTGAATGCCTATTTTAACGAGTATACACACTTGAAAATGAAACGACACTTTCTAGTTTTGACGGAGGTCTGCACGTGTGTGTCCTTACAATGCCTGTTACAACAAGAAATCATTCATATGTCTAGTGGTGCTTCTTTCTCGGAGGAGGGGGTCCACCTGCACTCTCTCATGTACCTCCTCCAGTTTCCACCCACGTTTGAATCTGTCCGACTCCATCCAAGCCCTCAAATTTTGATTTTATTTGGACTTCCATCAGTGTCGGTTCCGCCGTCCACGTGTGCTCGGTTGTCGCTGTTTCTTAATGATTCCCCCCACCCCCCCCCCCCCCGTTGGGCTGCAAATTTACCATCTCTTACCACGCTACTGGGAGACTCTGTTGATCATCCACGTTTCGTTCGTTCAGAACACATAATTTTGGGGGTCACGTCACTTGCATTCACAACTAACCTTTCTCTCAACTTACCAGACAACACCTTGACTTACATATATTTACCAAAAGCGACGCCGCTTATGTGTCTGTTGCCGACGGCCGACCTTCTATGCAAGGCATTAGGATCAGTGTCACTGTCACATCAGCCCCATCTCCACCGTAGAATTTCTACAATGGGGCTGTCAGAATGGGTCCCACTCTGAAAAGATGGGCCCAACTTCCCAGCTGCATTTTATCGGGTCGAAATCCGGCTGCCTATAGCCGAAACTCCAACACGCCGGAGACGCAGAGCAAATTCATATACTTCCTCCTATATCTTCCTCTATCTCCTCCCTCACTCTTCCCTCGCCCACTTCTCTTTCAAGATGGTTTCTTTAGAAAGTTCTCACTCACACTCCACTCGATTTCCGCTGCCCAGGAGCTTCTATTCTCCTGCTCCTGCCATTAAAATTAGCAGAAACATTGGCCGCTCCATGCGCACCATTCGCTCCAATTTCTTTGAAGAAGAACACAGCGGCTCTTCACCTTTCTCCGCCGTGGAAAAATCGACCCATGTCTTTGAGGACCTTACTGATTCTGTCATCGACCTGAGGGTGGGCGAGATTGCGTCGCGAGATGCCAGATGTGCCGACTCCCCGTCGGGTAAAGGAGAGGTTTTGTTGGAAATTTCCCGCGCTTTCAGTGATTCTTCCGGTTGCAGCAGCGATATCTCCGGTGAGTTGCGGAGACTCGCGACGTTGCCATCCCCGGAGAATGTTTCCAAAAAAGGAGGGGAAGTAGGTGACACAGAGCTGGAGCCAGAGACAGAGCCCGAGCCATGCCTGGGGTTCCTGCTGAGGCAGAGCTTCTCGACCGAAATAATCGAGAGCATCTCTGCCGACGATCTTCAGCCAACGGTTAAACTTTGCATAGACGGCCTCCGGTCGAACTCAGTTGTAGTTCAACGATCAGCTGCAGCAAAACTCAGGCTTCTAGCAAAGAATGATACCGATAATCGGATTCTGATAGGAGAGTCCGGCGCAGTTCCTGCTCTAATTCCACTCCTACGGAGCAGCGATCCATGCACACAAGAGCAATCCGTCACTGCTTTGCTTAATCTCTCGCTGCATGAATCTAACAAGGCTCTGATCACCAAAGTCGGAGCTATAAAATCACTGGTTTACGTGCTCAAAACCGGGACAGAGACTTCAAAGCAGAACGCAGCGTGTGCGCTGCTGAGCCTTTCTCTGTTAGAGGATAACAAGAGTTCCATCGGGGTCTGCGGGGCGGTACCCCTTTTGGTTTCGCTACTTGTTAATGGATCCAATAGAGGGAAGAAGGACGCCCTCACCACACTTTACAAGCTCTGCTCAATTAAATCGAACAAGGAGAGGGCTGTGAGTGCTGGAGCGGTGAAGCCGCTCGTGGGACTGGTGATGGAGCAGGGGATAGGTTTGGCTGAGAAGGCGATAGTGGTGCTGAGTAGCTTGGCTGCCATAGCCGAGGGAAGGAAATCAATTGTGGAGGAGGGTGGGATTTCCGCACTTGTAGAAGCCATTGAAGATGGTTCGATTAGAGGGAAGGAGTTTGCAGTGTCGACCCTTCTCCAATTATGCGCCGATAGTGTGAGTAACAGAGTGTTGCTCGTGAGGGAAGGTGGAATACCTCCTCTGGTGGCGCTTTCTCAGACTGCAAGACCTCGAGCCAAGCTCAAGGTAAATCATCTTGATCAAATCGTCATCATGAAACATTTTTTGGGTCTTAAAATCTCTGATCCTTGGAATCGAATTTGCTAATTTCGCAGTCGGAGACACTTCTTGGGTATTTGAGGGAACAGAGACAAGAAGCATCTTCATCAAGTCCCGAAGAAAATGGCGACAACTGCAGTGCCTAGCGTTGTAGAGTTAAATGTATATATGAAAAGGTGTTCATAGATTGTAAGTTTTGCTTATCAAAGAAGATGGAATTTACAGCAATCTGTTACCGGAATGCTGTTAAAGTACGGTCGTGTTGTAGAAACAATGGTCCTTTCTTCTCGGAAAGTGTAGTAAAGACTCTGATTTTTCGTACGTCGAGATAAATTTCCCTGCAAATCTGTGTCGGAGAGTAAATTCGTCGTGGAAGAACGTACAATCATTACTAGCTCTGCTTGCACGCACGTAATTTGGCCGAGTTCACCGACCAACTCTGTTCGACCCCACCTTCAGATTTTCTAATATATGTTGGCCGAGTTTGTTGTCGTTTTCGTTCCATCCGGCCTGTTCCATCAGCGCTGGAATGGCTTATGTTCAGTTCAATCCACAGGTTAGGTCAACTCCCAGGTCAGGATGAAAACGCCAAGTTGTGTTCTAGGCGCTGAGTCCATGTCGGCGACCTGCAACATGGGAAGAGCCTTATTTGACAAGATCGGCTTCTTGATTTGCATACATTCTTTTGATGAAGCCGCCGTCGAATGCACATCTGTGCTGCGAGTTCTGCAAATTATATCTTAAAAACACGCAAATAATTGAAATATGGTAGTAGCAGCATTAACTCAAGCCAAGACACTACCATTCAAGGCCATAAATTTACACCATATTTTTGAAACCACTTGGAAGGGTTAACATCAGATTTTATAAGCAACTGACATCATTTTCCTGCTGTCCTACCATCTCTAAAGCAAGTGTGAGGAGTACAATTTACAGTCACAGGTTCTAGGAACTAACCAGGATTCTACCTCCACGCAGAGCAAGTGGCCATGGCTCTCCTCTTCCATCCCAGATAGAGAAATCCATTACTTTCCTCCACTCCGTAATTCCGATTGTACTCCATCAACACTTTTCTTGCGGCATCTGCCACAGACGAACTCAGCGGAACAGGTGTGAACCCAGCCATCATCAATCTCAATCTCCATTTGCCAAGAAGTTCATGCCGTTCGACCCTTTCAGCCCCCTCACAGGCTATCATGTTCACTATATCTCTAGCCACACAGTGCTGCTCCGCTCTGATCCTCTGTTTGTCGTCTTTTGGACGAGCTGCATCTATTGATTCGAACATGGCCGTATAGTAATCCAATGTCTCGACAAATCTTGAAAGGAATGGGGAAGTGTTGGTGTTGGATTCCTGCTCGACAATGGCGACAACTTTGGGGGATAAACTCTTGACTAACCTCAGCAAACGGTCTCTGTGATTCTCAGTGCTCACACTCTCATCAGGCATGTGGTGCAATACATACGGAAAATTGACAGCCAGAGCCTCCCCAGGCCGTACCCCAAGATTACACAATTCTACCTCACACCCAGACATAGCTGCGGCATTGAACTCAAATCGCACTCCACACGATTGTGCAACTTGCGACAACCTTTGCCCTACGATATGAAGTCCCCCTCCCCGAGCATGGGCTGATTGAGAATCATCTACACCAGTAATGCGGATCATTGGAGGGCCATGACTTCCGCCCGCCCGGATTGCAAGATCCTGAATGAGTGGTATCCACTGACTCCCCTGTGCAATTTGGAAATCTATGATGTGGATTCTGGGTTCATTATGGACAGCTTCTCGAATGATAACATTTGCAGATGAGTATGCAAACTTCCAGTACGGGCAGATTTGATAGAGGACAGACATATAGGACATTAACTCCGAGCTAGTTGGCTCCTCACACTTAAGGGCTTTGTAGATTAAACTCCCTGATCTTTCTAGCCTCGCTCTCAGCCCCTCCAACAAGTAAGCACCTAACCTTTGCAATGGCTCCCCTGATACTGACACCATCTTCTCCAACACCTCCATAAAATGCATCGCTGTGGATAAATCAGCCTCGTGTATCGCTTGTGCACATCTTATAAGCACTTCTTTCAGGTTTAATTTGGGAATTAATTCTAACATTTGATCTTTCCAGGCAGCCATCGAAGAGGATTGATTTGTTTCACCACTGAAAGAGCAGTAGCAGCTGTCAACAATATCTGATTCTGGTCCCAGCAATGATATCTCCAGTTCCCTGAGCTTGAGCTTTAGCTCGCCGCCTTCAGTGTTTACAGAGCACCCACTTATTGGTGATCCGTATGTGTTATCATAGGAATGCTGTGGATCTGAGTAACTTAACTGAGAACCTTGGGGCGAAAAGGAACTGGTTGACACAACACTTGCAGCAGTAGAGGAATCACAAGGGATGATGTCAGTGGTGGCTGGGGAAGATTCGAGAGTAAAAAACTCTTCCTTGCAGGAGTCAAAGGAAACAATCGTCTCTTGGCTGCCAGGGTTAGAACATGCATTGTCTCTTAATGCACGGAAATGCGATAAATAGTAGGAATTTATGTCTTGCATAGGCTGCGCTGAACTTGGGTGCTTCTGAGATGTTTGCATCTGAAAATATGGAATGATTAAATCCAGAAGATAGAATTAGAAAATGCTATTCCTTTCCAGCACAAGTGTTTCAGAAAACTTGGTTCATGTCTTCCCCAGAAACCAATTCAATGTCATACAGTGAACTTAGGACATACTCTGGTGGCTACGTAGGTCTTGAAAGAAATAAACGATATATTTCAGTAGTACTTGTGTCAATCTCATCCTCTTATGAACAACAATTGTCACAAGGCATCAGCAAATCTGCAAAAGAAGGGAATGAAATGATTCAACACTAACAAAACCAGCAAGAAGGTTGAAGAAAAAACAGAAACTACCAGCTTCAAGCAAGCCCAGCAAAGAATCACAATCAGATAAAGGAGAAATCATCTTAATCATAACGTTTGCAGCCAAGGAGGCCCTAAATTAACCAAAAAAGATAACTAGGGTCCAGTTTATGCCGAGCAACTTGGGGATCATACAGAAGAAAGCCGCAAGGGAAGACTTGAAAGGGTCATATCAATGAAGATTCTTGGGAGCATCAAGCATAAACAGGTAGAATTGGCAAGATTCTTGATTTACTGTTTCCTATAAAACATAATTTCCTAAATTCACCTGTACTTATCTCTTATCTGTTTGATTACTGACAAAACAAATACTTAAAAATCAAAATCTTCTACTCTCATATCCCTTTGAATTACAAATCACCCAAAAAAATTGAAGTTATTTGATTGAGATTTAGTTTGACAATTTTTGTTAGCATTATCTGTTCAAGAACAGGCACAGGTCATAACAATTCTTCTCAATATTCTTTCAAGGAAATATTGACTATTATACCATTTAGGTAGAGTTGATTGTAATTCAACCAAGATCCTTGTCTTGACTTTCCCTCCCCCACCCTGGGAAATTCCTGAAACTCGTCCTGTTTTGCTCAAAGCAAAGATGATATCATCAATTTCACAACAGTCACAAACCAAACAAGACACACAGTCAAAACACCATTTCACTCTGAGCATGCGACATAACCTCAGAGAAATTTGGATCCAACTCAAAAACTGAGCTGAAGGCGTCTAAATAAATCTAATAAAGAAATTTACTATCTGTAAATTATGGAACAAACCCATATAAGAAAAGGAAATTATCAAGGAGTAAATGAACCTGATGACCGCCTTCCAAAAATTGTCCCCAAGACGCAGAAACACCGACGATAAACACAACAGACCAAGGAAGAATGAAACTTCGAAGGATTTAAGCAACAGAAGTTGGACAAATACCTCTATCAAAGAGCACTCCCGGTTCAGCTTCTCGCCCTCAGGTTTCCTCAATCGAAGATACGGAGAGTAACTGGGACAAGTCTTCTTCTCTGAAATTGCTCTCTGGTTGACACCAACTTTAATATAAAAATACACACCAGAAACGATTTAGTCCAGGAATTCAGCTCTATTTACGGTAATACCCTAACGCGATGACTTTGGACCATGATTTTTGTCTAATAATTTGATTTATCCTGCCTCCAAGAAGACGAAAGTTCCATGCAAGTGTTTGCAAGAGAGACGACAGAGGAGGAGAGCTTCATAAACTGCTAAAAGTGTAGGGTCAGATAGTCAAATCTCAAGTTTAGTCAAACGGTGGAGTTTGAAGAAAATCAACGAAGATGAGTAAAATATAGTGCTGCTTCGTTGACACCGCTTCGTCGTCGTCATGCCAGAAAACGATCGCCATCATCATTTTTCTTTGGATTTTTGTAGTAAAACTGGTCGTCGACGAACCAACCCATGTGCGATTGATACCACGGTTTCGTAGAACAGTGTGATGGCAGTAGTGCAAAAAAGCAGAAAAGTAGGGGGTATAGTTGAAAAGGCCGGCTACCAGGAAGATGATGGAAGGATGACGCGGCCGGACAATGGGAGAAAGCAGCATCTGTTAATCTGGTTTATTTAATTCAGAGCAGTTGGGTTGAACTAGGGTTCGTCTTTGAATGAAATAATTAATTGAAGCGGAGGCGGTCGAGAGATTTTCTCACCTTCCTCGTAAATCAAAAGGTTGGAATATTTTTGAAGACTGGGTGGGGGGGGGGGGGGAATGTCCATGAACATACTCTGCAAAAGCTTGGAAGCAGACATCTCGCTCGACTACTCCATGGAAACTACTTCAGCTTCTGACTACTTCAGTATTTTATTTAATTACCCCGGTTTTTTGGAAACATCAAAATGGAGAATGTAGACTTCCAACCGAAAGGAGAGACTTTTCCAGATTGGAACCCCCCTTGAACAGCAAACAAAAAGGTTTATTTGAGTATAAAAATATGATCTTGACAGCTTTTGATCTCCTTAAAAACAACAACAAACGACAAAATCATGTTAATATTACTTTTTATTAGACAAAATCTGGTCTCTGATCAGAGCGAATCAACACCAATGAAGTCCATGGCCATCTGCTCTGTAAGATCCATACTCTGCCTCCCCAGGATCCCCACCTTCTCCAATTCGACCGATTCTCCCTTTATCATTCCCGTCAAATCCACTCGGCTTCACTTAAAGCCATCCCCGCCTGCAATTTCAACAGTCCAGATTGCCCGTCCCCAAGACGATCCAGTTAACCACACGCAGCTGCATTTTGAGGTTTCTCCAGCTTTTCCGAGTGGAACCGCGAAGCTTGTGATCGTTGGAGCAGTTGCTTTGGGGGTAGCTTTTTATCTGCTGGGATGGGATGGGCAGAGAGCAATGGCGCTGGGTCCGGAAGGGCCATTAATGGAGGAGTTCTGGGAAAATGTGAGGAGATACGCACTCTACGCTCTAACAGTAAGCACGGGTGCTATCTATACCATCTTCCAGCCTATTCTGGAGTTACTCAAGAATCCCATTTCTGCAATCCTGGCTCTGGCACTTTTAGGAACCGGTGTTTACGTTGTTTCCCAAGTGGTGTATGCCATGGTTGGTGTCTCCAACTTCACTTATGATTATGGCTATTGACAATTCAATAGCAGTCCCTCCATGCCTCAACTCCTCTAGAGATTGTGCTCAATTCAATATGAACATTGCAACACACGTAAAAATCTCATTGAATTTCAAGTATGGCTGGATTTCTAACTGTGAATAATGGCCCTCCATATCTTCTTGGTACAACTCATAAGAGGAAACTCCATTTTCTTGCACTAGAAAACCAAGCCAGCCACAACCAACATTCCATAGTAGTTCACAGTAGAAACATCTTCAAGCACCATCACTTTAAAGATTAACTAACTGGCCGGTGAAAGCCCCAGATTCATATCAATCCCATCACTTTCAGGCATACTTCTTATCTCATTGAGAAGCCTTGTGAGCTTAACTAACATAATCAGAGCGCTCCTTCGTAATGGAAGATTCTGTTAGTAGAGCATCAGTTAGAGTCTGATATTCATGAAGCCAGTCTTGGCTGTTGCTCGGATCACCATGATCATTGTAGAAGACTAGTGAGCTATCTTGTCTCCATCGACTTAAAAAGTATATGTCTGGAAGCTGGAAATAGTTCTTCAATATGAGCACCCAATTCGCATGTCTGCATAGCAAGCCAGAGGATTCAAATTCCTTACAGGAGCAGTGCACCTGCTCATCGTGCAGAACCCACATAACTAGACGTACTTGGTCCATCTTCTTGAAATGTCGTACAAGATACGAACTATTTCCCATTTCGGAAGCAGCATGATGCATTGACAGCAATATTTCCTGCTGCAAAATATTAAACGCAAAAGGCGTGAGAATACCTTGCGCGTGATCTTCAATCGGTGTGCTTGTCTTTGTTCGCATATACAGCATTTCGGGAGGTGTCTGATGCAATAGAGTGGCTGAAACACTAATCTGCAGCAGTTCAGAAAAATAAAAGATGATATCATTTCAAGACATTTAGTGAAAATGTCACTTTGGGGTCATCAATGAAATTTCAATTTTGAAAAGTATACCTGCTCAAGGAAGCCACGCAAACATGGCTGCAAACTGAAAATTCCTTTCACAAATGATTCAATACTCTTAGAGTAAGTGGAAGTCTCCATTTGAGCAAGCACATAGCCTCGTACATATGCGCGTGCCCAAAATGAGCGTATGGAATATAATAAAGCGATATGCTAATCGGAAATGAGGCCGAACATTGCGACCATTTGATTCCATCGAGCTTCAAAATCCTCTGTATTCTCCACCCAATATAGGGAATCAAACTCATATAAATTCTGCATAACGAGTTTCTTGGGGAAGGGAGAACCAACTAGATACCTTCGAAAAAAATATTCCATTTAGAAATGACATGCTTGATGCCTGGAAATTCACTTTGTAGGGCATCTCTAAGCCCGGGATCAAGATCAGTCAAAATTGTTCAAGGGCATCGTCCACCCATAAATCGTATAAAAGTTTGTATGAACGGAGGTTAAAATAACTTTAAATTGAAAATCAACTCGTCCTAGAAAAATCCGTAAACCAGACAGTTCAAAATACGATAACTGCAGAGCCCATGCAGAGCAACGTGGCGTTTCATCCTGCAGCAGTATGCAACCAAAGAAAATGGTTCTGCCATGGTTATCAATCCCAAGCCATGCTCCAAAGAGCAGACCATAAGTGATTGAACAATAAGAAGTGTTAAAATACACTACATCTCCAAAGATGTTGTAAGCATTAATCGATTCTCCATAGGACCACAAAATATGTACAATTTTATCATTTTCATCCACAGTAGAGTCATAAATGAATTCTCCATCTACTTCTTTTGTAGCCTTACATGCCTCGAGAAGTTCGATTGTATCAGTTTCTCGTTTTTTACTGAGCAATGCCCCCTGTTCTTGAACAAATTTTTTTCGGTTTTGAACGAAGTTTCCCAATTGCTGACTAAGTCTGGATCGCTCTTTTCTAATGGAAAATCCATTCTTTCGAGCAAAATTTCCATAGTAACTGAAAGCATCATTGTCGCTCTTAAAAACCATTCCCACAAAACGGGAAACCATGGCTCCAGATTGCGCCATTTCAGACTTCACCAATCGAGATGGAGTAGAAGTTAATTCAGCTTCTCCCTCGAATGTAATACAACATTTCCAATCCCCACATGGACATTGGTTTCGTCAAGTCCATGGGTTTTTTGAAGGTATTGATGCCATGAATCAAAACATTTGAGTATGACTAAGACAATGAGTAACTCAGAGGCCGCAGTAAAACTAGAAACGTCTCAAAGAAGTAAGAACAACTAACTGAGAGACTCGGAGCTTCATGAAGTGTTAACAAGTTAAATGTCCACATACCATTAATCAACCTAGGCACGCCGTCCGAACATGATAGTTAAATTGGCCAAATTTTGAATGCGACAAAGAACTGAATCCTACTTCTTAAGAGCTGAATTCTAAGTAGTAGTCGAAGAAGAAATTCATGTTCAGACGCTAACTTAGAAGCCAGGTAAAACAAACCCACATTTCAAAATAGCGACTTATCAAGCTATAGTTGAACCCAGCCTGCAAAACAATCTCCTCTACAGACAGAACCAAGAGAAGAGAAACAAATCAGCCGACCAAGGACCGTTTCTTCACTGTCAAGTTCTAAGAGGGACTTCAATGGAAGTAAGGATCGCATCTGCACAAAAAAAAAAAAAAGAAAAGACGATTTGATGCGAATAAAGCTTCATATACCTCGATCAAACTGCTTTCTCCAGTTTCCGCTCACCGTTTCTGTCGCTTCAAGTCCTGTTTAAGGTCGCGCCCCGTTCTTCTAAAAGCTTAAAAAAGTCGGTAATCAAATGGGAGAACCAGAGTGCGAATGAGATGAATTATAACACTCCACACTCTACCTTCTACAGAGGAGAAAGAAACTGGGTAAGGGAGTCAAAAATGCTCCTTGATAATCCGGAGACGAGTGTTGGGCTTCTCTTTTCATATTCGGTAATACAATTGGGCTCTGGGGCATCGTGAGCCTCTGCTATTTTTCTGTTCATGCATCGATGCGATGTAAAACTTCAGTTCTTGCGATCTTCTTCGATCACCCTTCTTGTTTTTAACATTTGATTAGCACATTTCTCCTTCAAACTCATGGTATTTTTGGATGAACTCTTGCCATTTGATCACATTGCTGACAAATGACGGTCAAATTCATGGTATTTTGTCTATCGACGTAACTTTGTATGTTGTGTTCTAGGCTCGATCGTTACCCTTCTCGTTTCATCTCTGAATATATCCCACCGATAAACATTTTGTGAGATCTAAGAGTAGTGTTTTTTGTCCATTTCTATCCTGTTTAAACTCTTAGTTATTTTAATTCATGTCCATTTCAATCGCAGTTCCATGTTTTCGACGTCCAAATGCCAATCCTAAACTATCTCGTCTTCACCAAACCAGTCAGGACTGTCTTGTTGAGTAATTCTAAAAGAATATTTGGCAAAACACACAAGGAAATAGAAGGAAAGCAGCCGTTACTGTGCGGCGGAGAGGACGGAGGGGAATCAGCCGGCCACTCCGGGCTATGATACGTGACTTTCAAATTTTGCTTCGTGGGAGTTTTATTTAATGGGGGCTCCCCCTCGTAACAAAATCTCAAATCCATCTCATTTCACCTCAGGTTTTGGCATTTGGTTGGATTATCTGCTGCTCTTGCATTTGGAGGAGGCTGAACCAGTGGGAAACATGGCGGGTTACGTGGAGCAGCTGGAAAGACGGGGGCTTTCTCTTTCTCAACCCGACCCTGTCGTCTTGGAGCTTAATCGCTTGCACAACCTCCTCTAAGGTTCTCTCTTTCTCTTTTCCCACGTATATCTCGTTGGATTGGATTGGTTAGTTCCTATGCTTCTCTTACGCTGTAATCCTTTCACCTTCGCAGAAAAAGAGAGAGAAGTAGGAGTAGCTCATGGTGAAGTCAAAGCTCTGAGAGCAACAGAAGCACAAAAAGATAAAGCTGTAGAAGAGGTATGAACTTTTTTGACTATAAAGTTTTCATTTTTCTGCTGGCTGATGTTTTACTGCCGTTAGTCCAAGTCCTGTTTGTGATATTGCAGCTAAGAATGGAGGTAGATAAGCTTGATGACAAGCTAAGATTCGCTGAAAATCTTCTCCATCATAAGGTGCGTTTAAAGAGTAGCTCAGAATTTGTGTCAAACGAACTATGATCAGAATTCAGTCTGATTTCAGACCTGTCTTTGCAGAATCTTGAGCTTAAGAAATTAAGCAAGGACAAGGAGGATGCAGTGGCTGCACAATATGCTGCAGAAGCAACGGTCAGAAGGGTTCACGCCAGCCAAAAGGACGACGATGCTCCTTCTATGGAGTCTGTCATTGCTCCGCTTGAAGCTACCATTAAAATCTATAAGAATGAGGTGAGCTTCAAAAATTTTCTATGGCGTGGATAATTTATCATGAAAGAAGACTTCCTCTGCTCTTTGCTTTTCAGATTGCGTCTTTACAGGAAGATAAGAAAGCTTTAGAGCGTCTCACCAAGTCGAAGGAGGCAGCTCTGCTTGAAGCAGAGAGAATTTTGAGAAGTGCGCTAGAGAGAGCTCTGATAGTGGAAGAGGTTCAAAACCAGAACTTCGAGCTGAAGAGGCAGATCGAGATCTGTCAGGCATGGCGTTTTAAGTATCTGATGATATTTATTTGACGTAAGTAATCGATGAACCTAATTTTGTTCGGTCTAAATGCAGGAAGAGAACAAAATCCTGGAGAAGACCAATCGCCAAAAGGTTTTAGAGGTCGAAAAGCTATTCCAAACCATAAACGAGCTAGAGGAGGCCATTCTAGCCGGAGGGGCAGCAGCGAATGCGATTCGCGATCATCAGCGGCGGCTGGAAGAGTTGAATGTATGTAGTATTTATTCTCATTTTCTGCTGAGATCCCGATCAACTAATCAGCCTTGATTGTCGAAATCCTTATCAGGAGGAGAAGAGGACTCTGGAAAGAGAACTAGCCAGAGCTAGGGTTTCTGCTAATCGCGTTGCAGCTGTGGTGGCCAATGAGTGGAAGGACGAAAGTGACCGAGTAATGCCTGTCAAGCAGTGGCTAGAAGAGAGAAAGCTACTGCGGGTAACGACATACGAATTAAAGAGAGAGATTATCAATTTTTTCTGTATTCATAACTGTGATCGTGAAAATTTACAGGCGGAGATGCAACGATTGAGAGAGAAGCTAGCAACGTCTGAGAGAACAGCTAAGGCCGAAGCACAACTCAAGGTGAAGATGTTGCTTCTCGAATTTATTTCCATTAAGGAAACTAGAAATCATCCCTTTCCATTATCAAATCCAGGAAAAGTTGAAGGTGAGATTGAAGACGCTGGAAGACGGATTGAAGCAAGTTTCAAGCTCCCCCATGAATCCTAGCGCCACATGCGGGTCTCTAAAAACAGAAAAATCCAATAACATTCTTGGTTTCCTAACTAGCAAGACCTCACGGCCAAGGGCATCTGCAGCAAGCAGGAGCTCTACTCTGCAACAAGCAGATAAAAAAGGAGCTGCAGGGGAGGTAAGGAGATCAAATAGCCTGAAAAAGAGGTATGGTTCTGGAGAAAATGTGTTGAAAAGAGGTATTTTGGTAACAAAAAACAGAGTAGTCGATAGTGGTGAACAGGTGGGCGTGGAAAATAAGCTAAACACAGTCAACAATGGCGATGATGAAGCTGACGGAGAAACTAAAACCGCAGGCAAAACCAAAAGTGGTGGCAACGTGGATGATGGAGATTCAGTCTCAAGCTTTTTGCATGATCGACTGCAAAAGGAGGTGATCCATCTCAGGAAGCTATGCGGAGTTAAAGATGATTATATATCTGCTAAAGATGAAGAAATTAAGGTCAACTCTTCAATGGCCTTTCCCTCTCTCTCACTCTCATTGTGCATTATGAGAAGAGATTAACTGCTTGTGTTTTCAGATGCTGGGGAAGAAGGTTGATGCACTAAACAAACCTGTAGAAGTAGAGTCAAAGAGAATGAAGAGAGAGGCAGCAGCATTTAAAGAAAAGGAGGCAGTGACCAGTGCCCGCAGGGTACAACTCAAACGGCAGTGACATCTTTCCAATTCTATCAACTCCATGGTTTATGCAGCTAAGAACTACTGGAGGAGAAGACGAAGAAGACAGAGTCCTGCAGCTAACATTTTGTACAGAATTTCAATGACTGGTGCATTTGTACATTCTATTGGAGTTGAATTTTCATGGCTGGACCTAAGCCACCATGCCTTTGATTTGTACAACCAGGGACAAAATATCCAATGCATCTTGGCCTGCGGATCAGAAATTCCAAATCTCTGGAATTTTGCTAAAGATGGCAGCCATTTATGACAAACTTCATTAAACACAAACACTACAGAGAATTTGATAGCAATTACTTTGAGAGGATAAAAGAGAATTACTTCAACCTAATCAATAGAATAAAAGAGAAGAAGGAGAATACCCAGATGCAAGATGCACAATCAAATAACTCAACAATGGCCGCCGGCGATCCTTCGGGACATTTACATGACTACGCAGGCAGAAGGGTTCTCTTCGCTGAAGTAATCGGAAGGACTCGCGTAATAATTTAAGCCTCTTCCCCCGCCATAGCTGTCGTAAATGGGCCTTCCAATATACTCTTGATTTTGACCCGGAACTGGCCCGCCCCACCCATACAACGGCGGGAGAGGAGCTCCAATGGCGTAAGATGATGGGTACCCTGACACAAGAACTGGCTGGGGGCCTTTAGGAGGAGAAGGCCCTTCCTTTGGTGGGCCGCCGGCTTTTGCTTTCTCAGGCTCTTTTTCAGCAAGCTTCGCTGGCGCTGGATCTCCTTCCTTCTCCTCTGTTTTAGGCTTCTCCGCCTCTTTCTTCTTCCCCTCCGCCGCCTCTTTCTTCTTCTCCGGTTCTTTAATATCTATGCTCACTACAGATTTTCCACATTTGGAGCGTATTTTATCCCTCAGTTTCTCAGGTTTGCTGCTCGACACCTTGATTGTTACTGTGTTTGCCTTCTCGTCATACGCCTGGTCTCCGATTTCTCTCGTCCGAAACATTCAACAGAGCACAATCAAATAAATTGACAGTTGAAGCATCGAGATTTAAAAAACAATTCGGAGAGAGAGAGTGGTAGGCACTAACCGGAGAATTTTGCCAGTACTTTCTGTACTTTGTTATAGCAGCGATGGCACCCGAGATCAACCTTCAGCACCATCGTTGTAACCTGAAACCATTAAACTCAACCCCATGTTATCATAATCTACAGCAGCAAGAAGATTACTATGCTAAGGGGGAAAAAAGGAACAGTTCCCTGAATTCGACTGATTCAGATCCTTTTACAGAGAACCAAATAAATTCATGAAAAAAACAAACTTGAAATTTCATGGGAAAAGAAGTTGGATAGGGATGAGTGATGAAGAAAACTTTCAGACCTTCTCCGACATGGCTGCTTGTGAGGATTAGATCTTGACCCAAATTGAGTGACTGTAGAAAGAGAGAGAAGGAATTAGGTTCGAAGTAGAGAGAAGTCGCACAGATCAATACGGAAACATTCTTTTAAGACAGATTGTCTCTCAAAATTACAACTGGGCTTGTAGCTGGAAAACAGAGGCTATCACCTCTGCAACATGTCAAACCAAGGGCCAAGTAGGTGTTATCTTGAAAAAAACCTCTACTTTAATCTTATAACATCAACGATTAGGTCTGTCGGCACATGCCAATCACATTTTAACACCAGCCCACAAAAAAAGAATCGTGGGATCATCTTTGTCGGAGATTTCGTTTTTATTAGCGATGCAGCTTCATGTGCAGTGTTTGATTAGTTGACCCACTTCACCACCCCCTATTTCGCCATTTTAGTGCTTTATATTAATCTGAAGAAAATGCAATTCCTATAGTTGGTGAGGAAATGGCCAACTGATCAAACGATGACGGCTGGCCAAACTGTTCTTTCCGCCGGCGCGTCTCCTCTGAAACTGATTCCATATCATCTTTTCAAAAAGATTCCATTTTTTTCTACTACGAATTAGTTTTGGACTCGATGATTTTAAGGAAGAAGGTCCGTGATATTATGAATGTGTGCTCTGTCGGGCTTCAACATAATCAATCAGTTTCTTATCTCACCAGCAAAGTTCATCCTTTGAGACTCTGGGATCCCTCTATCCGCCATGAAAAAGCATCAGAGCCTTTCCGCTTGGCAAGGATTTTCAATCCCCAACTCCACGAATTCTTTTTTATCTTAAAAAAGTTGATCAATTGGGCAAACAGAGATGATCTGGAAAACCAACTTGTAGAAAATTTAAGATCTTTTCTTGAAATCAGACCAGCTTTCATCGACCGGATCGACGCTATACAATAACAATTTCAATTCAGTATCTGGGTCAAGACGACAGCGGCTCTCGTCGCTGAAATGTCTTTCATATGTTCCCTTTCCTAGACATTAACTCCACTTGCAGTTGCAGGAAGACGCATAGATTTCAATCTCGCTCCAGAACTCACTCATCACATCACTGTTTAATGGTTACAGAGCATTCACTGATTGAACAAATGGATAGAAGTTGAATTGGTGGGACTGGGAGGGGAATCATTTCCTCAAATTTAGTGTCGAAAGTGAAGAACATCCATCATTTAAAGATAATTTGTTTCTAATTCTAGCTAATAAGTACTCTTCCTGCCAATCTGACTCCTCTGTTTTACTTTTCGTAATCTTTGTCGTTATTCCATTTTGGTCGCATCAGCGGAAATCAGCTCTAGCCATTACCGTTTTCCTGGGCTCCACCGCTCTCGTCTTATATCTACTGTTCGCTCTCGCAGATGACGGTATATCCTGACCCCACCCCTGTATTTCTTCGCCTACATTTCAGAATCCATTATTTTGGAAAGCCGAGTTACTGCACTGACTAACTATCTAGATTGTTTATGCAAAAAAATCTGGACTTTATGATGAATGTTTGGACCCTTTTAGGCGTAGCTTGTCTGGTCCATCCCTTCCTTTCTCAAATCGTTGCTTTTAGGTTGAATTTCCCTCTCCAACAGGTTAGATATGAGATTTACAGTCTCATCAAGTAGTAAATATAGAGACCCTCTTTATTCTCATGCATTTTCTCTTAAATCTAAGGTTAAGAATCGAAAGCCCAATCACAAAACGAAGAATACGAGGAACACCAAGATTTACATATAAAATTTTTACTAAGTTTTTGACACTAAATACGGGTTTAACTCGATCTAAATAGAATTTGAGGTTCATAGCACATTTCCACGTCAGATTTGCAGAACGCTTCACGCATCTCTTTAAATGCTCTCCTCCCTCTGCTTGTAGTAGCTCCCACATTCAAAGAGAAAAGGCAAAAGCTTTTCCACGGTGAAGAATCTTAAGCTTCAACCAGGAAATCTCAGGCAAAGCTCTTCCTATAGCAGACATGGGTGAAGTATGTTTTTTCTCTTCTTTTTCTGTTTTTTAATACGTACTTTCAGTTGGTCTGGACTAGCACTTGATTTCAAGGATATCGTAAAATTAGAGTGTCAGCAGCTGAGATCTTTACATTTACGTCGATAGATACTTCCATGGCGGTTTGAACTGCTTTTTCTGTTTGTTTCAGAAGGATAAGAAGGAGGAAGAGAAGAAAGAAGAGAAGAAGGAGGAAGAGCAGACTGAAATTGTATTGAAAGTTGATATGCATTGCGAAGCTTGTGCTAGGAAAGTGGCAAGAGCCCTCAAAGGATTCCAAGGTCAGTATTACTTCTCTGAAAGTAGAGGGAGAGACGGGGGCTTAAGCCACAAAGTTAAGTACAAAATGCTTAATTATTGGTTAGAACATGCAAAAAGAAGAAGTCACGGATAAACTCTGGCCGTAATCGCAGGAGTGGAGGACGTAGTAACAGACAGCAAGGCAAAGAGGGTGGTGGTGAAGGGGAAATCGGCAGACCCCGTCAAAGTTTACGAGAGGTTGCAGAAGAAAAGTGGGAGGAAAATTGAGATGATCTCACCTCTTCCAACCCCACCTGAGGCAGACGGTGGTTGCAAAGAAGCAAAGGAGGAAGATAAACCACGAGAGCAAAAGGAAGAGGTAAGACTGTTTTTGTTTTGGTAAGAAACAAGAGAGAGAGAGAGAGAGAGAGAGAGAGAGAGAGAGAGGAGCCCACCCCCTCCCCTTTCTGACATGAAAATAACAAAACAAAGCTCGTCGAATCGACGCCCCACCGCCACCACCTCCACCAACCAACTCCTCTCCTTGGAAAAGCACATTTCACTGTAAGGCACGTAAGAGCAGCTTATAAAGGGAACCTCCCCCTCCATGAAAACGACACAGAGTTGAGGAACAACAAAAAGAACAAATTTTTAGCTCACGGGTGCTTTCGCTTTTCCATTTGTTTCATTCTTTGCCATTTTCTTCGTCAGAAAAAGCAAATGCATCCACACCGATCACGTTTTCTCACGTTCCTGATATATCCATATTGACGTGAGAATTTACATGTAGCATTTTTTGCCTTAATTACGCTCTGAGAAATCCAAAATTCGTGTCAGTCTCCACCAGCTGTTGTGACAGTGGTACTCAAAGTTCAAATGCATTGTGAAGCATGTGCACGAGTTTTAAAGAAGAGAATCGGAAAGATAAAAGGTACATTTTTTGACTTACGAGGTAATCAATCCCATCTTCTTCTTCTTCTCATGAACTAATAAATCGTCTTCTCTCTCTGATTTGCAGGTGTAGAGTCGGTAGAAACAGACCTGTCCAAAAATGAGGTAGCCGTTAAAGGGGTGGTCGATCCCACAATGCTGGTTGAATATGTGCTGAAAAGAACAGGCAAGCAAGCTTCAGTAGTGAAGAAGGAGGAAAAAGAAGAAGAAGAGAAGAAAGAAGAGAAGGAGAAGCCAGCAGCAAAGAAAACTGAGGAAGAAGGCAAGAAAGAAGAAGAGAAGAAGAGTGATGATATAAAGAAAAGTGAATATTGGCCGTCAGAATACCACTCGGACTATGCATATGCGTTCCCCCCTCAGATTTTCAGCGATGATAATCCAAATGCTTGTTCAGTGATGTAATCTACTCACTGTTTTTTCTGCATTAATAATCATTCATGCAGAGAGTAGTGATGTTTTAAGCAAATTAATTTCTCATCACCACTTTCAATATTTGGTTTCTCTTCAACTCAACTCACACTAGACCCAGCTGCACTAAACAAGCAAGTCATTCAGTCCCACTAATTAAGCCTCATCAACCGACGGGGTTGGCCACTGAAACTAGGCCTTGGTCGGGACTAATCGGCCTTGGGATGGACCAAGGTACACTATGGCAGTCCACCCTATAAAGGCACGAATGACCTAGGTGTGGGTCCGACCAATATCAGTAGGGGTGCACAATCCTATATCGCTTGGGAGAGGAAATGCATGGTCTATCAATAGGGTTTTCTTCCCTACCTAGTACAACTCGTTTTTGGCTTATCTCAAGAATAAAACTGTGTGGGATTCAGCACAAAGCTGACAATATTATACTGGGAGGACGTTAAAACCACCCCCACGGGGCCAACCCAAATTTGGGTGGTCTAAGGTCGGACCCGTGGGCCTTGAATCTCGAGTCGACCAGTGAGCAGCCCAATATTTGGCTTAACGTCGCAACACTTGATACAAAGTATTTTTGCATTGGGTTGTTTTGAAAGAACTAAGAGGAGAATGTTTTTCACTAGATTCATGTTGTACATCCCTCCCCTGCAACCTCCTATGCCTATTAAACTCAGAGCAGAAAAGGCCACATTTATAACAGTCATACCGAAAAACAAGAATTCGACATTTGTGGACGAGAAGAAGCCGATATTACAAATAGCCAGACTTATGATTTGAGTTAGATCGGAGAAAATACTCTTCTATACTTACTATCGACTATCGAGTATGACCGTTTACACGATTTATATACTAATGTAAGTGTATAGCTAATGTGTTGAGTTTGTATCCCCTCCCAAACTATAGTCAGTCTGAGAAAAGACATAGAATGATTCTTATTACACTGCATTGTCAGGTTCTATACACCTTTCTCCTCACATTTCAAAAGATGGGGAATGAGGCAGAGCACTGGTCAAGCAGTAGATGCAGGAATTGTGAATGTCAATGGCAGATCCATGGCCATATCAGACCCCAGTTATTTTGATGTCAGCTAGAGAATCAGAGAGCCCATTCCTATTGTCAAATGTAGACTTTATTGATTGTATTATCTTGGTTCCTTCTGGAGATGGTTGAGGAAGATGCACATGAAAAGAGCCTTCGTCGGCTTCGCGTTTTGACGACTGCTGCTTCATGTAGTTGTATAGTTGTCGATGGAAAGGATGGTCGGTCGAAAAGCAATTCTCGGTCTTGTTGTCTCTCCGAGAATTTCGAGATGATCCCAGCCCGTCTTCTTTGCAGAAATGAGGCAGAGATTCATGGTCAATTATCTGCATAAATCATCAAAGCTATGTCAGATTAATAATTGGAACAAACACTTGCATTTTTGAATTGTCCACCCCTAAATACCTTAAGAAGCTCATCTCTTCCACACCCTGCCAACACTTGCACTTTGTTCCGAGTTCTCTCCTGCAAAAGCGGTCGGACAGCCTGAAAGCACAGCCCTTCGATGAGAAACAAAACATTTAAACCAATGAGATTTCATACTGCGTATGCCTCTACCTTCCAACACGATGAAAATATGCGAGGAGTATTTACTACATAATAAGCATGCGTCTTCTCCGGGTAGTTCAAGTCGTCGATGGTCGATATGATCGTCATTAACTGCAACAAAACAAAAATTAGAGTCGACTTTAGTCGCATCAGAAACACAGACTAGTTAAAGCTCGAAAAGAAGAGATTTCACATACCTTTATATGACTGAGAGCTGAAAGCTTCAAACCTGTCATGTCTAAAATTTTGATACAGCTTGTGATTGGCCGCCTGCACTTTTTTGACGCAGAAGGCTGCGGTGGAATACTCAGGTCAGCACCGTGCAACATTTAGAAAATAGATGAATTGAAAGTCGAACACGTACCAAAACGATGCGATCTCGATATTCATTGATTTGAATGTGTGACTGCACATAGTGATGAACCTGCAATGACCAAGAACACTAGAATCATTGAAATAAAAAGATAGACAGATTGGATCAAAACTGGAACTACAAATGAATATACTTACAGATGCTTTGTCAAATGAGCTGAGGCCAACGCCAATTGCAAATACAGGCAGGCCCTGGAAAGAATAGGATAAGTTTGAACAATAAGAAATCATGCATGGCCAACAAAGAAGGATAACTAGGATTGGATGCAACAAAGAATGAGATGGGTATCGGTTATGAAAAAGGACCTCTTTTGAGTGTCCTGAAAGCCCTATGAGATGAGACTCACGAACTGATTTGTAAATATCAGGTGGAGCTATAGGTTTCTGCAATAGGAACAGAATATTATGACTGTAATAGCGAAGAACAAGTAACTTATTGTACTTTTTGGAGGCAGATAATCTTTTGAACTCGAGAGCATTAACAATTAAGTGTTCATCGATAGAGTTGTCGTTAAAGAAATCACGTTTTTATCCCATGATCTTTTGTGCTGAGTGATTTTCAAAGACTCCAGATAGAAAGGTTTTAGCGATTTTAATGAATTCCAGACATAAACAAGTTGAAAACTTCAACGCACCAAATTGGCTTTTCTCTGCAGTTAGTGCTTATGCAGCAGCAAAAGGTCTACCTTCTGATGTTCTAGGCAGTAATAACATGAATTTTGGCTATCTCTAAAGTTCATCACTTACCGCCAATATGTCGTCAATCTGATCTTGAACCCTCCACCGTAAACAGTCCACAAGCTGCAGTAATTGAAAATCTTGTACTTAAGCATAGACATAGACATAGCCATAGCTGATGAACATAAGAGGATGTGAAATACAAGAAAAACAATGAGCATAAACGATAAATCCAACCATTTTATAAGTTTCAGCAACGTTCCACCCTCTCGCCTTGAGAAACCGCACCAAGTTTTCAGACAGGTATCCTTGATGAACATTCTGCTTCACAGGCGGCCCGATTTAGCAGGAGAGTAGTAACAAAGAATAAAGAAACAGATAAAAGGCCTGAGAATAGCTAAGGGAATATAGGAAATGCGAACCTTGAAAGTCCTCTTCAATGGCTCCTCAACTATTGGTCAACAAAGTAAAAAAAAAAGAACAAAAAAAGAGAGGATTAGGTGAGGTTCGGTCTGCGATAACTTTCGGAAGTAGCGAAGGAAGAAAATGAAGTGGGTTTAGGCTGACCTTGATCCATCAAAGCTTGGAGCTGATTAATGGCTTCCTGAGAAACAATCTCCATCATCTCGTACTTTCCTCAAACAGGACAAAAACACAGCAACGAATGAAACAAAGAAGAAACACCCTCCGAAGAAGTTGCTGCCTTTCTAGCTTCTCCCTCTGGGGGTTGTTCTTATATTCAACTCTACGAACAAAAAACCTGCAACTTGATTGGAAAAGAGAAAGAGTTTGTTATGTAACGACGACGACGACTTATATATTTGCAATTGGGTAGTGAAAGACAGAAAGGTCAACAAAGGTAGGCCCACGAATGAGTCATCCCGAGTCACCCCACCCACCACCCCCATGTAAAAAAATCATAGCTTTTTTTCAGAGAAACGTGAACAGACGTCTCAAATCACAAACCCAGGCTGGTTTTTTTTTCTTTTCTTTATCGGCTACTTTTGATCGTCAGTAGTTGATGCTTAAAGTTGATAAAAAATGGAATATGAGACGTGATTCGACCTTCCCTGATCTAATTCCACTGCTTTAACATATTCTCCATCGTCGCCTACCTTGTAGCTTTAGCGAGAGAGCACTGAGAAAAAGGGTAGCCTGCAGAATACGTTGTTGGGTTTGTGCACTCACCTTTTGCTTTCGGGGAAGATAGCCGAGGGAGAGTTGACGAAGATGAACACGTGTTTGGCTGCGCTTGCTCAGTCTGTTGTTGAAAATTATCCAAACGGGACACCTAAGGGTGGCTGTCAGACGCAGAAATAATGCACGCACTAATTTCCTCTGCAAAATGTTCTCTTTTTCTTTGACTTTTGGAAGGTCGTGGCATCTTGTAGTGACAGAGACAGAGACACAGAGACGCCCATCTCCGCTCTTTTTATTTCACCGCAACTGGTTACCACGCATGCTTTTGGCGCGACGCGTTTGCAGTGCTGCCTTGCTGTCGACGGTTAATGTATTTTGTTTTCGTTATAGGGATTAAATTATTTAGGGCCATTAACCAATATATATATATATATATATATATATATATATATATATGAAACATCCAATAATATTGACTAAATAAAACTTCAAGTATAAAAAATGGATGAATTAAAGTCACATTTTTTATTAAAAATTTAATTTTTTTTTTACAGTAAATAAGTTATTTTTCTGCAGTGAATCGTATATGAATTAGTTGTAATTAAATGTTTCACTTTTTACAGCGAAAGACAAGTGTTCTGTGCAAAAAGAGTATTTTTTGTAACATAAAGGATAATTTCTGCAGCATATATTTGTTTTCTGCTACGTAATTTTTGTTTCATCAGCGAAAAATATGTATTTCGCTAAGAAAAATATGTACGATAATTGAGCTTCCTTAATCTTAGTGTATAACTTTGCATTCTGCTTCAAAATAGAACACACTAGTCTGAGTGATTTTCAAGCAAACTCCGAACCTTAATTTTAATCCTTACTATTTGCTCCAATAGATTCTACTGAGCCTAAAAAATTTAAATTTTTAATAGAAAACGAGACAACGATGTTTGACTCGTTTATTTCTTAGAGTTCAGTGTTTTATCAGTTATTTATAATTTATTGTTTGTTTTGTTAATTTTTTAATTATTTAAATTGATTTTGGTGGAGCTAAAACCACATAAAAAAACAGGGAAGAATATAGTTTTTCTCTCTTTTTTAAGAAGCGAATATTTCTGTCAAGTCTGTCCCACCATGAAGCAACAAATTTCATCCATGATCCAACCACAAAGTTCCAAAATTGGAAAGAAGGGCCAATTCACTTTGACGTGCTTAAAAGGAGCCACCTTCTTGATTTATTGAAGACAACCCAGCAAACAAAGACACATAGTTGACACTTTTTTAATGGCGAATTCTGATTTCTGAGTTGAAGCTTTTGATTTCGAAAATGGTGGCCCATTTCCATTGAAGGGGTGATGATGGGTTGGGTGGGGTTGAGTTGGACTGGGCTGAGACCGTACATCTGGGGCAAGACTGGAACGAAGCGACAGCGAGGATGGAGTCGACAGTTTCTTGG
This sequence comes from Begonia loranthoides, assembly GCA_022433065.1. Taxonomy (NCBI): domain Eukaryota; kingdom Viridiplantae; phylum Streptophyta; class Magnoliopsida; order Cucurbitales; family Begoniaceae; genus Begonia; species Begonia loranthoides. Next base: position 260,058 of record CM039481.1, read on the forward strand.
ACATTCGCCTCTTTTGCTTCGTTGTAACTCTAATTCTGGTTTTCCCATCTTCCAATTCTCGTTTTTTCCTTATTTTTAGACACCCTTCTTTTGTCTCTTGTTTTTGCTTTTCTTGTGAATTCACTTCTCAATTCATCTTCCCCGATTGGAATTCGGTGTTACTTCGATCTGCCACTTACTTTTCTGAAGCAGATTCAACCAGAATGTCTTACGCATATCTTTTCAAGTACATCATCATTGGTGATACTGGTATGTCTCCCTCCTTAATTCGCTCTTCTGCCTGTTGTGTTGCTCTATTTTGGTCAAGTATTGTTCGTTGATTTGATTTTTTCCCCTTCCTTTGTTCATTTATCTAATCCCAGTTCCATGCTTATTCAATCTCTGCTGATGCCTTTCCGTTTACGTAATTCAGGGGTTGGAAAATCATGTCTTCTACTTCAATTCACGGACAAGCGTTTCCAGCCTGTTCACGATTTAACCATTGGAGTCGAGTTTGGGGCCAGGATGATCACTATTGATAGCAAACCGATCAAGCTCCAAATATGGGATACTGTTAGAATTTTCTCGTCTCTCCCGGCTTAATTAATGATTCTGTATCGTATTAACTTATTTTTCATGAATGTTCGAATTCTGCTTCAGGACTTGGCTTGTTGTTACTAGAAAAACTTATACCTGATATCAACGAAAGTTAAGATTCTACTGAATTGAGAATTTGCTATCACAAGAGCAGATTCTGTATTCCTTGCAGCTCGATTTTTTTTTCTAGATTACTTGCTTGGTGTTCATTCCTTTTATTTTCCCTGAGAATTTGCACTCAAAAATTGAAAAACTACCACTCATAAGTCAGATCCAAGAGTGAAGATTGCGATGGTTTCGTAGGTGGAATTCTAGATGATCCTGATAAAAAAAATGGAGATGCCATTGTTAGAAAAAGAAAAATGATGCCTCTGGTAAGAAAAAATTGTTCTAAAAACAACATAACATCTGGGTTTAGATGCTACAATGCGGTGCATATTTGATTTATCTCATTGTCACTACATTTTATGATGAGCTTATCTCTCTTACATTGGATCATGGTTTTAGGTATTTCAACATGTTGATTTTTTCTGCTTCTTTTGAGTTTGACACCCTTATGCTTCAATTAGCTTCTGCCATTACGTTGATGTGTCTCTTAAATATCCAGGCTGGTCAAGAGTCCTTCAGATCTATTACAAGGTCCTATTATAGAGGTGCAGCTGGTGCATTACTTGTCTATGATATTACCAGGTACTGCTTGCTCTTCTGGCTGCCCCCTTTGATATACTTGTACACAAACACAAAGATTTTCTAGCTCTATTTTGTTGATGCGATTACCTGTTTGAAATTATTTTGAGAAAGTTTTGGTCAAATGGCCATAATCTCGAAATATTACTCTCTTCGGACATTGACATGTCATTAGACTTCTGTTTATTTTCCTTGAGAAAACTACACAAATAAGTGTTTGATTTTCAAATGCAATAGTGTTGATAAATCATGAAATTCGATGAACACATCCACAGGCTCAGTAGTTACACACTAGCATTATTGGTGTCTTAGTTCTTGATATAACTTACTCTTCCACTTGATACTTTGACTTGTACATGCCATTTGATTGGTGGGTATGTTGGAGGGGGCATTTTTGGCGCAACTGTTGGAGACACGTTAAATTTCTAATAGAAAACGTGACAGCAATGTTTGCGTCATTTCCTATTGTTCAGTACTTTATATATTAGCAAAAATTGTTGAGTGTTTGTCTTATCACTGATATTATAATCCAGTGTTTGTTTTGTTAATTTTTATTTTATATAAAAATATCTTTTATAATATAAGCTTACATATTAAAATTTTGAGATATTAAAAATACTAATTACTAATCTCTTTACATTTCTAAGTATATTTTGACACTTTATATTCACTTTTTTCTATTTCGCGTTCGACTAAATATATGAATGTAAGTTTACTAAAAGTTTATTCCAATCTATTATATTCTTTTTGCCCTAATTTCCCCTTCATCTCATGTCAACGGCTTGAGTGTAAGCGTTTACCTTTCATGACTTGAGTCGAAATGAATCATGCATACATGTGGAAATGAAGGAAAGGAGTAGATAATCTGGTTTTTTTTTTGTTTGAATAATGTAATTGAATTATTACTTTCCAATGAAGGCTTAAAGTTTAAGAAATGTTTGCTGTCTGGCTTGCCTTCTTTCAGGCGGGAAACTTTTAATCATTTGGCTAGTTGGTTAGAAGATGCGAGGCAGCATGCAAATTCCAATATGACTATTATGTTAATTGGTAACAAGTGTGATCTTTCACATAGAAGAGCTGTGAGCACGGAGGAAGGAGAACAATTTGCAAAGGAACATGGGTTGATCTTCATGGAGGCATCTGCTAAAACTGCACAAAACGTTGAGGAGGTTTGATAGATGATTGCACACAACTATGTACTAAAGCTTGATTTGTTGGAAGACCTGTTCTCTCTTTAGTAGTATTTTGAAGAATGAAAATTTTTGTGCAGGCGTTTATAAAAACAGCTGCAACCATTTATAAGAAGATCCAAGATGGAGTTTTTGACGTGTCAAACGAGGTTAGATTTATCTTGTTTATTGGCGACTAACCTGTTCGGAAACTATGGGCAGAATTGACTTAGTAGTGACTTGGTGTTACTCAGATCGAATGATATATGAGTCCCAATTGCATTTTGTTTGGAAACCATGGGCAGAAACCGTACACTCGGATCTGCAGTGGAAACGGTTCAATCGAAATTTACAACCTGAATTATTCTTTTAATTTGGTTCTCTCTAACACGAGAGAAACTGCTTTAAATTAAGTGTTTGAATGATTCTTCTTCTCTCTTCGATTGGATTTTTCTTCGTTTCTTATAAAAAAACAGTCTGTGATACATTGATTTTTTTCTCCAGTCGTACGGCATAAAAGTCGGGTACGGTGGACTTCCGGGGCCATCGGGTGGCAGGGACGGGTCATCTTCTCAAGGTGGAGGATGTTGCAGTTGAGGTCTTCCGGATTTTGAAAAGATCTGTTTACTTGATGGTTGCTGTTCTTTCAGTGTCTCTCATCCTTCACATCCTTTCATCTTCTCTCTTAGTCGAGGCTGCTGCTTATTTGATTTTGAAAAATCTACAACTGCTTCATTCATTGTTGTTTATATATGTTGAAGAAAAAAACTGAAGCTTTGTAAAAATATGCTGCGTATTTGTTCATCCTTAGTCCTAAGTCTGAAACTCTACTGAGTGAAGAGCTTTATCTATTGTATGATTTTTCTCTCGTCTCTCTAGGTTTGGTTTTCAACTTTTGGCATCTCCGATTAGCTTAAGGCCAAACAATCAAAAATTTCAACTGGGTTTCGTCAAACAATAACCTCTGAAGGATCAAAAATGATTTTTTTTTAATTTTCTATTAATAAGATTTGATTTTGATGTTTTTAATGAAAAGAAAATGGTCAAAATCGCAGAGCATGAGATCAACATATGATGAGGATGTGCTGTAAGGCACAGTCCATGGGAGTGGGCCGTGAGGTGAGGCTAAGGTCATTTTCTGCGGCCAGTTTCCCTTTATTTCTGTGGTTGGGGCGCTGCGGGAATGGTTAAGGGATTGGGATGTGCTCGGAGGGCAACGCCACGCGGGTGAAGTTCTAGATCTACTTAAATTCCTGTCTTTTACCGTTTTTCTTCCTCTTCACTATTCCGTCTAATCAACTCCGCCGACATCCTGGGTCCCCTTCATCCCAAGAAAACTGCGCTCTAGGTATATATATCAGGTTGCTGCGCAGAGCGATTCCTCTTCGTTTCGTTCTTCGGTCGGGAATAATTTCCACATCGGATTTCGTGTGACTTAGAATCTGTTTTCAATTTGAAGCCGAGTAAGCTCCGGCGTGATTTACGGTATGATTGCAATGAAATTGCTCTTTCTGGTTGTTTAAGGTGCTGCAGCGATTCTAGTATAGGTCCTTTGTTGTCTGCCTGCGAATCTGAGTCCAGTCTGGGAAAAAAGTATATCTTGTCTCTTGGTATGTTGGAATTTAAGAAATTCAATACGATGCCGGGGATGAAGCTGTTGTTACTGATGCTTGTTGTTACGGTTATTGCTCCGATTGTACTTTACACTGATCGCCTCAGCACTTTCATTGTTTCCTGTGAGTCGTCTTTCCCTTTCTTCTATTATCCTAACTCACTTATTCGTCTTTTCTCTCTTCCTTATATTATTGAATTCGTTTTTTGATTTTTCTTGCAAATGGGGTTTATAAATCTGCAGCTGATGGGGAATTCATGGAAGATGTCACAACTCCTGTAAGTTTCCGGATGATGTCCTCATTTTCGCCATTTCTTTTTTCTCTAAAATTTTTTTCTGATTTGCAAATGTATGTATGTTTCTTTTCCTGCAGATTATTAGTGGCCTTTCCGGGCATTTGAACGTGCTTCCTCTGGTAATTAATGGTGTATTTCTTTCCCCTTTTCGAGCAAATTCTGTTGCTAGGGCTTACCTCAACTGCACAACTTTGCATTTTTCTTCCTCTTCTTCAAGATTTGTTATTTTGATCATAGGGGTCCTCAATTCATGAAGATCAAATTGGAATCATTGAATCGGATGATAAAGCATTTTCAGATAATGATGCTTTGGCCAAACAGATATCCTCCAGCGTTGGAAGCTCAACCAATGGTAATTTCTTCTCCATAGGTTTTTTTTTTCATTTCCATCTGTTTATTTTGCTTAATATATGGAAAAATTATTTATTATTTGGTGCATTTCCAACTTCAGAATTGGAAGATTTTGAAGAAATAGAGCATAAATCCACACGAATGTTGTCCACAATGAACGAGGAAGAACATTCTCAGGGCGAGAACTCCATAAAGCTTGTTACTGACGGACATGGTAATGAGAATGGCGACAAAAGCAAGCTGGATTCAGTAGATTCTGATGTTAACTTGAGAAAGGCATTTTCAAAGGTGGTCAAAATTCTTCCTTTTCTTCTATTTTCCTGTTGAGTTATGATTGTTTTGCATCTGGCCAGCATGGGAAGGATTGTTGTCTTGTAAAAGACTTTATGGATCCATACATGGTTTGATAATGCTAACTGCAATGCGTTGGATTAATTTAATCACTTATGTTGTTCTCTCTTTTTCGTTTTTATTTTTAATTGAAAGAAAAAAATTTACGCACATTGATTTGATTGGTTAATTCATAATGCTCTGATATTGTAATTTAGCTTTTTGCAGAAATTTATATACTTGCACTGAACTGTATATATATAGGTTACATATATGGAAGTTGCTTCTGACTTTCTTCTCTATTTTCCGCTCTGTTTCTACATACCTCAGGAAAAAGAACAACGATCTGCTAAAACTTCTGTCAAGTCTGATAAATCTGGATCAGGAACACGGAAAGATCAACTTGTCATGCCTGATGCACGGGTACGGCAACTTAGAGATCAGCTTATCAGGGCAAAAGTTTACTTGTCTCTTGCAGCAACAAGGAGCAACCCTCACTTTATAAGGGAACTTCGAGTAAAAATAAAAGAAGTTCAACGAGCTCTTGGGGATGCAATCAAGGATTCAGACCTTCCTAGGAAGTAAGTTTTCATTTGAATCATCCACATATGACTTCGGCCAAGTTCAACTGTAACCTGTTTGAACAAATGGTGACAATTTTATCGGTGCATCTGTTTATTTTGGTTTTGATATTTTCTTGTTAATTGTGGTTCAATGCAGTGCTCAAGAAAAAATTAAGGCTATGGAGCAAACATTGACCAAAGGAAAGCAGATTCATGAAGACTGTTCTGTGGAAATAAAAAAGCTAAGGGCAATGCTGCATTCTGCAGAAGAGCAATCGAGAGTGCACATAAAGCAGACTATGTTCTTGACACAGTTAACAGCAAAAACACTTCCTAAAGGACTCCATTGTCTTTCGTTGCGCCTCACTACAGAATACTATACCTTGAATTCATCTCAACAAAGTTTTCCTAATCAACATAAATTGGAAGATCCCGACTTGTACCATTATGCCTTGTTCTCAGATAATGTGTTGGCAGCTGCAGTTGTTGTTAACTCAACAATTACTCATTCAAAGGTATTATTTATTTTATGATCATTCACTTTTTTAGTTGCTCGGTAGAGAAAAAAAATAATTTTTTTTTATTTAATTCAAAGGTCTTTAAATCCATTTTTTAGTTGGTCGGAGGAGCATATAATTATATGGTCAACAGTGGATCTTCGGTTGGAGGAGCATATATTATATGGTCAACATTGGATCTTCTAACACATTGCCTTTTTCCCTCTTGGCAGGAACCTTCAAAACATGTTTTCCACATTGTTACTGATAGGCTCAATTATGCTGCAATGAGGATGTGGTTTCTGTCAAATCCACCGGGCCTTGCAACTCTTCAGGTTGAGAACATTGAGGAATTTACGTGGTTAAATTCAAGTTATAGTCCAGTTCTCAAGCAGTTGAGTTCTCCATCCATGATTGACTATTACTTCAAGGCTCATCGGGCCAATTCCGATTCAAATATGAAATTTCGAAACCCTAAGTACTTGTCTATCCTGAACCACCTACGCTTTTATCTGCCAGAGATTTTCCCAAAGCTCAATAAAGTTCTATTTTTGGATGATGATATAGTTGTGCAGAAGGATCTTTCTGGTCTTTGGTCCATTGATTTGAAGCAAAATGTTAATGGAGCCGTAGAAACTTGTGGGGAAAGCTTCCATAGGTTTGATAGGTATCTCAACTTTTCAAATCCTCTCATCTCAAAGAACTTTGACCCCCATGCTTGTGGTTGGGCATATGGAATGAATATCTTTGATTTGGATGAATGGAAGAGACAGGACATCACGGAAGTATACCACAACTGGCAGAAACTGGTAAATACTCAAAATTTTGTTACTTTTTTCTATAATATCTCCTATGATGAAAAAATTATATGATTGATTATTATGCAGGAAGTTAGCTCAAAATTTAGCTTGACAAAAAATCTTTCGAATGATAGAATGTAAAGTGTATCTGCTATTCCTTCCAATGAAAACGTAAATCTCTTTTAAGAATGAGTAGCATCTGTATACTCCTGCATAATTATGACCTTCTAGACTCTAGGCTTATGCATGGAATGTCTCAGTGGCCGTGATCTTTGAATCTCTTTTCCTTGATTAGTCTTACAACACCCGCTCTCCCCTTTTTCGTCTGCTTTGCAGAATCATGACAGGCAATTGTGGAAGTTGGGAACTCTACCTCCTGGTTTAATTACATTTTGGAAGCGAACTTATCCAATTGATCGCTCATGGCATGTTCTTGGACTTGGCTATAACCCTAATATCAGCCAAAGGGAAATTGGAAGGGCAGCTGTTATACACTATAATGGTAACATGAAACCTTGGCTTGAGATCGGCATACCCAAGTACCGGGCCTACTGGGGAAAATTCGTTGACTACGACCAAGTATATCTTCGAGAGTGCAACATCAATCCCTAGAATACCGATGTTCCTCGAAGTTGCATTTTTCTGCGTGATATGGCACCGAAAGTCATCAGGTAGGTCTGTATCTGTGTAATTAGTTTAAGTTATGAGCTATTCTTTCTGTATGCACGATGACTAGGGTTAATTATTGTCCTGAATACATTAGATTTTTTTACCAGTTGTGTACTGCTATTGCTCCCAATCTTTGCTTAATTAATTGCATTTGGGGTGTGTTTTGGCTTCTGCTTAGGTGAAAAGTGTAACTTAATGTTGTTAGAGGATACTCCTTAAGGCGGCTGATTATTTGATTGATAGCTTGATTCCTTATTGCGGCATTGACTGAGAGTATTTTATTATGCCCAAGATTAAACAATTTGAGAAAATAGTCGAAAAAGAGGAAATGGGTAAACGTTGTGGTGGGGAACAGGGGGGATTTGAACCAAGCAAAGCTGGTCAAAAGCTGAAACCTGGCCAACCCAACGTATTTCTAAATCTTTGCTTTTGTGTTGTGTTGTGTTGTGGGGGGGAGGAGTAATCGAGGCGTTTACTACGACGCCACCAGCCTTTTTTGCCTTTCCCTTCTTTTGATGCCTGTTTTCAACGCGAGTAAAATTAAGTAGAGAATCCAGTCCAGTCTCCTTTCCTTTGGTTGTAGTCATATTCTAGAAGTCTCGCCAACTTAAAATCCAGATTTGGGCAGAATGTAACCCAAAACGGCAGCATAATCAATCAGATGAACCCAACCCATAAAAGTAGCGACAGTGGGGGGAGGCAAGGCTGAAGGCACCCCCACCCCCGCTCCACCTCCAAGCGTGGCCAGTCCTTTTCTTGCAAAATTTGAAATTCAAATCCAGTGATTGGGCGAGACACTTGTCAAAAAGAGGTGAAGTGCAGTGGCAGCCGGCAGGCATTAGCAACAATAATATATAGTGACTAAAACCCTCCTAATATTACTACTTTTTGTCACTCAGCTGACTCCCCATGAATCATAGTATTATCAAATCTTACACCAATCTCTAGAAAGATATTTATGGTCACGTTACACCACATTATATTTTTATTATTAATTATATAATTCCATTCCATTCCAAAAAACAAAATTAATAAAAAAATTTTACCTTTTTCATTTTCTATAGTTAAAAATTTTAATTTTCTAAATCTGTTTTTGAAGATTGATTTGTTGGTTAATTTCCTTTAATTGGGAATTAAGAGGGTTTTGGGAGGAGGACAGGACACGCAGCGGGAAAAGAGGGAGAAGGAAAACGACGAAGTAGACCGGAAAAGGAACTAGACAAAAAAGATAAAGTAAGCAGTAAGCACCCCATCAGAGAATATCGATTCCCTCCTGCTTTCTACTGTTTATATAATTGAGCGACGGGGAACGGCAATGCTGTGCTGACGACTGCTGTGGAAGAAGAAATCATCCCAGAAGTAGCCGGAGATTGAGCCTCTCTTCTGTTGTTACCGGCGGGGGGCCGTTGTAGTCGCATACCGTTTTCAATTTGCTACCTTGGTCATTGGTGGACGGAGAGAGTGAGCGAACGAGCTAAGTACTTGTAGTGGTGGAAGAAGGGGGTCTTGGGAGGGAAGGATGGGAGGAGCACTGAAACTGGGGAGGGCTGCGCGAAAGATGTTAGCTGCAGCGTATGTATGCGGTTCGTTTTCGAGAAGAAAACCTCATTCTGTACGCTTCTCTACTCTCCTTGTAGTTGTACCTTAATCTCCATTTCTACCATTTAACTTCGCTCTGTGTTTTTTTCTTTGCATTTTGATTTTAGGGCAACACTTCAAATTCTACCGCATTTTCCCTGCGAATTTTACATTCCCACGAAATTCTTTTTTTTTTTTTTTGTCCTTTTTCTGTTCTCTTTGCTTTATGCATTCGAAAGAGAGGCATGAAAACATTACGAATAATCCCTTTCTGTTGATCAGATCTCGGATTTATCTGCTCCATCCTTGTCGAAACAAAAGTCTGCGTTCCAAGAAGATGAAGAAATAGAAGTCGCAGAGCCAACAGAATTTATCCCCAATAAAATTGCTCTGTCTAACAAGGTAATCTTCCATACCAAAATAAAGTTAATTCTCAATTTTACCATTGGATTCATGAAGATGGCATAAAACCTTCGAAATTGCGAAGAAAGATGTGTAATTTCAATTCGTATTCCTTTATGTTCACTACTCAATTGCCCTGCTTTTTTCTTTCATTCTTTAAACTTTCTTCCCTTTACTCCTCGCACTTTTTCTTTTGTTTGAGAAGGGTTTCCATCATGTAATTGAGCGAAACTAGAACGACAAACTTTTCGTGTACTTAATTCCATTACGTAAGATTGCTTGTCAATAAGGCCAAGAACCAATCCATTGTGGATACCAGCTGGTTCAAGGCCTGGCTGAGTGCGAATTCTGGAACGGAATCAAGCTTCTACACGTTTATGACTCGATATAAAATATAATTTCGACTGAACTTTCATTATGTTTACTGCTTTCAGTAAGAGTCTGCTATTGATTTGCAGTGACTTGTGTAATTTGGAGGAAAATTGTAAAAACTTAATTCGCTTTACGATTATTTGTTAATTTTTAGCTAAATGCAGTCTGATCATGAATCAGACTTTGTCTAACTTGTGATTTGCTGTTTTCTCTGCTATCTGTCTTCCTGATCCTGACTATGATTATCGGCTTATTGGTGTTGCAGGACATTTGTGCAATATGTCTAGATTCTCTGAACTACAAAAGCAAGGGCCACACGCCAGGACAAGCAATATTTACTGCCCAGTGCTCTCATGCTTTCCACTTCACATGCATCGCCTCCAACGTTAGCCATGGCAGTGTCACCTGCCCCATTTGTCGAGCACAATGGACTCAGCTTCCTCGAAATTTAAATCCACCGTCTTGCAGCCGAACAGACCCCATTTTTCAAATTCTAGATGATTCGATTGCCAATCTCCGAACTCACAGACGATCCGTCTTGCTATCTGCCCATTATGACGATGATGATCCAGTCGAATCTGACATGACTTCTAGTCATTGTCGTCTTCTTCTCTCTCTCATGCCTATTTTAGGCTCTGCTACACCTAGATTTCACTCACCAGGTCGACCGAGCAGGTGTATCCCAACTGGACCATGCCCCAACTATGCGACCCTTCATCATTTCAATTGTAGCAGCTCCTCATTTTTGCAGTCAGCTGGGGGGCTCACACCTCATATGGCATGTAATTTCTCCAAAAGAAGGGCTTATCTTTCCGTTAAACTGACAAGTCGGAAAGCAACTGACTTGGTCTTAGTTGCATTGCCAAACGGCCAACACCTGAGACTCGTCAAGCAAGCCATGGCAATGGTGGTTTCTTCCCTCCGATCCGTTGATAGGCTGGCCATTATTACCTACTACTCATCTGCTGCAGCAAGAGTGTTCCCCCTCAAACGGATGACATCGTATGGGAAGCAAGCTGCCTTACAAGTCATAGACCGGCTTTTCTACACAGGCCATGCTGATCCAATCGAAGGGCTGAAGAAAGCTAGAAAAATACTGGAGGATCGCACCCATAAGAACCCGCATTTCTCCATCCTGCATCTCTCAGATTGCCCCTCGCGTTCTTACCATTCCATTAACATGGACATGCCTATTCCCGTTCATCAGTTTTATATCGGAATTGGATTTGGCTCTTCAAACGGCTTTGTCATGCATGAGTTTCAAGAGTTTCTCGCACGATTGCTGGGAGAAGTAATAAGAGACATTGAGCTGAGAATTGGAGAAGAAGCCGGGATGATGTTTAACATAGGAGACCTGAGAGGAGATGAAGAAAAACGAATCATCATAGACATGAACGAGAGTGGGCATGTTAGTGTGACGTACAGCTATGTTGAGAGCGATGTGGATGAACGCATTACGGCAGGAGAAACCCTGATTAGGCTAATGGGAGAGCCAGACTGGGCAGAAGAGGCTGATAATGGGAGGGAAATAGGCTGCCGAGTGGAGAGCATAGATTATCACGGTCCTTTTATGGCCAGAAGATGGGCTAAGCATTTACACAACTACAGATCCTGAATCAACCCACCTGCATAAAAACAAGTCCGAATTCGAGCTCTGTAGGAGTATGATTGCATTACATTATAATTCATACATTGATTTGGAGACGAAACTTTAGGTAGTAGGTGATCATTCCATCTATACTATCTCATCAAGAACATGCCAATATATACTAAAGGTTTAAAATTGTGTATCACTGTTTTATTTCTTCAATTCCTGGGACCTAGCCGACTTGTGCCCGACCTTAGCATCGAACCAGGCAGGGCCGGGCTAGTCTGCAAAAGTGTGACCCAGGTCTGGTTCAAGCTTGTCTGGACCATATCTGGTGGTGGTCTGAAGTACAGTCTGCCGACCTTGAACCATTTGGGAAGAGTTGTACATTGTGCGTTTCGAGCTTAAGAGGGTTATAATTCTATTCTATGTATTTTGGTAGCATAAGTTACAATTTTATAGCACCGCCAGCCACCATTACACTGATATTCAGACCCATCTCTTGCGCCCATCTTCTAGGAATAGTAGTGGACGTTGACAATGACATGGACAACCATGGTGTCTATCTTTCTCGTCCTCGTTATGGTCCACGTCGTTTTGATCTTTTGACCATGGCCCTTGTTTGGTCCTCCAGCCCAATAATTGAAGTTGCTGCGCTAGTGTAACGAGGGGGCTTCTTTCGTCCTCCCAGACGGCGGAGAAAATGTTTCCCGGACTGATGCATTCTCGTCATGATATCCAGATTCATGCCGGCGATGGCTCACATGTCACCGGCGATCACGCTCGCGGAGGAGACCCCTGTCTCGTTTTAACTTCCGATCCAAAACCTCGCCTCCGTTGGACTATTGATCTTCACGGCCGATTTGTTGATGCTGTCACTCAGCTCGGTGGCCCAACTAGTCAGTATCTCTTTTTCCTTTAATTCATCAATGTTGAATCAGGCCGAGGCAAAAATGGATTCACCCTATTTGGAAATCAACATGTTTTCTTTCGTTGTTTATTTCACTCAGTGGCTCACTGATTCCGATGTTTTCGTGGTGTTTCCTTTCTTCTCTATAATTTTCCTCCTCGTAAGAACAGTTCTTGAAGTTACTTTCAGCTGCGGTCTTTGTCTAATTGCTTAAAGCCATTTTCTTTCCTGTTTTGATCTGAACTGTCCGAGTGTTTCGATCAAATTTCATTTGGTTAAATCAAGAAGCGGATGAAATTCTTCTCGGGTTTGCTTGATCTGAAATCACCTTTGGTGACTACATGTAGAAGACAAGTACAGTTTAGGAGAGTTCAATTTAGAAAATCAAAGTACTTGACGACATTACAAAACAGTCGTTTATGAGTTGAATAGTTGTCCTAGATCTGATATGGAGATGAAAACATTTTCGAAACCAATATGATTCTTGGAAAGGATCATAATTTGAACAAGTAGCTGTATGGAGTGATGTAACCAAGCTTGCTATGGTCGGAGGTTGTTCTTGAGTTACCAAGTGTCTGAAATAGAGAAACTTTACCAATCCATATATTTCACTCTCCTGATTACCTCAGCCGAATTGTGGCGAAAGCTTCGGAGCTCATCTAGCTCTCCAAGTTCCACGCACAAGTGATTATTTTTCGTTTCATATCTTTGTTTACAATCACTCCTTGCTAGTGGGTTGCCTTAGTCGTAACATAAATGAATGAGTCGTGTTATGTTTCGACAATTGTTCGTTGGAATGGCACTGGCCGGTAAAGAAAGATTCGTTTTTATTTTTTGTTTAGTGCAGGATATCGAGATTTATAAAGACTACTCAATCTATCTGAATACAGGGCAAAGTTGAAGTATGACTGAAAATTTTTTATTATACTTTTAGCAGCTGAAAGTTTCTTAAGATATTTACTATTGTGAATACCTTAAATTTAAGGATTTACTAATCAAATCAGCTGATGAACAAGGATTCCTAGCAAGGTTTTAGATGAAATCTATTATACAAAATTCTGATGTTCAAAGATGTTGTTAATGTTGTCTTATGGTGTTAATTCTTCTTTTAAGTTGTTTCTCGATTATATTTTCTTTTCTTTATCTTTCTTTGAGCGTTCTCTTGTTGGATAGCTTGTTTTGTGCATTGTAATTGTCTTTTATTTTATTAGTGATATGTTGATATATATGGATGATAAATGTGTCAATCTAGGTTCATCTACTGATCTTATCACCAACAACTAAATGATTCAAATAGAGTTATAATAAAATGCATTTATGTTTGTGCACATATTCAAGTGTCTTGTAGAATTCATCGATATTTATTAATTACATCTTTTAGTATTCTAGTATTTTCGTATTCTGTTTAGTTGTTTTATTTAAAAAGACGATAGTAGGTTTGGGGGGACATTGAGAATTTCGAAAGAATATTATAAAGGGAGAGTTAGCAGACCTCTCGAACATCTGTGGTCGTTTGTAATTTCGTTTCGTATTTTATTAAAATATACGGGGTTTATATTAGATTCCTAATGGCTAAGCATAATTCTAGGAGATAATTTGTATTCTATATTTGGACAACTTTTTTCCTTCCCTAGATAGAATCTCTTTCACTAGTTAGGCTATTTTCCTTTTCTGTAGAGATCATGTACATGATGAAGTGTAAAATCACTCAATTGAATACAATTCAATTTTACCAAGTGTTGTGTCTTTTGCAATAGTTCAAATGCAAGACCATTGTTAAAGATCTGCATGAATTTTTCACTGAAATTTTCAAAATTTGAGTCATAGAAATTGTTCTTATTGTTATGTAATGATTCAGTGACAATTCATGCATGTTTTCGACTAACTTCGTGAATTCAATTCCAAACTATTCATTGATCTGCATTGAGATTCTCTTGCATTCTGAAACTGGGTTCAACTTTTTATTTTTCAGAAGCTACGCCGAAGGCTATTATGCGAACAATGAATGTGAAGGGTCTGACTCTGTTTCATTTAAAGAGTCACCTCCAGGTTTCTTTTAATTCCTGACTTGACCTATCGGTCTCGTCGTATTCACTTCTTGGAGCTTGCTGTAAAATTCTGTTATATGCATTTGCTCTCATGTGTAATGTTTACCGATACAGAAATACAGATTAGGCAAGCAATCGGGGAAAGATTTGGGCGAGTCACTTGATGATGGTAGGATTTATTGGATGCTTCGTTCAGTTTCGGTTCACTATTGTTTTCTCTATTCTGCACCCCCTTCCCCACCAGGGAAAGGCTGCTAAGACAACTCGACTGTTTGTTCCAACTGCTTAACCCGACACAATAATGGATGGTCGTATGAAATGTAAAAGTAGGTTTGCTAGAAGAGCATATACTTGTATCTTATAGCTTGTTCTCTAATGCAAGGAACGTCAGGCTCGTACCTTTTAGACAGTCCTGGTGCCAACAAGATTCCTTCTGACTTGCAAACTACGGATATGAACCAGTAAGATTCCATCCTTTAAAACTGGTTGTTGAATGTCCAATTATGAGAAGAGTTACACCATGATCGAAGACTTTTTGAGTGAATGTTTTTTGTAGTGGTTATGAAGTCAAAGAAGCATTAAGAGTCCAGATGGAAGTGCAAGGCAAGTTGCATCTGCAAGTTGAGGTAAATTTCTGCTTCCAATGCAATATATTTTCCAATTTAGCTAGAAAAGTATCTTTCTTCCCTGAATGTGGACGACAAGTTGTTAATTTGGGGACATGTCCATTTTTCATTTTCATTCCTTCCATTGGAGGAATCTTCCCTTGTCTACCTTACGACCCGCATTGTTAATGTAGGCAGAGAAGCATTTGCTGCTTCGCCAGGATGCAGAGAAAAGGTATTTAAGTTTGCTGGAAACAGCTTGTAAGATGCTTGCAGACCAATTTATTGGAAGTGAGGTTATGGACATGGAAAGCCGACAATCTCATGGATTGGGCGCCAGAAATTCAAGAAACTCCTCTGAGTACCCGCTTGGCTTTTATTCAATACAATCGTACGACGCTGCTGCCGGAGAGTGTGGGGCACAAGTGCAAGGTAGTCTCGACCTTCATAAGGCTGACTGCTCCACTGAAAGCTGCCTGACTAAATGACAGACCTGTTAGATTGTCTTTGGAAATTGGAAGTGGAAGAAAAGGATAATGAGACTTCTGATTTGGGGTGAAGTGAAAATGAGGGGTCGCATGTTGGGTTGAACAATGTCACATAATCTCCATGGAAATATAAATGTTTTGCTTTGCAGTTCTCCGAATAGTTTCCGAGGGAAAACTTTGCCAAAATGTAAAGTTGAATTTCAAGTTCTCGTCTGTGATTGCGATGGTCGTGTTTACATAATCTTAAACTGGTCTTTTTAGAGCGCGAGTCGGGTTGGTTGTTGGATTTGCAAGATTAAAATAGAGCCAGAGTTGATGAGGGTAGAGTGAGAAGAAGTGTTTCAACAACAAATTAGATGCAACTAACAACTGAGCAGAGTAGATGCAATTAAACAAAGAGGAAAGCCCAGGATCTAACTCTAAGAAATACAACGGTCAGAGTGATGATCACAGAGATGAAATGACTTTACACTTGCACCAGCAATGGGACTGTAGAAATCAGGAAGATCGATGCCTTCGATGATTTACTTGCTTTAGAATGCAATGTCGGAGGCGTTTGCTGAATGCTTCCAGCTTGTCTAACTTTTTCTTCTTTTCTTTCTTTTCTTCTCCTTCGTCCCCTTCGTTCCCCTCTTTTGCTGGGTCTGCTGCTTTTCCATGGGTGCTTCGTAATGGCGTCGCCAGAGCCTCTACAGTCTTCTGAAATCAGAGGGACAGCATGGATCATTTAAACACATCAAAGCAATGAAATTTCAAACATTTCCAAAACGACCCAAAATTTAATTTCTTGATTTTGAGACTTTAAACCAAGATGTGCATCCAAGGTCCATTTGAGAGAGAGAAAGAGAGAGAGAGGCAGAGACCTTGCAACCAGCAGAAGTTTCATCATCGCTGCCTCCGAAAGAGGAGCATCTTCCCCAGCTTTCTCTATTTGAACTTGTGTGCGAACAGCATTCTTCATTTTGACCATTTTGTGTTTCCTGACATTACAAGCACGAAGTTATGGCCTACAAATGTTAACTGGAAAATGCATTTTTCCATGCTCTGTCACCGATACGCATCAACAACACAACGAAGCACAAAGCTCTAGATCAACTCAATCTTTTTAGATCTATATCCACAACATAATTGAACTACGTAAAAAATAAAATAAAAAATCCTTTCAAGATCCCGAACGATGGTCAGTAAGATCACCTGCAAGCTCGTTGGCTCCTCATTACAAACCGTACCATCTTCATTAGGCATGAAATCCTGCAACATGCAGCGCAAGAATAAATAACATGCTAAAGGATAAAAAATATGGCAAGATATCGGCCAGAAAAATCAATAGTTACCACTAAAGTCGTCCCAGAAGCAATTTCAGAAAGAAGTTCTCCAACAAATTTAGTGGTTGTGAGGTCAGGAGGAGCAGAAGATGAACTTGCCGCATCAGCTCCCACCGAATGAGCACCAGAGATTATCTCATATAACAGGTTCTAAACACACGGTGGAATTGTAAAAAACCATAACAAATTATACTAAGGACTTAAGTAGCAAGTATGTCAAAGAACACTCACCTCATTCATACCAACCCCGAGCTTCAAATCCCCTAAATCATAATATTTCTCGATCTTTGTCGAATGTTCGGAAGAAATGTTAGGTGGATGAAGAACGTTGTAGAAGAAAATGGAAACTGAATCATAATAGAACTGCGGTCGAGCCGAGTTGTGATCTCCATCAAACTTTATAATATTTTTGTCCCCCTGCATAGAACCAAATAAATATTTACATATCCATAAAATTCACAACACAGTATTAAAAACGTCTGACATCTTTGGATTTTACCACATATAACTTGTAGATGAGGTCAGAGTGATGAGGTTGGACAAATTTGTCATCACTAGCATGTCCAAATAAAGCAGGAATGAATGTTTTTGGTGCAAGCTGGTGGAAAGAATTAAAGTCAATGTCATAAATGTGCTGCTGCGATGCGATAGACAGTATGAACAGTTTTGGGTTGTGTCTTTTCGGAAAAACAATTCACAGAGAAAACTTATGGAAGTGATTAATTACAGTAAAGAAGTTAATTTGGAGACACATATAAAAACGGATACTTCACATTCGGCTTTCTGTAGCCAACAGATCACACATTCTTATTTTTTCAATGTGAGAGCCATGCTCTTAGGAATAGCTGAATAGGGAGGAACCAAAGTATAAAAAAGCTCACATATCCAAACCTGTAAGCAATTCAGATTCATGATATCAAACTTCGCCTTCTTTTCAATAACCCATCGCATATATTGTACAGCCATTTTCACCTGTAAGTTTGTTTCAACGAAAATAGAGCGTGTAAGGAGAGCGTTTCTTAAAATAACGAGGACTGCTCCAAAATTATATCAGATTTGGAAATAGATATGAAAAAGAAGGACATAAAAGGCTTTTATTGGCCTTGGCCTCAATTGAAAATTATTTTGAACCAAGAGCTATGGCTGCTGCCTCAGATATCATCATTGCTAAGAGTCCGTGTAATTCATTTCGTAAGACCTTGTTTTGGCGAGGAAGGGTTTAACGTTGATTCATTTAATTTTATCGGATAGAGCTTTTCGGGTAGCAATCTTCTTCTCTTGTAAATATCACATGGCAATAGAATTCAATTACTCATTGTAAAAGGGATTGGTATTTTCTTAACTAAAATGACTGATGGGAAAAGTTTTGTTTTTTTTGGGTACTCTAGCCTTCTAAATTCTCTTCCTTTACTTCTAATCGAGCAACCATGTTTATCGTAGAATCTCAACAGTGAAACGGGGAAATAATGAGGAGAAGAACTTGTACATAACTTATGATCTAGCCAAAAGTGTTTGAAAAGAACAAATATTTTAACTTTCACAACCAACTCACAAGCAAACGTAGACCAGAAGAGAATCTTAAAAAAAGGAATGAATCCCAATGAACCACAGGAGTAGATACTACTAAATTTATGAACAAGAACACAAGACAGTAAATTGTTCAACACAAGGGTTAAGGCTTTTGGAAGTGTACAGGGAGATCATACCGTGAATTTAGGAAGCCGAATCTTGTATACATCCACAAGTTCCATCATAAGATCATATAAGTTAGAAAAGGCACTGTCCAAGACCATTCCTGCTATTGAAGGGTCCTCAGCTCCATATAAAAGGCTGAAATACAGTGGCGGAGTGAGAATGTGAGGGAAGAAGAAAACTATGTGTGCAAAACTTTATAATGGCAGTCCATGTATCCCATTGGCATAAGCAGCATCTAGTGTCTAACAATTTTTTCATAAGAAACATCTAAAAATTTAACTTCTTTACAAATTTCTGCAGACAAAGAAAAGACAGTTCCATTCATCTTCGACTGCAACGGCTCTGATAAAAATTAACAGTGCCAACTGCCAAGTACCTTGTGACAGCACCCATGGACCGCCCCCAAAGACCAATACGAGAGACTTGTTTGTTGGTGCGCAAGTATGAAACAACAATCTTCAGGTCATCTTTCTAACAACAAGGAAAGAAGAAGTAAAGGATGGATGCAGAAAATTAAGTACTCATAAAAAGATTGGTGCAACAGCAGCACACCTCATGCCAACCTAGGCTCACATAGTCACCATCGGATAAGCCTGAACCCGAAAAATCAATAGTAAAAACAGTAATATTTGACGGAAGAAGAATCACAGCTGCTTCATTGGCATCAGCCCTACATCCACTAAATTATCCAAAAGGAGCCAAGTAATTGATATGAGCTTTATTTGTATTTAATGCATGGCAGTATTCAAGAACATAAACATAAGAAAATTTGAAATTGCTTCAGGAAAGAGCTCAATATACCACGACGGATCACTTTACCATTCTTGATGCATAACAATATATCAGGTTGAGTACAAAAAGGAAATAATATACAAACTTTTACCAACCTGTTCCCGTGGCAGTAGATGACACAAGGAAGAGCAGTATCTTGAGGGAAAGGTGAAGGCAAATAATGGCTGCATTGCAAGGTCTGACCTTTTGTATTTTGAAGCTGCCCCTCATATAAAAAGAATTCACATCAGTCTTGAAATCATAATTCAATTGTAATGTTACAGTTTAACTAGTTAAAAAAAACATCCATACTTGCCTCCAAGTCTTGTCGTTTGAAGGCCCTCCCTGCAAGAGTGAAGTCTTTTTCCCATAGGTACTGATCTGGGTTATATTCTGCCCTGTAAAGGAAACATAGCAGATCAAGCAAAATCTCCATTGCCGAGGGGAAGGTTGAGATTAAGAAGTCCGCAACCAAAGACCAATACGACATAAAATTGAAGTGAACACGAGTAAATGTTGGCCAGAAGGATCAATTATGTTAACCCTAACAGAAATCTTAAACAAAAAAATATCAAATATTGAGCTGAATTTCGGCTAAAAGCACATTACTTTATTATTTACTCTAAGTGGATGGACATACTCATGCTAGTTAACAGAACTAAGCAATTGGTCGGTTAAATTGTATTAGTTCATGTCTGAATTAGGTGCTACAACTACAAGAACCGCCAAAAACCTCGACATTAATCCCGAAATCAGAGCATAAGCTGAACAACCGAGGAAAGAACAACCCCAAAATTGGAATGTGAAAACCAGATGTGGGTACCTGGGAGGCCGAATGACGAAATTGATGAACTGCTCAATCATATTGATTCTGAAAGTCTGTTCTAACTACTCCACCTCATAAGAACAGAAAACAAAAAGCAGAGAAATAAGCAGTAGCTCAAATGCTCAGTCCTTCGAGAAAGGAGTCACCAAGTTCCTCAATGCTTCTCCACCCATAATAGAAGAACTGAAAGTAAGAACAAATAGAACTTCATTTTCGTTTACCCATCAACAAAGGTAAACGGATCTCAGAAACCAGTGCTCGAAAGTAGGAGAGAGAAACAATGGGTTTTGTTAAGGGTAAATAACACTGTAGACCCTATAGTTTGCGATCAACGACAAGTCAAACTCTGGAGATTATTTTTTAACAACTAAAACCCTGAACTATGAAAAAATGTCTCCGGCGACCTCGCAGTCACGATTTCCGTCCAGAGCCGTCGAGGTTAACGCCTCGTTTGTACCCTGTCTAGCGGCGTCGAACGGAGTCGAAGGGCGATGGCAGAGCCGACGGTCGAATCGTCCAGAGCCGACAGAAGTACGACATTCGCTGGCCGTTGGATCGACGAGGATCGTCCCTCGTCTGGATCGACGGCCAGGATTGAATCTGGCGTCCCTGCCAGATGCGATGACGGACAAAGATCCTTGGCCGTTGGATCGAGCGAGGGACGTGCCTCGGATCGACGGCCAGGATTTAATCCACCTGGCGAAGACGGACATCGATCCTTGTCCGTTGGATCCTCGCCTGGATCGAACGGTCAGTAGTGACTCCAAATTAATTGGGTCACGTGCGGGTCACATGCGATCTTAAATCGCCAGAATTCTCCATTATGACGGACGTCCGTCTTTAAATAACACGTCATCAGCATCTGGACGGCGTCCGTCGGACCATGACGGACGTCCGTATGAAAATGACGGGCGTCCGTCACTCTCGGATTTTATACTAAAACCCTAACAGAGTCGAGCAGAAAAAGTCCGACCATTGCCATAGATATTCGAGAGAGAGAACTTGTTTCCCCTGACCAACTCCCTCAACGTAAGCGAACGAACAAGAGTGTTGCACATCACATGGAGTCGTCAAGGTGTGCTTCTTCATCATACATGGTTGAAGAATCCATTGACTGTGGAATTGAGGTGGATCCTAATCCTAATCCTATTTCGGCAGTAGAGACCAATGAGAATCGGTGGTTCTACCACGAAGCCGGTATAGAATTGCATTCAATCTCGGGATCCCTGGAATCGGAGCTACGTTCGATATGTGACTCAGAGGATGATGATTGGGCAGAGAGTATGCATCCCCAAATTGAATGTTCGTCCTCTGAGCTCTGTCTGGGTAAGAAGTATAGTGCGTTGAAGGATATTAGAGATGAACTGGTTAATTATGCTTTGAAAAATGGGCACGGGATCAGGTTTGTTAAAAGCGAACGACATCGGATAACTGCTGTGTGCAGTGATGGATGCAATTGGCGGCTTCACGCTTCAAAAATGAAAGGTGAGCTGACCTTTCAAATTAAGAGCTATAATGAGGAGCACACATGTGCACGACAAATGGAAAGCCGACACGCTTCCTACAAATGGGTGGCAAACCAATATTTGGATAGATTAAAAAGTCAACCCAAGTGGGACCTTGCTTCCATAATTGAGACTGTAAGGAAGGACTTTAATGTCAATATTTCTCTGAGTCTTGCTAGAAGGGCAAGGAATTTAGCACAGACTTTAAACGAAGGGGATGGTGACGAACAGTACAAGCTACTTTGGTCCTACGCAGAAGAGATTCGAAGATCCAATCCAGGTAGCACACTGTTGTTGGTGGTAGATTTTCCAGATTTGGTGGCCTGTCCAAGTCCAATATTTAAAAGAATGTACATGTGTTTGGATGCGTGCAAGAGGGGTCTGAAGGAGTTTGGTAGACCCATTATTTGTCTTGATGGCTGTCACTTGAAGGGGTCGTGCCCAGGCCAATTGCTCACAGCTGTCAGCATTGATGCCAATGATGGGATTTATCCAGTTGTTGTGGCACTTGTTGAATCAGAATGCAGAGACTCCTGGACCTGGTTTTTGTGTTGCTTGCTGACGGACTTAGACAGTGACATAGGAAGAGGATGGACACTCATTTCCGATCGACAGAAGGGGTTGGTGCCTGCTATTGAACAATATGCACCAGCAGCTGAGCATCGATTTTGCCTAAGACATTTGTATGTCAATTTCAAAAAACAATTTCCAGGAATACAGTACAAAGATATCATGTGGAAGGCAGCAAGGGCCACAACATCACTGAACTTTCAGAAAGAGATGAGTAAACTACTTGCGCTCGACCATACAGCGCATGCATATATGCAGAAAATTAACCCGAGGTGTTGGTCAAAACATGCATTCAGTCCTGTCCCAAAGTGCGACATGGGCCTTAATAATTTGAGCGAGTGCTACAATGCCTGCCTCCTGCCAGCATGGGACAAACCAATCCTCACTATGTTCGAGATGATTAGAACGGGCATAATGACTAGGATCGTTAAGAAACATAAGCAGCTGGCTGAATCAACAGATCTTTTGTGTCCTAAGACCACAAAGAAGCTTGCCAAACTGAAACATGCGGCTCGGAATTGGTGTCCAACACCTTCAGGATGTAATCGGTTTGAGGTAATCGATGGTAACAAACGGTACGCAGTCTATCTGAACACGCGTACCTGTAATTGTAACCGATGGGAGCTGACTGGAATCCCATGCGTGCATATCATCCCTTGCATCAATTTTATGCGGACTTCAGCGGAGGATTATGTGCATGCATGGTACCATCGGGACACATATATGAGGATGTATTCCCATTTTACCCGACCTGTCAGTGGCCACCACATGTGGCCTGCAACGAACCAGCCTCCAATTTTGCCACCACCAGTAAAGAGACTCCCGGGTCGGCCTCGAAAACGAAGAGTGCGAGATGCAGACGAGCCCCGTAGCAGCACGGTACTCAGCAAGAGACATATCCCTATGACATGTAGTTGTTGTCATGGTGTAGGCCACAATGTCCGTTCTTGTCAAGGTGGAGGCTCAACAGGTGGCACCGCAAGTGGCAGTGTAAGAGCAGAACGCTCATACGACACCTTCATGGGGTTTAACATTGTTGCCGATACACAGGTGCTTAGATTGTTATGCTTTCTTACATTGTTCTCACTATGGGCGTTTCGTCTGACATGAACTTCCTTTTGTGTTTTGCAGGAGTCCGTCGCCCCACACCCACATCCTTAATCATGGAGCTTCATCTGCGTATTTGTTTTGTTCATGTATAATACACTAAAGTTATTAATACATTGAAGTTTATTTGTTCATTTACGTAGTTGTTTGGATAATATTTGTTCATGTATAATACACTGCATGTGATGGACGTCCGTCATGTTAAGACGGAGGTCTGTCATGTTAAGACGGACGTCCATCACATTCAGACGCCCATCCGTCACCTTGAGACGGACGTCCAACCCCTTCTGACGAACGTTCGTCACATGCAAACAGACAGCACTTGCCCTGTTTTGGGTGCCCCTCGCGCCAACACAAAGTAGATTACAGCCTACAACAAACTACAAAGTAGTATAAAGAAAACCACAAAGCAGACTACATACTACAACAAATAATTGAATTCAATTTCAATTGAGCCACTTGTTCAACGTTTTTTCTATTCTTTCAACTCTTTCACGTGCTGCACCTCTTGCACGTCCTGTGTTTCTTGTATATGTAGAATACGTTACAGGTGGTACCGTTGCAAGTGGCTGAACAGGTGGGGCCTCTGGGAGTGGCTGAACAAGTGGGGCCTCTGGGAGTGGCTGAACTGGGGCCTCTGGGCGTGGCTGAACAGGTGGTGCCTCATCAAATATGGAAGGCTCTGCGTCCCGGATGTCGATGATGTTGAAGTGCAAATCGGAGCTCATCTCCACACTCGTGCACTCCTCGTAGAGTTCATCTCGATCGTACGGATCGTGGAGATGGAAGCCCTGCCCATTGCATTTGGACATCACCGACCACCCTACAGGGCGGGAGACTTGAAATATGCCGTGTTGGCTGCAATTGGAACTGCAAATTAGTTTGTCACGTCATTCAAAGCGCAAGTCATTCAAAAACATACCGTTTTTTGTCCACAGGTGCCATGACAATTGCAATTGAATCTGGCATCAATTGTTCGCACGCATACTGCGTGTGCATGTCAATCGATGACATGAAACAATCCATCTCCGGGTGGCACTGTAGGAGGAAGAAATATTAGACCATGTATGATTTCATGAATGAATAGAAGTGGCTTACATGGATCCAGCCAATCGTCAACAAACCCTCCCTTATTTGAACAACGGCGGTGTCCTCCTCATTTGTCATCACGCACTGCATTTTAAGAACACGATTTATGTAGTTATTTTTAGTAACAATATAATATAAGTTGGTTAAACATTCTCACATAGTCAGGAGCGCCCGATTGCTTTGGCACAAGGAGAGTTGTGATTGAATATATCTTGTCACCCTGTAAATCAACAACACGACGCACAACATTAATTTTCTAATCACAACTGATAATAAATTTCAAATGACGTTGCTTCTTACCTTGGAGCCGCAAAGGAGAGCACACGTCTCCTTGTTATTCTTCGTATTGACCCTTGCAAGTGCCATGAACTCTTCCATCAAATTCACAGGCTGCAATGGAAATTCAGTGTAAGTGTAAATTCTACACATTGTATAAAACCAAATAGAAGACATACCACTTGCACTATCATCCTCTGACAAGCGGTAGGACCCACCACTGAAGGACCTGGGGCCAAAATCTTTTGAACTTTAGCCACGGTTGGAGGAGGGGACGGTTGCCTGATAATCGGAGACCTGCATAATTGTAACACATTGTTAATCAACGATACTAATGCATATAAGGAAATTACATGTAAAATCAAAGACATACTGGCATCCGTCTGGACCGGCATCGGAAGATGTATGAGATGCTGATGGATGAGATGGCTGGGCGGTTGTGCGAGCAGTTGCCATATGCGTTTGTACTTCTTGCATCTGTAGTACAGTGGCTTGAAGCTGGCCAAGTTGACTCTCCTGTCTATCCAACTTGGCTTGAATCTCGCCAAGTTGGGTGACAAGCCACTGCCACCTCTCTTCGCTGCTGAGTACGGAGGGCGACGATGAGGACTGGGGTGGGGGAGGTGCATCATCCGCCATAGGACGCACAAAATCGTCATCCACCTCCACGTGATATGTCAGTTGTGTGTTTGCTATCCAAGGAATTATGGCAATGCACATGGAAGGAGCAGGTGGAGCTGACGTGGATGGCGGTGGTGGAGCTGACGATGATGGCCGTGGTGGTGCTGACGTGGATGGCGTTGGAGCAGCTGAAGTGGAAGGACGAGGTGCAGGAGGTACAAAATGTGCAGGAGGTGCAGCTGCCACATCTCCTCTGAATACCCACTCCCCTCGTACTTTTTGCAACCCCATCCGAGCCAATGTAACTTCATTATACATGTCAAGTGGTTTTTCGTCTGTTCGTCGCTCTGTGTGAGGGACAACCAACCCGTTGCTGTCAATAATGCGCTGAATGAGCTAATAATATGGGAGATTCTTCCTTGCACTATTCAGAGTTGCTTTCATTTGCTGCATAATGACGTATGCAAGGTTGAACCTCTTCCCATTGTATAGCTTCTCCATTACGTACAAATCCATGGCTGTGACAAGGTCTCTATGTCCATCACGAGGCATCAATGTGTGCGTGATCATGTGATGGATGACCCTTGCTTTCGCATCGAGGTCTTTTGATTTAGGCCGGAAGAAAGACTCAACGGCTGTAGGATTGCGAGCCAATTGCTTCAGCAATGCAAGACCTTCTCGTTTTTGGACAAATTCGGGGTCCTTTGTCGCATGGTAATACTCCTCCAATGGCTCCTCCGTGGAGCATCCAATGAGCTCATTTAATTGTCCTAGAGTTATCCTAATCTGTTTTCCAAATAGAAAACTCCTCAACTCTCTATCACTTGATTTGTCCAACTCCAAATTGGCATAAAACAGTTTGACAGCTCTCTCATAGAAATAACCTACCATTGTGCATAGTTTATCCAATCCAATTCGTTCAAACATTGCCTTCAATCCAAAATCAGCAAATGAATTGAAATTTACCTTCCTAGATATGATTATTGCACGGGGTACAATGTCCTTCTCGTACCGTACATGGGCGGAGGCTGAGCTGAACATCCCAGGTTCTACAGACTCCACTGGACCCGTCGTCTCGGTGGGAGCCACCACCTTACGCTTCTTTGACGCTTGACTATTCCTCGGCGCCATTTTCAGATTCAAAACTCGGGGGTTCGGGAATTCGTTGGGGGAAATCGGGAATTCGCTCGCGATTTGAAGTACAGGGCGATTTTTAGGGCTTGGACGCCCTTCGCGAGTATAAGCAGTGTTTTGTCATCTGCCAGGACGAAAACGCGGTCGTTTTGGTTATGACGGACGTCCGTCATGGTCCGACGGACGCCGTCCAGACGCTGATGACGTGTTATTTAAAGACGGACGTCCGTGGTATTCCCACAGACGTCCGTCATAATGGGGAATTCTAGCGATTTAGGATCGCATGTGACTTGCACGTGACCCAATTAATTTGGAGTCACTACTGACCGTTCGATCCAGGCGAGGATCCAACGGACAAGGATTGACGTCCGTCTTCGCCAGGCGGATTAAATCCTGGCCGTCGATACCAGGCACGTCCCTCGCTCGATCCAATGGCCAAGGATCTTTGTCCGTCATCGCATTTGGCAGGGACGCCAGATTCAATCCTGGCCGTCGATCCAGACGAGGGACGATCCTCGTTGATCCAACGGCCAGCGAATGTCGTACTTCGGTTGGCTCTAGACGATTCGACCGTCGGCTCTGCTATCGCCCTTCGACTCCGTTCGACGCCGCTAGACAGGGTACAAATGAGGCGTTAACCTCGACGGCTCTGGACGGAAATCGTGACTGCGAGGTCGTCGGCGACATTTTCTCATAGTTCAAGGTTTTAGTTGTTAAAAAATAATCTCCAGAATTTGACTTGTTGTTGATCACAAACTATAGGGTCTATAGTGTTATTTGTCCGTTTTGTTAATAATTATACATTACCTCTAGACTCAACCAGACTTGCGTCGGAAAAATGGATTGAGAAGACCAAAAAGTCCTGCAGTTGACCAAGAGAAAAAAAGTCTTTGTTTTTATTTATTTGGAACACAACCAATCAATAATAAATTAATTATTAAACAATTTTTACTAACACATAAAACATTTAACTATTAAAAATAAACATAACAAACATCATTATCACTTTTTCTGTCAACAAATATTTTCTTTTCGCTGCAAAATATTCTCTTTCCGCTACAGAACATTACTTTTTCGCTCCAGAAAGTAAATTCTTAAAATAAAATTCAACAAAGATTACTTTTTGTTACGATAAGTGAGTAATCGGTGATGAGAACTGGACAATGATGATGGACCAGAAAGAAAAAAGAAAAGATAATGATGAAAACTTTACGGGTAAAATCGAAGAATTAGTGAACTACCAAAAGATGTTCAGAAATTGAAAATGTAGGAATAGTTTTTAGCTTTTTTGTTTAGTATTTATGAGCTTTTGGCATCGTCTTCGCTATAAGATTTCTTCTATTATTATGATTTGAGCACAAAACTGGAGTAGAATTGAAATTGCAAAGCATATTCAACACTATCATTTTTCTAAAATTTAATATTTCTTTTAACAAGTTAACGACAATGTTTACGTTGTTCATTTCCTATAGTTAACTGTTTTATTTGTTAGCATAAATTGTTTAGTGATTGACTTGTCATTGATATTATAGTTGAGTGGTTGTTTTGTTAATTTTTCTTATTTATTCCTTTATGGAGGGGTATAATTGTCTTTCTACGTCGTGCAACTATTCAATGTAATTGGACGTTTCTGTCTAATCTACAAGTTTATATAATGAATACATACCAAATATAGAAAGTAATGCGTAGTCAATTAATAATTAATAACTAATAATGCTAATTATAGTTTAAACAGGGATAATTAATTCCAAGGAATTGGGCCCGTCCGTACAGATCCAAAGGCCCATGCTAAAAATTAATGCCCGAATCTCATTTTCTCTCCTGGCTCGTTGGTGCATCCTTCTCTGCTACCTTCCAGTCTCCTAAACCGCTACTGGTATAATCAATAACTACGCTTTTCTCCACCGTCCAGCAAGCTCAACCACACCGCCATTTGATGTACTGCCTTTTCTTTTTCCTGTATGAACCGTAGTTGACGTCTCTGTTGTTTTCTTACTCTTGTATGCGTTCGATCGGTTTTTATGGTGCGTTGTTCAATTATGTCTCTGGTGCAGTTTTGCATTATGATGCATACTCTTGGTTTCGTATCTGCCTCTGCGTACGTCGTTCCGAGCATGAGCAATGGATTTCATTGGCTGGTGTCCGCGATCACAGGCATCGTCGTCTGCAGGATTGTGAGTGTGATTGTCAATTGAATGCCGAACTATGCTTGTGTTGCTTACGATGAGGATGTAAACACGACCATTGAAATAATGCGCCGTTGGTGCTTAATATCTTAAATTGATGTTCCATACAGATGTCGGATGCGTGTTTTGTAACGTGATCGTCCCAGTTTAAAAACTCAAATGAAGTTGATTATGAACATATCATTTTTCTAAACATATTTTATTGTTTTAAAGAAATAAAATAATTGTTTTTTTTCAAAGACGCCATGTGGGGTGAAGCATGCGTGTAAAGGCTTTTTAATTTTATAATTCTATAGCAGAGTAGCATGCACTTCTTCTTCTTCTTATATTTGTTTATTATGTCTAATTAGATTCTCTCTTCTTCTTCATTGTTTGTTTAGTTATTATGCCTATAAGTATCACAGATGAATAATATCCTTAAAGAAATTTTAATCTATGCTCACATCCTATGCATTGTTTTCTCCTTGCTTCTGTATCTTTAGTATTGCATATATTTGGAAAAATTACATGCTATAGATTTTAGATATTGTTGGCCAACTGGACCTTCTTCTTGTAGGTTTACAAAGTGACTAGTATAATCAGCAGTTCACGAGTCACTTCATATGTTAAACTAAGCGATGCGGTAAAAGTTGAATGGAACAACAGGTGAGCTCTTTGGATATTTGATCTTTGTCCACTTGTTCGAATTTTATCAACAGTTCGTTTCAATCCCCATGAATATAGGTGTAAAATGACATTACTACCGCAGGGGATTTTCAACATTTCATGCTCTAGTTGTGGCTTTTGCTTCTCTTTACCTGCTACGATTCTCCAGTACTTTTGACCCAGGTTACAGCGATCTAATTCTCATTAATAGAACATCTACTTTATCAAATACGATTCTGGGGGTAAGTAAAGAAAAAATATTCTCTCTTGCCTAATCACATCACAGCAAAAAAATTACACTCCCACAACGTAATATTGATTCTGATATGTACATTCCGTACATGAATGAAATGCCATTGTTTACCAATCAATAAGAAATATTGATTCCACGTGTTTGTATATTTTGTTATCATCCTGGTGTCTGCTATTGATGTCTCCTTAATTATTCTCATATACATGCCTCATGGAGGTTGTATTTATATTTGTGTTTACTCTTGAATTGGTGTTTGTGTGTATAATGAATAGAGAGGACTGTTATAGTGCCTGCACGTTTCAGATTAACCAAGCAACAATCCAATTCAAATAACACCAAACTCGATCACAAAACCAGACTTTTGAGAGGTCCGTTCTCTCCCAAAATATTCCACAATATCAAAAGTGTCTTTCTAATTCCCCACAAACTCCCCAAATACCCCCCCTTCCAGTCAAAAGCCATAAATGACTCATAAAAATCAATCACAATAAACCGTAAGTCAATTATAATAAACATAAACATAAATAAAATAGCAAACATATATTTACTGCTCCTTTCCTTTCCCTTTCCTCTTGGCATACGTTAATTGCAAAGGTTGGTGCCTATCAAGGACAATCAAGTATGTATTTCTCTTATTTAATGGAGTAAATGAATTGAGATAAAGCTCATACAGGACAAAAATATCCCAATCAGCAGAAGAAATGGAAATGTTTCATAATCAATATGAGCTGTAAATAAGGATCTTAGCAAATAGTAGTCTAAAACTATATTAGTAAAATATCAACTAGCAGACAATTGAATCTTACAAAAAAAATGGCATAAGAACTCCTTTTTGAACTATCTACACTACTGATTACTCTCAGTTTTCTTTAGTCCAAATGAAGGTTTAATAAAAAAAGTACCCAAACCTTTTGCACTTCCTCAACCTCAAAACATCACGATTATGAACATGGCAAACAAGAAATACAAGTTCTAGGATTACCTAATTTTCATGTATCAAAAACCATGGTTTCAAGAGTCTAGAAAGCTTAGCGTCACATGTTTCCAGACCAGGTCCAATCCCTGCTTCAATAGAACAATTCTTTATCCCTAACATATACTGCCTGTTGGAGCCTAATGGCAACTTGTTTTCCAATGCTCTTCCTTATTATTTTAATCTGAAGTGACCATGGCTAGAATTGGAGACAGAATCTTCTTTTGTCATGGCATGTGAAATTTTTGTTTTGGGATGCTGAAGTAAGAGTATGACAAATAGTAATTATTTGGATAACATTGTTACTGATGTAATAATAGTTCGCAATTCATAATGGTTTTGAAGTATCATTTTTTTAGTTGACTTTACGACTATATCTTAGTATCTGAAATATGGAATTATGTGCAGCTATCTTCTTTTTAACTATCTTTAAAAGTTTTTCATTATCAAGACTTAAAAAGTTGTTAAAACTTGGTTAAGTAATTGTCTTGTGCACCATGTGGTTCAAAACAGATTTTTTTTAGTTTTCTTTGGGTATAACAGTTTTATTTGGAGTTACCCTGGTTATGCTTCCCCATCCTTTCTCTTCCCTCTTTATGTGTTTTATGTGTATGCTTAGAGTAACATTTAAACAGTCACAACTTGGCATCACCTATCCAGTCTCCGCGGTCAGGATCTATTTTTGACAGATTTGCTGGTCTAAAGGCGTTTACCTAGTTATTTTATTTCTTGTTAATCTTTTTTTTTTTTCAGTTCTCCATTGGCTATTTCCTATCAGATTTGGCGATGATTCTTTGGCTTTATCCAGCTTTGGGTGGACTAGAGTATGTAAGGAAACAAAAAGCTTTTTAAAATCACGTGACACGGATACTGAGTTTATTTAGTGAAATAACTCGATGACATATGTAACATCTAGCTTGGGGATACTTGAGCTAGACTTTGATCTTGCTAGCTCTTTCCTTTCTGAGTGAATTTTAATTGAAGAACGTGTTTTTTTGTTAATTTATCAATGTGGTATGTGAACTTAGCTTATGATTTCTATTTGCTGTAAGGTTATACATCATGGATTATCAATGTTCTCAATCTTTCTTTCCCTCGTCAGTGGTCAAGGCCAGATATATATACTAATGGTTCTGTTCTCTGAAAGCACAACCCCATTCGTAAATCTAAGATGGTAAAATTATCAGTCAAAACACTCAACTTGCAGGCTATAATGCGAGGATTAACCCACTGATTTGTTATCTATTTAGGTATTTGGATGCTTGTGGCATGAAGAACTCAAACATTTATACCTTAAATGGGATTGCGCTGTTTGTAGGATGGCTGGTATGTCTGCTCTCTCTCTCTTTTGTTTTTTTGTTTTTTTTTTTTTTGCATTTGTAACTACTCTAGTGGTAGTATTTCTATTTTTGGGTCTTATACTAAAATAAAAGTGCCTGATCTTTTTGCTACCATTTAAGAGAAAAAGAGTAGTTTTCAAGGGCAATGGATTTAGACTTCAAATATTTCATAGATTACCAATATATTCACTCTAGTACAGAATGCTCGTGAGATTTTTGTAACAAAATTTGCTCTGTTTTATTGCAACAGTTTGTTTAATTAATTTGACTGCTGGACTAAGTACGAAATACTTGTGTATTTCTAATTTTCCATAATAATCGAGACATGAAATTTTGTTTTCTGCAGGTTGCCAGAATTATCTTATTTATTTTTCTTTTCACCCACATGGCACTGCATTTTGATCAGGTGAAAGGATTGTGCAGTTTTTCCTCCTATAATATTATTTGTATTTTCTGAATATGTGAAATGAAATTCCTATATGAATCAACACACCGGGCAAGTGAATCTTAAAATTAGCAGATTCACTGAATTTGCTGGGCGTAGCATAGCTCATTTAGAAGTAATGGTGTTTGAGATGTCCATACATGTAGACCAATTCAAATTGATGGAGTTTTATTTGAATTATTGATTGGTTATACACTGGTATCGATATTTATGGCATGCTTCATCATAATATAACTATCGTCAATCTGCAGTTCACACGTAATGTAGTTATGCGAAGAACTCTTTCGTTGTCTCTCTCTCAATGGTATTGTGTCTTAAGTTTATCTCTTCTTTGTCGCAGGTCAAGCAAATTTTTCCACTGGGCTTTTACAGCGTACTTGTCATTCCTCCTGTTTTGGGCGTGATGAACGTATTCTGGTTTTGGAAGATAACAAAAGGTTTACTCAAAACGCTTTCCAAATCAAGACACAACCAGTGACAGTATCTACTCCGTCAGCTTCTACAAAGTATGCGTTTACTATTTAGATTTAATTTCTGAAAGGAGAATTTCAGAAGCATCAATACATCTTCATTCTTTCTTATATCGAAAAATCCTTGGTGAAAATTTCAGTGAGGAATCTGAATCTGAATCTCAAACCTGGTCCACTAGTCGTAGTTAACAAAAGCAACTAATAACTATGGTGATTGCACATCGTGCCTGTATAACTTGTATATAGTTGGAACAACAAGTGGTTTGATGTTTCTGGGTTGTGATGTCTTTTTAGTTGTAAATAATTTTCTTCTGTATGACCTTTGCCTTGTGTTTATCTTGTGAACTAAGGGTGTTTCTCTCCTTGTTGTTTTCCTAGGCGTCCTAAGTATGGTGTATTTTTAAATTGAACATTTAATTTTTATTTTTTGTTCTCCAACACTTCAAAGTGTTGAGACGTTAACAATTGACACACTCACCGTAAGAAGGTTCATTAAATGGTGGATACCAACACTGCGAAAAGAGTCTTTTTCACAACGAAAACGTATTCTCCGTTGTAGAAATGATATTTTTGCCAGTGGAAGACAAATATCTACTGCGAAAGAGTATTTTCTGTAGCGAAAATGATAATTTCCACTCATTCAATGGTATTTTTGCCAGTGGAAGACAAATATGTGCTGTAAAAAGAGTATTTTTCATAGCAGAGAAGATAATTTTTGCAGGTAATATTTGTTATTTAACAGTAAGGATATTCATTGTTAAAAAAATCTCATACTTTAATATTGAAAATGACTAGTTCTATTAATGCAAACAATTTAACAATCACTTTTAAAATGAAATTGCCTAAATCCTTTTGAAAATCAAAAACAAAGATATCTAACCCAATCACTTGTTTGGGTTGTTTCTAGTATTCTGCTAACAAGTAATTATATGACCTAATTTTATACACGCAAATATTATCTATTTATTAACAAAGTAACTATAAGAAATAATAAATTATTAGGTAAATAATACACGACTACACCTTTGACTAAATTACGAGATTAGAAGTAGACTTAGACTAACAATAGATTAGTACCATAATCACTGATTTCCAAAAGTCAGAAAAAACAAAGGGAAGAGAAAAGGTGAAAACTAGCTCGTCTGGTTACACGCATGACCCGCGTCATCTTATCCGTGTGTTGGTCGGCCTTACCATGGAGTCATGGTCGGCTACTCCATTATCGTTCTCGATCCATGTCATTGTAGTTGGTTGGGGCTGAGGGTCGCTGATTAAAGTAAGTGAGATTGCACAACTAGCAAAGACCTGGCGATCCCTCCCATTGTTGCTTCCTTCTCTCGCCGGTTCCTCTTTCTTCCATCTGATTGGACTTCTTATTTCAAGATCGTTTAATCACGTCGCGGATTCCCTTCGCCGACTAGTTATGTTTGACGACAGACGAACTGGAGAAGTGCTTCCAAAAATTTAAGCGAGGAGGTAGTTTTGTTGACAAACAATGTGGAGGCGATGGTGCTCTCTTGGTTTTTCATTGAGGCATAGCGTTTCGGCTTTTGTGAGCGACGCTTCCCCTCTCGTGCCTCTCTCTCCTCTTCTCGGTTTGCGATCCACCTCTAATCCACCTCCGATATGGTCGCCATCGCTACTGATCAACAGGGCGGTTTCTTTTTCCCATCCTCTTTATTTTTCCAACTCCGGAGGATTAAACGGCGACGATGATGACGAAAACAGCTCCAAAGCCGGTGGATGCGTTTCTGGTGGAGACACGATATCATTCTCTGAGGCCAAGAGGCTATTGAGATTAGTGAACGTGGAGGCGCTGAAGTTGAAACTTGGAGCGGAAAGAAATGAGGTTATCGGATATTCAGAGCTACTAGAAGCATGTGAAAGCATGGGCGTCGCCAGAACTCCAGAGGAGGCTGCTGCTTTCGCACGAGTCCTTGATGAGGCTGGTGTAGTCCTTCTTTTCCGGAACAAGGTCTACCTTCATCCTGATAAGGTGTGTTCTGTTACCTGGCTCCACCCGTAACATGTTCATAATTGAGATCTCCCTTTCATCGGTTGCTTTCTCATTTGCATCTGCTTTATAAGGTTTTCAAAATTTCATGATATGTCATTAGTGTTCTGATGTTATTAAGAATCTGCCAGCGTACTCACGTGTTACCCATTTCTGCTTTCGGCTCTGTGTGACTTCCCATTTCTTCCTTTTTGACAGAGAACCAATGCGCTGATAGTGCTCGTGGGTTCGGTGGCCTTTCTTTTTTATTTACTTTTGGTTCCATTATTCGTTTTCCCCTTTCCATGTCTTTGTTTTTGAACCATTTGTTTTATGGGTTGTGAATTTAATTATGGGACGTTAGAGCGCATACTTCTCCAGTCTTGCTTCCCTCGTTAATACGATGAAATTCACATTTGCATAGAACACAGACTTTTCATGGACTAATCTGTGATAAGAATCTTAGAATACGGCATCTTCAGAGAAAAAAGTAGCTGCCTCTTCCATCTATTCCTTCCCACTCAACTTAAAATTTTTAGGGCCCTTACATTATTATTGGATTATTTCTCTGTAGTCTAAAGCTTTAATTCTCAAAGCTTGTGCTTTTCCATTTGGTTTTTCCTTTGTTTTTGCGTTTCATGCCGTTTCATTTGTTTCTGTAACTTAGATCAACAAGTATGTACTCAAGCAACAGTTGGTTTGATTATGTTTCATCATTTTGTTTGTCAAAGTCGAATCAAGTTTGTTGTCTTTTTCTCCTTCCAATTTGTGAGACGTCTCTTTAGATGAATGAAGATATGGTATATGCTCTTCCTCAGCTTGGACGCGGAATATTAGATGTGTTAAAATCAGAAGATATTCTGGGTGAAATAGAGAACAGACAAATGCAAAGTGTTAGATCCATGTCTTTAGCGTATTAATCCACTTTCATTATTTATGATAGTTCTTTTGCAACTCCATATACTTTTAGTTGTAGTGATGTTTTACTTTGATCGCTGTCTCCTCCATCTACCTACCGAGTTATGAATGTGAAGAAAATTGAAATTAAGCTCAATGGACACACTGGGAAGGCTAATTGTGATTTGGTAAGCTCAGTCGGAGCGGCCCAGCCTGATCTTATACGCCAATAATGGGTAATCAAATTACAGAGCACCATTTGTATGCTGACATATTATAGATATCATAGACAGCGTGAACGATTTCAGAGTTTGCTTCCTCCTCTAATTAATCTATTTTTACTTTCTGATCAGGACACCTGTAAACTTGTTCTGTGCTAGTTCCTATACTTAGTGATATTTGAGAACCCTTTTTGCAGGGAAAGATTTCAAGATTTGTGAAACTATGATTTTTCAGACGCGATTAGGATGGTGATGAATTTGAGTTACAACTTTAACTGATTCTTGTAGAACCCCTGTTCCCTTGTGCACCTTTGCAAATGATGATATCTACCTTTTGCGCCCTGTCTTGAAACATGCTAGTTTCTCTCTAGTTCCAACTTCATAGACATATTAGGATTCATCTGCGTCTATATTTGCATCTGATAAGCTTCCTAGATGGTTTCTTCTGATCATGTTTCTTGCTTCCATTATCACATGCTGCCGGTTGTTTTGGTGAGAAGAGCATGCAGGTTTCTATGTTTCTATTGGAACATGCTAGACGTTTTAGCATTTACCTTTGTGACTTTGTCTATATCTTCATGTGATTAACCTGCAATATAGTTTAGTTACCATGGTTTCTGGTTTTATGTTTTCACATCCAGCTGGTAGAGCTTTCTATTTTCAATGTTTCTTTGTTGGAACATGTCTGTATCAGCTTGTAATAAGACTTCAATTTGGTTTTATGATCATGTTGCTTGCTTCCATCTTTTTTCATGTCCAGCTGGTTGATCTGGTTAGAAGAGCAGTTCCCCTAGCTCTAATGCCGGAAGACGACCCGATGAGGCAGGAGCTAAAGACTCTACAAGAAAAGAAGGAAGAAATCGATATATTAGCACACAAGCAGGTACGGCGAATCTTGTGGACCGGTCTGGCCCTTTCTGTGCTGCAGGTCGGAGTCTTCTTTCGACTAACATTCTGGGACTTTTCATGGGACATAATGGAACCCATCGCATTTTTTACAACAGCCATCGGAATAGTCATCGGATATGCCTACTTTCTATTCACTTCGAGAGATCCCACTTACCAAGACCTGATGAAGAGGCTCTTTCTCTCGAGGCAGCGAAAATTGATCAAGAAACACGGTTTTGACGTTTCGAGATTTGCCGAGCTGCAGAGAAAAATTAAAAGGCCTCACGACGCTACGACGTCCATCAGAAACCGGGTGGGAGCGGAGTTGGAACTCGAGGATGCACTCCACAGCCACCATCGGGATTGAGAAGTTTTCATACACATTTTGTAAGAATTTTTACCCCCCCATCCATTTATATCTATTCAGGCTGGAACGATTATATACACTTGGCCTTGCTGCTTCTTTGAACACAGTCTGTTATTATCATCTTTTGGTGGTGTTTGTTTGGAATAATTGTTGAATATTTGAAGTTAGATCAAATTAACTACACTAAGAGTAAGCAAAAATATGGCTGCTCCGGCTCGGTTAGGAGATAATTATGAAAAGGGCATATTAGTCATTAAATTTATGGGTAAAAAGTAAGTGGATCTTTATACTTTTTTAGGCAAATGACTAGTTGAATTTAGGGACGGTAGCAATTAAGTTTTCGTTATTCTGGTTGCCATAAAAGAAATCACGCTTGTTATCTTCATTGATGAACGATTTCTTGATAGAACCAACTCCTAATAGAGTGATTTTGACGAATGTAATGATTTTTACATAAAAACAAGTTAAAAATTTCAACGCATGAGATAATTTTGGTAACAATAATGAGCTTCAAAAGTCGATTTTCTGAACAACTTATTTCTTTCTGAAATTCATCCAGCATAGAAGGTCGCACGATAAAACTGCGATATCTTTTACAGTGACCTAATGTTCATAAGTTTGTGGGTTATTTGCCTAAAAAAATGTACAAAAATCGTTTTTTACCTCGACGTCTAAGTCTAAGGGTTAATATGCACTTTATCCTATCCCTCGAAGCAAGGATAAAATCGTAATTTTGGTTGATGAAAATGTTAAGCATATGAAATAATACCATCTTCTATATAAGAGAGTGTTAAAACGGTAATTTAACAGCAGGTTGGTAGATAACTAGATAAGGATATCCAGAGCTTCCATTAGAACTTCGGATAAGTAAGCATCTCTGTCAGCGCTTGCGTTTGCTCGGGGTTTTTGTTTGGGGAAGAAAGCTCAATGTCATCGATGGCGAGTATGGTTTTGGGGTCGTCCTCAGCTGCCATGCTAGCAGTTCAAAGCCAGAGTTATACTGCTCCTCTCAATGCTTTGGCAACGCCGAGGATCGGTGAAAGCAATTTCCCCGTTAAACGGTTGTCGTCACTGCAGCCGGAAACATTTAGTGCTTCTAGTTGCAACACTATCTCCGCCTTGGAAATTTCGCCCTCTTTCTCCATTAAAACAGCCGCCACTGCCTTGAACTCCGGTGAACTGAGTTCTGCGGACCATGAAGAGAAGGTTATCTCGTCTTAATTTTTATTATTGCGTGATACATCAACTCCACTGGCTTGATCCTACTGAGATGAATAATTGAAAGCGAAATAGGGGCATATTTCAAGAGTTTTCTTTTGTTTGTTCTTGGATTTGAAAAATTTTTCCAATGCGAATTTTATTTTATCATTAGCATCTTGTTTTATCATCTTCTCCGTTTCACGATTTAGGAAACTCGAAGTTTAATGCCTCCAATGGCACTTACTTGCTTTTCTATGTAGCAGAAAGCGAAGAAATACTATTTCGTTGTTGCAAATGCGAAATTCATGCTCGATGAGGAGGAGCATTTCCAAGAGCTACTATTTGAGCGGCGACGAAACTATGGAGAGCGGAACAAAGAGATAGACTTCTGGCTTGTCGTTGAACCTAAGTTCTTGGATAAGTTTCCTGATATCACCAAGAGACTAAAGAGACCAGCTGTAGCACTGGTGTCGACCAATCGCACCTGGATCACGTAATTTTTTCTCTGGCATTCGTAGAAAAAGTATTAGATTTGGACGTTTGCTCTTTCTTAGGTCTCCGGATTGATTCTTCTTAGGGACAAATCATTTAAGTACACGATGAACTACTAATTTGGTACAAATATGAATACTTGCTTGGATGCTTTCTAAAACATTGAAGTTAATCCATAAAACCTTGCCAAATCATATATCAATACAGCTATATAGTAAATACTATCTTCTTTAAGAAATAATTAGGGTTCTTCATTGAAATAGAGGATTTCCTGTGAAAAAAAGTAGATGAAAAGAAATTTTGGGAGTAGTTAAGTATAAACAAAAGGATGAAAGGATAAATCTTCTTTAAATAAAGCAGTGCCCAAATTTTCTGTTAATTTACACAATTGATATGTTCACCATGCTTTTGTGGTGTTCTCAGGTTTATGAAGTTGAGACTGGACAGAGTTTTATCAGAGAGCTATGAAGCTGATAGCTTAGAAGAAGCATTAGCTTCTAACCCCACCAATCTCTCTTTTGAGAAGCCTGAAAACTGGGTGGCACCCTACCCAAAGTATGAAGTTGGATGGTGGGAGCCCTTCTTGCTCCCTGCAACTAAAGAGAAGGCTAAAGTATGAGCAAGCCTAGTCTTCCTTACTTTCTTATATCAGCGTGATTATAGTTTCTGTTGTCTCGTAGAGGTGAAGATGGTGAGGTTAATATTGTAGTCTTGCTTGTTATTCAATGACAGTATATTAGTAAATGTGACAGTTTTGAAGCTAAAAAGAAACTTCTTGATATCCGCCATGTAAGAACACGTGAGCTTTGGCAATTGCTTCCTTTTGTTGTTTAATTCTCGCCCAATTTGTGCTTCCAGATTAGAAAAGCTTCTGTTAAATTGTACTTTTGCCGATTTAACCTGTTTGTCTGTAGTGGTAGGAATGCATTGATGGTGGACGAAAGATGTTTTTTTATCAGTGTATCCCAATTTCCCAGTTATTTAAGCTAATATGTAGAAGTCATATGGATACTTGGGCAAAGATCAAACCATCACAAACTAGCTCCATAGCAACTTTCAAATAAAATCATCATCAGGTTTGATATGAGCAGATACAGCGGGAAACCAGGAAAGAAGTAAGAACAGAGAGAAAGGAGGAAGACAGAGTATAACGTTCCTTCTCCCTGTTAGACGAGATGATGCATCAAAAGACCATTGAAGAATATAGTGTGTTGCTGTCATTTGCACTGCAGTCATGCCCCCTCATTTGCAGCCACGGCTAGGCCCGCAATCTCCTTGAGTGGCTTCCACACGAACTTTCTCCTGATTGACAAAAGTTTCCCCAGTGGGATGGGATTGCAGAGTTTGTGCAGTTTCAACTTTCAGGTCTAGTGACAATAATATGGACTGTGTACATTGTCTGTAACAGAAGAAACAGAGAGCTTTGGAAGGGGGCTTACCAGTTTCCACACTCGGCAATCACCCTGACTTTAGGCCGTAGTGTTGGCAGCAAAGCAAGAAACTGCAATTCCGCCTTTGAAAGGACCTGTGTCTCAACGCAATCGCGCTGTAATT
This sequence comes from Begonia loranthoides, assembly GCA_022433065.1. Lineage (NCBI taxonomy): Eukaryota > Viridiplantae > Streptophyta > Magnoliopsida > Cucurbitales > Begoniaceae > Begonia > Begonia loranthoides. Next base: position 300,442 of record CM039481.1, read on the forward strand.
TCAGTACCCAAAAGAGTAGAAAAGGTGAAGTCCTGTTGTTAAATCAATTGTACCTTGGCCTCAATGATCCAGACCACGAGTCCTTTTGCATCTGGAGGCAACGCAGCCAGCCTATAATCAACTTCTGGAGGGAAGTACCATCTAGCTATAGGCTGCTTCCCGAGGTGAGACTACAATTTGACACAAACTCAAAAAAACATATTACTTCAATGGAAAAAAGAAGAAGCTGATTTATAAGCCCGAAACATGAGGACAGAGCAGTAAAAGCAAACTAACAGGGCAAACAGGGTGAATCTTGGTGAGAGTGGTCTCAGGGTCACCCAAGCCACGAGCTGACAGGTCCAGAAAATAGTAGCCCTGATATCTGAGACGAGTGAGATAACGACCCTCATAGCCTCCTTCGTGTGGAGTGTAAATGGCTATGGCTTTGTGTTCTTCTACGTCAGATAGCCACTGCCCTAGGTCGAATTTCAGCAAATCCCCTCCGATGAAATCCTCTATTGATCGGCCCTCGCACCTCACCTGGCCCCCCAGCCTTTTGTTAGCTGAGCTTCTTCTTTCGGACTTTCTTCCAAACCAGATCGTCGTTCTCGCCTCGACATTACTGACCCCCGGATACCGATGTCTAGGCCTCAGAGTGAATGAGCTTGACAACCCAAAAACTGAGGAAGTCGACGCCATCCTCTTGGTTTTATGCCAAAATTTGCAGACCAAGCTGGTGAAGAGGATGATTGTAGAACGAGGGCCATATTAATAGGAGGATAGGAAGACAAAAATTTACAGCCAACTGGGAATAAGGTTGTAACCAAACTACTGCCATTAGCGGGGTGTATGTGGACGAGAAATGGGATAAAGTGATCGCGGAACTTGGCAAAGGTTAAAACTTTTTTACCCTGCAAAAGAAAGTTTCAAGCTTTAGACAAAGCCCACTGCCTTTTAAGGCTTTTTACTCTTTTTTGATTAATTAAGCATTGAAAATTGACACATTTTGAATGGGAAAAATCCGAAATTCCCTTGTTTGTATAAATGAGGGCGGGTTGGGCGGGCCTGGACTCTACCCGCCCTTCGTAACGTCGTTGAAGTGCTTCCCTCTGAGAGAACGCCGTTGAAGGAAGAGCTTCGTGCAGTGGAAGTGGAAACTTCTAACCAGCTGCTGTGCAAGGCGAAGCCATCACTAGCTGTGGCAGTTTTTTCTCCTCTTTACAGGAAAGAAAGAAACAACTGGACTTGCCGCAGCGCAACGTCGGTCTCCTTGTTAATTTTGTCATTTGTCAGTTTTGTTTTTTATCACTTCGTTGTAAAATTGAGAGCTTTCAATTGTTGGATCTCGAAGTAGCGTTCGGATGTAACTCTCTCTGATTGACTCCATTCCGTTTCATCGTGATTTTGATTTTCTGAGATCTTGTTTGGTGGATTTATATTCGATCACTTGAAGACGAAGTAGGAAGAAGGAAGAGGAGCAGAATGCTGGCTTCGTCTAGGTGCCTGAGCGCTCCTGAGCTTCTCCATCCCAGCGGCCGCTCTATTGCCAAAACCATAATATCCGGTGTTAGATTTCGCAATCAAGCTCATTATCTTTCGAGAACAACGGCTATCAGCGCATGTGAAGGGCAGCATATTCTAAGCAGCAGAGGCGTCAATGGAACGAGCATTCTAAATACTTCAATATATCCTCGCCGCAACAGCAACACCCTCAATCGGCATACCAACCCGTTGGGACGTGTCCACGCTTTTCTATCGGAATCAACTCCTTCCACCTCCCGAAGAGGACCGTCATTCGTAAGTTATTCTAGCAACTGTCTTGTTCATTGTCAATTTCAATGCTTGTGAATGTTCCTTTCTTTATTATTATTCCCAAATTGCGAAGCAGGGTGCGATGGTGGATGGGCGCTTACTATTTTCAACCTCCCTAGCGAATAACAATGACCAGTCAACTCCCAATAACAAAACTACCACTCCCACCATTAAAGGAGTATTGTCAGACTCCCAAGTCGCTGACACAAAAATTCTACGTACTCTAGCCAGTTACTTGTGGATGAAAGATAACCTCGAATTCCGTCTCAGGGTCATTGCAGCTTTGGGCTTCTTAGTTGGGGCAAAGGTCTGTTTTCTTTTCAATTCTGTCCTCCGGTTTCTTATTTATGCCTTCTCTGCTGCTTAGTTGTTGCCAATCTTAGATTCTTTGTTCTGTCTCTTTCAGGTTTTGAACGTTCAGGTACCCTTCCTCTTTAAACTAGCTGTCGACTGGTTAACCACAGCCACTGGCAATTCAACTACATTTGCTTCCTTTACATCTGCTAATTCTACGCTACTAGCTCTTTTTGCTACACCAACAGCAGTTCTAGTTGGATATGGCATTGCACGAACTGGAGCTTCTGCTTTCAATGGTACTACGCATGATGTAATGGCTGATTCTTGGACCAAATTCCCTGCATTTGAATATCACATAACTTTGACAATGCATTTCAATGGCTTTTTGTCGTGGTCTTATTTCAGACGTACATAACTTCTTAATGTAATGTGTTAACTTCTAGTCTACTCATATAACATTATTTCGCACAATGTATTTTTCGAATTACCTATCAAAATCCCAGAGAAAAGAGCATTTGTAATTTTTGTCTTCTTTATACTGTTTGTCATTGTTTTGATGGTTCATCTTTGTAATGCTATGCAAATTTACAATTGATAGAACTGCGGACAGCTGTTTTCTCTAAGGTCGCATTACGCACAATCCGATCAGTATCTAGGACGGTAATTGTTACCCTTCTATCTAAACTATGCGCCTAGTATTCATAAATTCAGATTATTTTCTCTGGATTCTGTTTTAATTTTTCCATGTAATGTTAGAAATTGAACTTTCCCAGGTATTTTCACATTTGCATGACCTGGATCTTCGATATCATTTGAGGTACTGCTTCTAGCACTAAAAATTTCCAATTTATGCCTTCTCTTAGACCTTCTTGTGCTTGCAGCGCACTAAACTTTCAAATTTGTTTCTCTTGGTATAAGTTTCTTTTAATATATACATCTTTTAGCAATAAAAAATTCTCTTATCAAAAACAGTTCTTGGTTCACTTCCAAAGAAAAAGTTGATACGAACCCCATATATTTTAATCAAATACGAAACAGAATTACAAACAACTGCACACATGAGAAGTCTACTAGCTCTCTCCTTATAATATTTTCCCAAAATATGAATATCCCCTCAAATCTACTATTATTCTTTTAAAAAAACATAGCAGAATAATAAAATACTAGAATACTAAAAGATATACTAATAAATATTTAAGAACCCTAAAAGACACTTGAATATGTGTATTAGAATAAATGAACTTTATTATAATTCTATCAAAAGTTCATGTGGAAAGAAAATTGTAGTGGCAGTGATTTCTAAAATACTGCCATTTTGGGCTATGTTTTATTTCATCTCAATCTTAATCTAAGAGCTACATCTGTTTTTATTATTTCATGAGAGCCAACTACAATCATTCAATATAATATGCTCCAGATACCTAAACTTCAAATTTTGATGTGGTACTGCTGAAATGAAGAATTTTTTGCCATACTATTTCGGAAATAGAAGAGTTTTGGCTTATACGATTCAATATATAGTTATGCCAATTTATCTTGATTTACAAGTTCTTCGTGACTCATAAGGTCAGTCAAGGGTTCAAGTAATTTATGAGTGATATTTTTGAATAAAATTTTTTATCATCTAAATTGATCAAATCCTGATATAACCACAATAATACTTTTTTATTCTAACATTCATATCCATCTCCAGTACATGCTATATTGTGCTTCTTTAATCTGGAAGTGACGATTCCACCCGCAGGAATAACGTATATTATTAATCATTTTTTGAAGCTGTATATTTCTGTTATACTACCTGATCATGTCACTTTTAGCCGAGAGACAGGTGCACTAAATAGAATTATAGATCGTGGAAGCCGTGCTATAAATTTTATTCTCTCATCTATGGTATTCAATGTTGTACCCACTATCTTAGAGGTATGGCTGGGTGTCAAAAATTATGTGTCTGGTTAGCTAATTTGTTTGAACTGATGAACAACTTAAATGAACTAAACATATATTCTTCCAGATATCTATGGTATCAGGTATACTGGCTTACAAGTTTGGGGCTCCTTTTGCATGGATCACATCATTATCAGTTGCTGCATATATTATTTTTACTCTCACTGTGACACAGGTATCTTTTGGTAATTCTTGCTAATACGATCAAATTTCTTTTCTTAATAATGCATTATGTAGAAAACAAAGATTTGCCTTTTTTTTTTTTAAATTAAACAATTTCTTTCACCACAACATGTTGGTTTTAATATTGACATGTAACTTTTCTGCGTGGTCTAGTTTCTTTTTCTGAAACTCTCTCTCAAAACGTTCCTTGTGTTATATGCAGTGGAGGACAAAGTTTAGAAAGGCCATGAACAAAGCTGATAATGATGCTAATTCCCGAGCAATTGATTCTCTTATTAATTATGAGGTAAATATATGTTTCTTATTTCTTTGACATTCATCTTTATAGTAATGCTACATTTACTCTTTATTCCTACCTCCTGCTTTTTAATTCATACTTCCCTAGCAAATATTGATTTGTGCAATTAATGTAATAAATTAAAATTAATTAAATAAGTCATTAATTGCACCAATTAATGTTTGTCACAACAGGAAGTAAGATAAAAAATAGAAATACAGAGTAAACATAACATTATTCTCTTCTTAAAGTCACCCTTTTTGGTCAGTTTCATCTTGTGAAATGTGGTCTCACTTAACTTCTACTTCACAGACTGTTAAATACTTCAACAATGAAGCTTTTGAAGCAGCCAAATATGATGAGTTTTTAAAAAGTAAGTCATAAATGTATTGTAACTTTTCTTTTTACGTACTCCTTTCTTTTATTCTTACATAATATCATCTAGTCCAACGAAATAAACTACTTATAGAAAATAATTTGGTTGTTATGTTTATTACTTTCGATTATATTGCATCAATCAATTTGGTCAATGCAACATTTTAATGCTAAATGGCTGCTTGTTGGAGGAGAGTTATGTGTTTTTTCTCTGCGTTCTGACGATCAAATCTAGCTCAATTATGTATCTTATGATATAGTAATTGCAGAATAGTTTGTCAAATTTGTTGAAAATTTTTCTTTGCAGAAGCTTGAGAGTCAGTAGTTTTCAATTAGGATACTTATTTTTTTTCTTTTTTTCTTTCAATCCAAATCTTGTATACTTGATAGCAACCAAAAATACAGTAATTTGAAAACTAATATTAAAAATGCAACGCGTTTTGGAATAAAATGGAGAAGGAGAAGGAGATGGAATGTGCGGGAGGGCTTACAGTAGGAGGTTTAAGGGGGGGCGCAGTTGTAATTAAAAGATAAATTCTTAGTAAGCCTTGCTGACAAAGTTAGTTAAGAGCAGAGTAATAGAGTATGTGTAGAAAGAGTCATTGAATTAGGGAGAGAGAATCATAAAAACGAGGGAGAGTGAATTATCATTGAAGTCATTTTCTACTTAATAATATTCTGCATTTAAGAGTGGTAGTCTGAGCTTTTGGGATGTTTCCAGGCTTGTGGAGTAGGATAGTTATTTCCTAGTCATTTTGGAAAGAAAAGTCTGTAATCCGAGGTTCACTACGCATCACAATGAGCTTCCCCTGGGCACTGATCATGTCCATCTACACCTTGTGTTGAGAGATTTAAACATGTTCTGCTAAGTTCATTTCTTGCACCTGGATATCCTGATATATTCCAGGGATCTGCCCGTCTTCATAATAGTTTTTAAATTTGCCCATTTTTGATATTTTTGTTTCTCTTGTCATTAGGGTATGAAGATGCTGCTTTGAAAACACAGCGAAGTCTTGCCTTCTTGAATTTTGGTCAATCTATAATATTTAGCACAGCTCTATCAACTGCGATGGTATTGTGTTCTCACGGAATACTAAATGGCAATATGACAGTTGGTGATCTGGTAAATCTATTTTGTATAGATATGCAGCTTTGTAGACTTTGTTAACAGCAGAGCAATTGAAAGTGGTCAATTAAATAATAAATAGATGTTGACCACAGGTCATGGTGAATGGGCTTTTATTCCAGCTCTCTCTTCCACTGAATTTTCTTGGCAGTGTCTATAGGGAGACCATACAAAGTCTTGTTGACATGAAGTCTATGTTTCAGTTACTAGAGGTACCATAGGACGAATAATCCCTGTTAACATTTGTTCAAAAGCAACCTGCCAGTTTCCTTCTTGGGCACAGCTTGGTTTTTTTTTTTCATAAAAATCACTGTCATTCCTTCTTTGGTTACTACAGGAGAAGGCTGAAATTACAGAGAAGGATCAAGCAAATCCTCTAAAGTTGGATGGTGGTCGCATTGAGTTTAATGATGTAAAGTTCAGGTAGTGAAGTACACCAAATGCTTTTATTTTTCCATCTTGCGTATTTAAGAAAATAATCATATAAGAACATAAAAGATAGTTCTATTCTTTAGCTTCGCAATTTTTCTACATGGAAATATAATTGAAACAATTATAATTAACGGGTTTCTTTATGAGTTTTCAAAACCATTTTTTATTATCATTGAACTTGTTATTTTATTACTACAGTTACCTAACAGAAAGAAAGATTCTTGATGGGATATCTTTCGCTGTACCTGCTGGAAAAAGTGTGGCCATCGTGGGAACAAGTGGTAGTGGTAAGTCACCCTTAATATGTCGTGGTCCCTTTGCTCACTTGTATCCTTGACTTTTATTTAACTAACTTCCTAGAACAATGTTTTTTTTCTCTTATGTGAAATATTGCATTACTTCCATGTATGTTGATCATTCTTTGGACACCATCCCCTGTGATAGCTCAACATTAAGAGTTCATATTGGCTAGTGCACTCAAAATATTGTCTAACGTCCATAACCTCACATATTAGATGCCACTTAGGGATGTTACTACATAGCAGTAAATGTTATTATCTGCTGTTGAACGGGATATAACTACATTTGTTGTTTATATAAAAAGATGCATCGATGATAAATTGGAATCTCAATGCAGGCAAGTCAACCATTCTCCGGTTGCTCTTCAGATTCTTTGATCCTCACTCTGGAAATGTAAGAGCTGATTCTGCTTCTTTTATTCTCGAATACATTATGGTACAACTTGGAAACAATTTATTTCCCTATGTCATTGCATTAATAAGGAAGTCTATTTCTCCTGGTAGTGGTACTTGGTTTATGGGTATTCCCTTCTGGACTGCCCAGCACTTTGGCTATCATAATAGAAAATATTTATCAATAAATCATGCCAACGGCCCATAAATTCGGGGAAAGACATAATGGCCTCCATTATTTGAAGCCACACATTCCCTCATGGACTCTAGAAGTTTGTCCAACATGCCCTTTCCTTTCTAGCCTTGGTCATATCACTTGGATGGAATACAATGTTAATATCACGTAACTGATTTTTTTTGTTGGGTGTAATATGTCCATATATCTCAATCATTTTATCAACTCCAGCATTATGTACATAAAATTCTGATGCTATTAGAGCATAAAACATGAACAGATGAACGTTGAAAAAAGCGCACTCGATTTGTAATTTGAATTTGTTAAATTTCTGAAGCACAATTTGAAAATAGTAGAAGTAAATGAATGGTAAATAGTATTAATACATAAATGGGAGTTTAAAGAAGTTTCAAACTGCATTCAAATCTTGAATTCAGTTGTCTAGTAGCTTGAGTTCGATACAGGACCAGGAACACAATAAGAGACAGCACATATGAGTATATAGGCAACAAAAAATGATTGCCTGTGGTGTGAATATAATAATGTCCAGGAAGAGCCTAAATTAACTGAATTGCAGCCTGCCTAATGTTATTATGGAAACAGAGAGGCAGACCTGCGTGGTTCCTGGCTATCCCCACGGTAAAAAACGATGTTTTTGGGTGAATTATTTTAAGTCAGATCATTGTAAATCTACTAGTAATTTAATAATCACTTTTGAACGTATTTTATAAAATATAAATGTATTTGTTTCTGTAGAAGTACATGATTCTTGAATACTTGCTCCAGAATTCTGTCGGTGTTCATACAATAAATCCTACATTCATTGTGGGGGCAACAGCTTCTAACCATAGTTCACAGTAGATGTCTTGAAACTATTTGGGCTGGGTACTAATTTGTTTATAAAATCAGTTACTGAGTTTTTTTAATTGATATTATTATACCTTCAGCATATAGGTGAGTGTGCATGTGACACACCGGGCACACTGTTTGCCTCGCTTATAATAATTCATAGTTCAAATCAGAGTCTGTCCTTTGTGTTTATACATGGGTTTTTTTACTAGATAAGAATAGACGGTCAAGATATTCGGGAAGTCACACTTGACAGTTTGCGAAAATCTATAGGGATTGTGCCACAAGATACGGTAAATGCATTTCAATGACTTCATATTCTTTCGTTTGATTTACTTTGGTTGTTCGCATCATTTGTAAGGCACGAGAAATCTACCTTTTGACAGGTGCTTTTCAATGATACAATTTTTCATAACATTCATTATGGTTGTCTTTCAGCCACAAAGGAAGAGGTATGTGGTAATGTACTTTCGTTGTTACGTGTTTTGCTTGGGATACGATTTAATACAACCATTTTGACTCAGGTTTATGATGCTGCTAGGCATGCTGCTATTCATGAAACCATCTTGAAGTTCCCCGAGAAGTATTCTACTATTGTCGGTGAACGAGGACTCAAGGTCAGAGAGATACTTGGATTAATTATGTCTAATATCTTCCTTTATACTATCCTCTCTGTAAATAGGGGGTGAAAAAGGTTTGTTTCTCCAATCACGATGGCAGAGTTTTCGGATCCTCCAAACTTCATATAAAAATAACTTAAAGAGTACATCAGTAGGTTCTTTTATTTTGTTTAGAGGTTAAAGTAAGATTCTTGGAAGAGAAACTACCTTATGTAGTTGAAACTAGCCTTGCTATAATTGGTCTTCTTAAGGCAATGCCGGAACAGTAGTTGGAATTTTCTGATAGTATACACAGCTTAAGGTCTAATAACTCTTATCTAACAGTATTTAGCAATTAGTGCTTTTGATTACTCATGATTTACATTGATTTGTGATAAATATATAGTTAAGCGGTGGCGAGAAGCAACGTGTGGCTCTAGCTCGTGCATTCTTAAAGGCGCCTGCAATTCTGTAAGCATCTGATTCTTTTGAGCTAGAAAAGTTCATTTAATTGGATCTTAAGGGTGAAAAAATGTTCCCCATTTATGTATAGTTGTATTTGAGCAAGCTTTAAACTGATTTTGTCTGTGTATGAGTGTTAGAGGCTTGTCCAACTCTATTTTGAAATGGTTCTTCGGGCCTCGGCAAGCTTGAATTGTCTTTGGTTTTCTAGAAAACTGAAAAATTTGTGAAATATGTCACAGCCAACTTGGTGGTATGCCAAGGTTCTTTTTATTGCAAAATGTTCCTCGTTTTTCATCATTGCAGCATTAAACGTCAATAATATATATCCTCAGGCTGTGTGATGAAGCTACAAGTGCCTTAGACAGTACAACCGAAGCGGAAATATTAAGCGCACTGAAGACTCTGGCAAATAATCGGACTTCGGTTTTCATAGCTCATAGGCTAACCACTGCAATGCAATGTGATGAGGTAAGCTTCATATTTTCTGCGTCGAATTTGAAGTTTACCCATACCATTTTACCCCTTTCCCTTCGTACTCCACTAGTTTCCTCCCAAAATTGATATTTTTACCACCCATCTTTGGTGCTGTATCATCACACGGGTGATTAACACCTCAGTTGATAACTTGGTATTATGTCCTGATAGATTGACTGCAACTTTACCATTTATAAATGACAGATAATAGTTTTGGAGAATGGGAAGGTTGTAGAACAAGGACCCCATGAAGTTCTCATATCCAAGGCCGGAAGGTATGCACAGCTATGGGGACAGCAAAACAATGTGGATGCAGCTGATTCGACTGTTGGATTGGTCGTATGAACTCACTTTCTCCCCGAGAAGAAGCTACCAAAAGCAAAAGAGGCGGAAGATGGCTAGCATTGGTTAGACATACGCTGTGTTGCAGATTTTCAGGCAAAGTAGACATTTTTGGTCGAAGAAATGGCAGCATGTTTTCAGACAGGAGTCAGAATTTGTAAAATTCAAACGTAATTTTGTCGTGGGTTAAGCATTTCTTAGTTATAGTCTAGTCAACAAAATAGACAAGGCTGTGTGTATTTTTTGTGTTATTAGACAAACTAAAATAAATTAATATTTTATAACGTGATAAATATTGATAGGAGTAATTAATTAATTATTTATAATTTATTTTATTAATTATTGTATCAATAATGTTTGTCATGTAAAAAAATAATAATTGAAAAGTAAAGAATAGTGAGCAATGGAGCATTATTCAAAATAAATTAATAACTTGTTAATATTAGACCAAGGGAGCAAGGGCCTAGTTCAACTGTGAGTCTCCAATTTCATATGAGCCAGGTTTGGCATCGTCAACTAGTAATGTGCTTCCGTTTTCTACCCTATGAAGCTTGATGATGCTCACAACTATCTGGTATGGAAAAAACAACTTCTTAATTATTGATTTGGAATCGTTTCTTTATGGTGCCACTGTTATTTCTACTCCTATTCTGCCCAATCTGGAACCAAATCCAGATTTCACTCTCTGGGAACGCTACAATCGTTTGCTCATGAGTTGGATATATTCGTCTTTATCTGATTCTTTACTTTCACAAATTGTTTCTTATTCTACTACTATGGAGATTTGAGTTGCCTTGGAGAAAATATATTCAACTGAGCTCTCTTGCTCGGATTACAGAACGTCGAAGTCAGCTTCAAAATCTTTCCCAGGATTGTTTATCAGCAATCACATATGTTTAAAAATTAACTGAAATTTGCAATCAATTAGCTGCAATTGGCGAAAGATCAGCTTATATACTTACTAAATAGATTAGGCCGTGAATATAACCCATTGGATGGTGCAATTACGAGCCGTTCTGATGATTCGTCACGTGCCGATAGATTTTCATTTTGTTTGTGATAAAGTTGCTCAATATGGAGGATGTTGTGTACTCGGATGAGGGGTCTCTCGCCTATTCTCATACAAGTTAGCAAATAACTCGGAGCATCCCCACCGGCATCACAGTTGATTGGAATCTCTCGAACTTCTCTCCTTTTTTACAAATTTCCCTCTGTTCGTTTGGATGAAATATTAAGAGCACAAGTTCATGAGTGGCTTGCATACGTATAATTGAATTGGATGGATGAGTTATTGTTATTCCCATGCCTACTTCATATTTCAACACAAATTTGGAAGATCTGCCAATGTTTGTAAAGCATGGAATAAAATAACATAAAAATCCACGATTAAATATAATTTCTAGCAAGATAGCCAAACATTAAGCAAAAACTTAAGAGTCTACATGGGATGAAAAAACAGGATAATTTTCAATGAGCCAACTCAAGAAAATAGTAAATCTTCCAATCAAGTGTTTTAGGCATCAAAACATTTAGGCAGTCGCTGGTAAGATGGCAGTTCCGGGGCGTCGTGCTGACAAAGAGCCATGGCATCCAAGAAGCTGCAAGATCATAACATAAACACTATTTGGTCATTCAAAAGGTAAAAGGGTGGCCAACAGAAGTCGTATATATAAAAGTACAAGGCATTCACCTTGGCATTCACACCATCTGGAACAATCTTGTTCTCTGCCTTGAGCTTCACGTAATCAGAGCGGCTGAATTTGGTAAAACCCCTGCACATCAAAGCATTAATTAAGAATGGCCAGAAAAGTATACTTTAAGAGAATTTATTAGGATTTTGCTGAGTTTCAAATCAGCGTGCAAATAAAATGAAGCAGTAATATATATAACAATGCCAACTTACCACTTCCTGCTAACAATGATCTTTTGACGACCAGGAAACTTAAACTTTGCTCGGCGGAGAGCCTCCTGAGCATGGTGGCTGTTGTTGTCTTTGCAACGAACAGATAAAAGAACCTGACCAATATCAACCCTCGCACAGGTTCCCTGAGGCTTCCCAAAAGCTCCTCTCATTCCAGTCTGAAGCCTATCGGCTCCAGCACAAGAAAGCATCTTGTTGATACGTAAAACATGGAAAGGATGAACCCTCACTCGCAAATGGAAGGCATCTTTTCCTGCAAACTTAGACATGTATTTGTTGCATGCAATACGAGCAGCCTCAAGAGCTTCACTGGAAACATTTTCTTTCTCCCAAGAGACAAGATGGACACAGAATGGAAACTCGTCAACTCCTTTCTTTTTCATTCCTACATCATAGATCCTGATTTTAGGATCAGGAACACCACGGCAGTACCGTGACTTTGGGTAAGGCTTGTTTTTTATCTGGCGATAGCATCGTGCAGGTCCTACAAAACAAGATTCAATTGCTCCATTAATTTTTAAGCATCCATAAACTGAGAGTATTTGATTATCATTCTCCTCAATTGACTTTTCCTCATTTAAGAATTACTTAAGTTTCATAAAAGCTCATGTAAAAAACAAAACAAGACAATAACAAGAAAGAGGGCGGTCTAATATATGATTGGAGAAAGAGACGATATGCACCAATATGCAATACACATAAAAATACAAACATGCATATATGAATTCAGAAATTCAATGCCAGGCTCTATGATCCCAAACAGCACCACAATACAGCATCATTTATAGTTTCTACCAATAGAAGAAAAGCAAAGCAGAAATCCACAATTACTAGAGTCCGTGAAATATCGTTATGAAGAAAAGATTGAAACACGAATAAACAAGTGCACTTCTATATGAAACGAAATACATAAAACTGTAGAACAATTTTCACAATTTCTACAGCTCCATACAAATTCCAATTACTGCGTTCCAGAAGCTAGAGAGGAAGCGTTCGCAATCACGAAGAAAGACCATATAAATCTGAAATATAAGAAAGATCGACGAGATTAACATAGAGAAACTCACTTCTCCCCATGGTTGAACGAAGCTCTCTCTCTCTCTCTCTCTCTCTCTCTTCTCCCTCCGACGGCTACGCTATTCCCATCGCATTTGAGATTATATAGGAGATGTTTTCACAGCCCTAACGCGCCCCGTAACGTGTAGCGAGTCGTCACTGATTACATATCAACGTGTGGGCCCAAGGCGTAACCGACCTAGCCCAAATATCAGCCCTCAAACCAGTTCAAGCCCAAGTGAGTTTGCCCAGTCCACGCTAAATGAACCAATCTGGTATAGCCGGTCTATGGCCGGGCTAGGGTTTTATGCCTAAAATCCAGATATTCAAGATTTTTTATTACTCTTACTAAATTACCCTCTTCTGCAAAGTCGGTCTAATCTCCTCTTTCTTGCGCCATCTCATTCCCTCGCTCTCGCTCTCGGGACACTTTATCTTTCTGCCTCTGTCGAGGTTCGTATGGGAGGTTTCACGCTATAGGTCTTCTAATGTTCTCTGTTCTTTTTCTCGGCTTCAACTCTTTTGATGCCTTCAGCTGTTAGAGTTTTGTCCGCGGTGTTAATTTTTGCTTTGTACTGACTAACTGCTTTTAGCTTTTCTGCCTCTCTTTTATGTATTGAATTGAAATTGTCTGCGGGAAGATCGCCTATAGTACGTTGCCTCAAAGTATGTGGTGCGATGTATTTGTGATTGTATCATTTTCAAATCGGAAGATTAATTAGTTTCAAGTTATCATTTCTTAGTTGAATGTAGAACTGTTGATTTTTCTATGATTTGTTTTTTTTTCTTGATCGCATGGAATACTCACTGTACCTTTGCTTTATATTAGCATTCCCAAACTCTTCTCTCCGTCTTTCGCTGAAATTATTTTTGAAGTCTGGTCATCTTTATTTGATTCTCCTTACTATGGGATTTACTATCTTTGGATTTTAGAGATTTTGTTTTTGAAATCTAGTATTGGTGCAATAGATTTGCCTACTGATGATTAAATTTACATGTTCCAGCCACAATGTTCTGATTCTCCATGTGCACCTTAGTCAATTTCATTATCTCGTGTCTTTGAAATCTGTTGAGATTTTTCTTTCTTCCCCATTTCTTGAAATCTGTTTTATCTTGCTTATGTTTCTGCTTCTCTGAACAACGATCTTTGGTTGTATTGTATGAGATAATATCTCATCTCGTTTTTTACAGCAATCATGACTGAGGACGAAGTTCAGACTGAAATTAAAGACGAAGTTGCCGATGTGAGTTGATTTTTTATTCCTAAAAAGTCCTTATAACTTCATCTTTTGCATGTTGAGGCATTCTCTTCCTTTTTATTTTAATTGATTTATAGTTAAACTGGTGACTTAAGTCAGAACTTGCTTAAATGTATTATCATGTTGTAGATTCCCTCTTTTGATCCTACTAAGAAGAAGAAGAAAAAGAAGGTGGTCATACAGGATCCTGCTGATGACTCCGTGGAAAAATTGACTGAGAAAACGGATAGTTTAACTGGTACTTTTGCAAATGTACATTAATTAATATGTGGCTATTTTTTTCGACTACATCTGACTTGATTTTAACATGCTTGCAGTTTCCGATGGACTTGAAAGTACATTTTCTGGCTTGAAAAAGAAAAAGAAGAAACCTGTAAGTTTTCTTAGTTTTTAGGAAAAAAAAAACAACGTAAATGAATGTTTCTTCAGTAAGTATTTTTGTTCATTTTTCTGTATTCTAATTATAGGTTGAATCCAGTACCGTTAATGATGAGGCTGGGGACATAGAAGAAGATTTGGATGGTAAGAATTATATTCTAACATGCGACTCTATAGGTGTCAAATGCATATCAGTTGTTTTTGTATTTTGTTTTTACCAGAAAAATCATTTTTTTTTTGTGATTTTGCAGAACATACTGTAGAAAATGAAGAAGCAGAAGGAATTATTCTGCAGACACGCTATCCATGGGAAGGGACCACACGCGATTATGAATATGAGGAGGTACTTCTGATATTGGGATGTGTTTATCTGCTCGATTACTGGTGCTTTATGTACTGGACCTCCCTCATTAAAGGAATGCCAAAAAAATTACATTTGATGTTATATTCACCTTAAATTAAATTTTGAAATGCATTATTTTTCAAGTGAATTAATTATTTGGTGGTGCAAGTTACAAGTTTAGAGGAAACTTACTAATTTTGTCTTATAGCTGTTTTTTTTTATTTTTTTTCTGGAGATATGTCTAACAATGTTACTTTTTTGGTATTTGGAGATGCTTATAATATTTTTAGTTTCAGCCTTTGCAACAGTACACTGGATCTAGGTTTTTGTGGAGTTGTCTTGATATGCTGAATGATTATCTGTTGCACTCAGCTGCTTGGTAGGGTTTTCAATATTCTTCGCGAGAATAATCCAGAACTAGCAGGGGATAGGCGTAGAACAGTTATGAGGCCTCCTCAAGTTCTTCGTGAGGGAACAAAGAAAACGGTTTTCGTGAACTTCATGGATCTATGCAAATCGTATGTTATGTGTTTATTTTCCCTCATGACTTCTTTTAATATGATTTAACTTTGCTGGCACGTGAATAAGAACTTTTAGTCAAATTTTTATGGAGAAATTAAAAGTAATGTTTTGTTGAGGTATTTTTCTACGGGGTGGAAAGACAGTTGTGCATAGTTTTTATACCTCCATCACACTTTGTTATAGATTGCTGCTACCCTTGGGTTTATGTTTTGATAAAAAAAAATCCACTCAAAGAAAAGGTTGAACCTTTAACCTTGTGGTTAATGGGCGCACACTTTAGCCAACTGAGCTATTCCAGCTTCAATTCAAATCCCTGGTTTTTCTTGTTACTTTTATTTTTGTTGCTCCAACACAATCAAAACTATGCTCCGGTAATTTGAAAAATAGGATGTTTTAGGTTTATAGCATGACGAGGCAAGATCTCTTGGCTGTAATTCGAATTTTGTAAAAGCCCATTCATGCATTTTATATTCTCAACCACATATAATGATACCTTATATTGTAGGCTTAAATGTCGACTAAATTTTATGTTCTTTTACCTCTAAAGTTGAGTGAAAAGTTTTGATTACTCCAACTGTTGAAGAGTGATAGACTAATTTTCTAAAAATCTTTGGTGCACTTCAAATGAAAAAAGGATGCATCGACAACCTGATCATGTTATGGCTTTCCTGTTGGCTGAATTGGGGACAAGTGGATCACTTGATGGGCAGCAAAGATTAGTAGTGAAGGGAAGATTTGCACCAAAAAATTTTGAAGGAATTTTGCGTCGATATATTAGTAAGTGCATTTTGAGCTTAGCTGACGTTATTTTTCACTTTTATATGCAAAGAAAATTTTTTTTGGCTACATGATAATGTGGCATATATCTTATTGAAGTTAATCAACATACAAACATTACGTGCCTTGTTTGAACTTTTGAATGTCTGATCACTTTTATATATTTAACACTATTGTTGATGCCCTTCTTTCAAGATTAAATTACATTACTGTGGCTATTGTACCATCAACTGATGAAATATTATTATTCACGGTGACTTCTTTATTGTTTCAGACGATTATGTCATTTGCCTTGGGTGCAAAAGTCCAGACACTATACTTTCAAAGGAGAATCGACTGTTTTTTCTGCGATGTGAGAAGGTAACCATTTAAGAACCCAGCACTTATCTGTCTCAATTTGAAATCCCTTATCTGCTTTGTGAGAATGTAACCTTTTTTTAACATTTAACAACCTAGTACTCATCTCTAAATTTCAAATCCCTTGACCATTTATTTTGATTTACACTATTTCACTTTGTTTGTGTTTGATGTTGTGACGAGGAGTTCAGTATATAGTTTTTTACCCTTTGTTGTACCAAAATTACGTTTGATTTCAACATTAGCCTTCAATGTCTTTTCATTATGACGGATGTGTAGTATTTCTGAGGCCCTATTGTTCAATGTTGGATGTATCAGAGTCAGTCATGGATGAAATATTGGTTACAGCTGGGATGTAACGGCCCTTTAATAAACATTCGTTTTCAGTTTTCTTCAACACATCTTGTCTGCTATCTATTATCTATAGCTGTTCCAGGGGCTTCCATTGTATTTTGGTAGTGATTTAGAATGTGTTAATATTGCAGTGTGGATCTGGACGATCTGTCGCTCCAATCAAAGCTGGATTTGTTGCTCGTGTTGGTCGCAGAAACGCTGGAACCTAATATTGTCTTTTCCCATTTGTCTTGATGGAGTAATTTGCTGTGTAATGCACTCAGTTTGTGATGAAATTCACTCTTTTGTTTTGGTAATCACTAGTATTGTATGTCATTGTTTAAATCTAAATAGTTGGCTTCAGTAATATGCTGTGATTTACCAGACACGTTATCTAAAGTAACTTGGTGTTAAAAACTGAAAGTATTGGTTTAAAATTTAAATAGAAGTTTGCTTTAATTTGGAGGCGATTGGCAATTTTTATGTCTGGAGGATGTTATGTGATTGATTCTCATGCAGTATGGCGTCCGCCGCTGAGCATTAAGCATTACCATGTGTGGACAGCAAACGCAGTAACACATACAGCGTTGACGACAAAGTGGAGTTGAGGTTGACAAGAACAAGAAAAGGTATATATGCATTGCCCATTTCATTATTAATAATCAATACTTAACAGAGTACATCAGTGGATTTTATTCTCAAATTAAAGGAGTTTCAACCCTTGGGTCTGCCAAGCTCAATGATGGGCTTACATTTCCAATAGTGTAAGAAAAGCCAATGATAGGATAGACAATATGAATGCAGGCATTATTGCATTCTTGGATGCCCCTGCGGATGTGCCGCTCGTCAAATTGGCTGTTGTGATTGCTGCAAATTTGGCATAGTATAACGTAAGCTAATATAACAGGTTAAGCCGGCAGGCGGGCGGGGAAAAGAAGAGAAATGTTTACGGACCAGTAGTTCTGCTGGAGCACCCATCGCTGATGAGGTTCTGGAGGGTCCAGACGTATGCTTTGTTTGAGAACCAAAAGTCTGTCTTAACGTCATGGATGCAGTTGAGTACATCAATGGTGTGTTGAGAACACCCTTTGGTACAGTAATCATCTACGCCGCTTGCAGGTACGTTAATGGTTCCATTGAGCGTTAGCGTGTTCTGGCTTGAGCAAACATCAGAAACCTGCGTGCATATTTGAACTTGTCAACAAACAAAAGAATAGTGAAATTCAATACGATCGATCATCCCCTACGCTTCTTACGTTCATCATGCATTCGACGGCGCTTCTCCATTGTTGAAACGGGCTTAGGTTTACGTTCGCTCGGGGTTCTCTGAAGTCTGAAACCAATATGGTCGAGATTATTAATTAAGCAGAATGAAAGGAAATTAAAAGAAAAAAGAAAACGACTTTCTGCCCAGGCGAGAGGAAGCATAAGCAAGATGCCCCCCAGCAAAACCCAACGGAAGATGGCGCCGGACTTCTCCATTTGTGCTTCCATTGAGCAGGTGCAAGTGGGTTAATATTGCAGTCACTGTACGCGAAAGACAGAACTACAACATAGAATTCCAACCAAGAAATCAACGCTGCATATGCAAGCATATTCCAACATTCTTGCTTTAAAAACCTCCAAATCTAAACTACAAAATCTCGGACTCTGCGAAGAATCCACCCGTTTTGGAACTCAGAGATGGAAGCATTGGTCGTATCGTTGTTGGCTCATCATTGTTTCCGCCTTGAACTTGTCGCGAGAATAATAACAAAAGCGAAGAAACAACAAGACAACAAAACGGCTGTTCATTTCCGATGAGATCTCTGTTTTATAAGCCTATAATCGTCCGTCGAAAAATTTAAGAATTTCCCAGAGTAGAAGAAGCTGCCTGCTTCCATCAGAATGCGGAAGAGGTGAAAGCGCAGTTGCCACTAGCATTCACTCATCACTCTCTCGCTCAACGTCTCCACGTAAACTCGTCCCACATTGTCAGCTTCTCCTGCTCCTTCATGGAGGCTCTCGAGTTCGGAAAGTTAAGCAGTTTTAAACTGCTGGTCCCTAAACGGCTCGTCTAGCTGAAGAAGATGGAATGGGTCGATGGGAGGAGGGATGGATAGCGTAGGTTTTGAGGTCAATGCAGCTCAACTGTCCCACGATGACTTCAACAGACACCCGGTACTTCGATACAGGCGTGCGTTTAATCTTTCAAACAGGTTTAAAAGTCAGCTTCTGACTTTTGTTCGGGCCAGGGCCCTACGCCGCCCCTACCCTACAATATTGCTGATTTTGTGTATCGAGGACGATAAAATAAACGATTATTGTAGAACAAGTAAACACAAATACAAATTAATGGGTTTTGGTTGATTTGTAGGTGAGACTAGTATCATCATATTGGTGTAGTCATTTTTTAATAGACCCATTAGTTGAACTTTTAAAATAATTAAACGATTAATTATTTGATAAATTAATCACTCAAAAAATAATTTATTAATTTTAATTGTTTAACAAATTATTATACATTCAAATATATTAAAATTAAATAAAAGGGTCTTTTAGATCTTGATATAACTTAAATTCTATTGGGTCGCCCTGTTGGACCGTATTATAATTTTCATTTACGATTTTTGTTTTCTCTCTAAATTCATGTAATATACAGTATTAAAACTCGCGATTTTTATAGTAAATTCATTTATTTGATCCTGATTTTTTTTTTTCTATAAAAATTTTTCTACATAAATCTGATGTCTTACATCGTATTTCATTTTTTCAATTATCATTGTTATTATTTTAAAATTTAAACAACTAAAATAGGAAAAAAAAAGAAGTATTTCAAGCTACATGTTTTTGACCAATTGGTCAAAATTGTCATAACTTTTGAAAGAAATACTTTTTACTTTTGGTAATTAAAACTATGAAATAGTTATTTCTAATCTTAAAAAAGCAATCCCAAATACAGCCAAACAAACTTCCATATGAATTTTAATTTTAAGCAAATTAAGCAAGAGTCGTCCACGCTTGGTTGGGCGTTGGATGGATTAGTGGGCGGCGGCGGCTGCTGCCTGCGATGAACGAGTCACTAGGTGGGGTTAGTTGGAGTTAAGGTAGGTTGATCTCTCTATTGCTCTACTTCCCACACCCTTTTCCAATCGTAGTAGGTAACCCTTTGAATAAGAACCCTTCTCTCTTTTTTTATTATTATTATTATTATTATTATTATTATTATTATTATGTTGTCAATTTTCTCATCTTACACTCCAAGTTATTTGTTATTAAAATGTGAAAATCATGTTCCCATGTCCGCGTGACTTTTATTATATTACTAACACGTTACATATCGATAGCACATGCAATAAAGTTAAAGAGTGACTCAGATGAAAGTCCAATCCATACTAGTAGAAATATATAAGAAAAAATTAAAAAAAAAAAAAATTATTTGAAATAATTGGATTCAAGAATGTGTCTTTAGTTTTATTGTACCTCCGCACACAGAGTCGGGCAGGATGTTTGGACCAAAAAAGCGTCAAAGTTAAGGGCGTTATTGACATTCTCAATATAAAACATTATCCCTTTTTTTTTTTTTTTATATCTTAATTGTCTTTTTGGACTTGGTATTCTCAGGATTCTTAATTAATCCAATCCATCTTTAGTTATCTTTTATTAGTAGGGGGCCAAAAATATATTCCTAATTTCTTTTTATTTTTTTAATAAATAAATAATTCACTAAATTAAGATGTGTCAGCACGTAGGTTCCTGCCTATTGAGTTTCTGAAAATAATATTCTCCAAAAAATTAGACTTTTATTGTAATAATCTTTGTTTCTCAACTGCTAATCCTTTCCTATTATTAGTATTACTGGATAATTAAATAGTAATGATGGGAATTGGTGGGGTTGAAATAGTCAAGATTAGCGTATCCGACTTTTCAAAATTGCAATTTAACCCTTCACTTAATTTTCAATTAATTACATCCTTTTCCTCACCTACTCCGTCTGGGCTACACTTGGGCCAAATGCATTAGGGTCATGAGAAAGCGCCGTTAGGTTTAACGCCGTCAACTACACCGAACCACACAAATTACATGTGGGATGGTCGCCAAAGTCCACGTCACTCGCCGTTTGGTGTAACGCCACCCGTTGTTCTTCCTCTCCGCTAATGCCGACGCCATCGTTCTGTCTATAAAACCTGAGCCCAACGTAGCTGTTTACCAGAGGAGGTTGTTCTTATCCCAATTTCATCTCCTGCCTCTGCTTCTCACTTCCAGCATGGATCTGCTCCTTGTGGAGAAGACTCTTCTGGGTCTTTTCGTCGCCATTGTTCTCGCCATCGTCATTTCCAAACTCCGTGGCAAGCGATTCAAACTCCCTCCCGGGCCCATTCCCGTACCCATATTTGGAAACTGGCTCCAAGTCGGCGATGATCTTAATCATCGCAACTTGACGCAACTGGCCAAGAAATTCGGCGACGTATTCTTGCTCCGGATGGGTCAGCGTAATCTCGTTGTCATTTCTTCGCCGGAGCTGGCTAAAGAAGTCTTACACACCCAGGGTGTCGAATTCGGGTCCCGAACGCGAAACGTAGTGTTCGATATTTTCACCGGGAAGGGACAGGATATGGTTTTCACAGTTTACGGAGAGCACTGGAGGAAAATGAGGCGAATCATGACCGTCCCTTTCTTCACCAACAAGGTTGTCCAGCAGTATCGGTACGGTTGGGAAGCTGAGGCGGCCAGCGTAGTGGAAGACGTGAAGAAGAATCCAGAGGCGGCGACGAACGGAATCGTATTGCGGAGGAGGTTGCAGCTGTTGATGTATAACAATATGTACAGAATCATGTTCGATCGGAGATTCGAGAGTGAGGATGACCCATTGTTCAACAAGCTCAAGGCGCTCAATGGAGAGAGAAGTAGATTGGCTCAAAGCTTCGAATACAACTATGGCGATTTCATTCCAATCCTGAGACCCTTTTTGAAAAAGTATTTGCAGATCTGCAAGGAAGTCAAGGAGAGGAGAATCCAGCTTTTCAAGGACTACTTCGTCGACGAAAGAAAGTAAGCACGCACTTCAATCAGACCAAACCAGGATATTATAGTTTCTGCATAAACTGATTAAACTTTATCTTGTGCTTAAACAACAGGAAGCTAGCGAGCACTAAGCCTGCAACGAACGAAGGGCTGAAATGCGCCATCGACCATATCTTGGAGGCGCAGCAGAAGGGAGAAATCAACGAAGACAACGTTCTTTACATCGTCGAGAACATTAATGTCGCCGGTGAGTCATCCATTCTATGCGTCTCATAGTTTTCACATGACTCCCAAACTTTTAGGAAACTGAAATGTACTTTGCTATATTGCTTTTCCAATCTGGGTTGGACAGCCAATACGCAAATAACATTAAAGTTTTGAACTTTATGAACAGTAGATCAAAAAAGAGTTGACCTTGCGTGCACGACTTCTCAACCACTGTGTCCTCGGAGCAATTAAATAAATATTTATTTATTTAGAAATATAGATGATATGCTGACGAAGTCAAATCCTATTATTTTAACTTAAGCTGCCTTTGTTGTGGTTGAGCAGCAATTGAAACAACCCTCTGGTCTATCGAGTGGGGAATAGCTGAGCTTGTGAATCATCCTGAAATTCAAAGAAAACTAAGAAAAGAGTTGGACGAAGTGCTTGGACATGGCGTTCAAGTAACAGAGCCGGACATGCCTAAACTCCCATACCTTCAGGCAGTGATTAAGGAAACTCTACGGCTAAGAATGGCAATTCCCCTCCTCGTCCCACACATGAACCTGCACGAGGCAAAACTGGGAGGCTACGATATTCCAGCGGAGAGCAAAATCCTGGTCAACGCTTGGTGGCTGGCCAACAACCCTGCGCATTGGAAGAAACCTGAAGAGTTCCGGCCTGAGAGGTTCCTTGAGGAGGAAGCCAAGGTGGAGGCCAATGGCAATGATTTTAGGTACGTTCCGTTCGGGGTTGGACGGAGGAGCTGCCCTGGAATCATACTCGCTCTCCCGATTCTGGGTATCACGATTGGCCGATTGGTTCAGAACTTTGAGCTCTTACCTCCTCCTGGACAAGACAAGATTGACACCTCGGAGAAAGGTGGGCAGTTCAGCATGCACATACTGAAGCACTCCACTATCGTCGCCAAGCCGAGGTCGTTTTAGATGGTTGGAAACACACACCTTTTCTCTCTGCGTCTGTTTTTGGGTTTTGTCGTCTGGTTTGGATTTTTGTGATGTTTCACTGTACAACGATAAAAGTCTTCAGATTTGGGTACCTATCACAGTCCTCATTCCACCATAAATGTGGGCTTCATAAACACAGCAAATGCAAGATTATATTTCATTTGTCTTCAAAGACCACTCGATACACTTGATATGGCTGGTCTTTCCATGCATAGGTTTGCCCAAACACGACGTTGCACTGTAATAACCACACTATTATCCTAACTCATGTCACACAGGAGGCCCCATATCTTTGAATAGAGAAGCTAAAGCCCCAAATCCTTTTCTTGTCCAACTTTCATTCTGACATTAAGAATCGTACAACTTGACTGACTCCACTTGTCTATGAAGGATTTTTGGAATCTTTTTTAGGACTTTTTCCAAACACTCCTGGCTTTCACACTCATTATCTTGTTGTGTGTGTGCGCTTGTGGCGTCCACGATAGCCAGTCTACAGTCCCTACTCACTATAACAATTAATCACCCAATTATAAAAAATAAATAAAAGAAGTTCCCATCTTTTCTCAAGAAAGAAAGTGAGGAAAAAACAAGTAAATTTACTTCTTTCCATGCAGAAAAAGAATTTCTTTTTTAAATAAAATTGAAATTTTCAAAAATTTCCTTTTTTTGCTTCCATCTCCCTCACATCTTAGTTCTTCGATGAAATATCGTCGTTTTGTTGCAGAACGAAGAACAAAGTTCTCTCTATTCTGACTCTTATGGAAAATTTATTTCCTTTAATTTTTCTTTTGATTTTTTGTTATTTTTTCTCAGATAATTTACTAGTCTCTACAAAAACTTATTCGCAATCTCTCTGTTCATTTTCACTATCGCAATTTTCTCGTTTGATAAATATTCTCTCAGTTTTCCTTTGAATGTTGCTAATTCCAGTTCTACGATCTCTTCTACATACGTCTCCGAGCTCTAAACTCTTCAACTTCTTCTGTACAAGAAAAATTGTTGTTGTCATCTGTCATTGAATGATTTTTCATCTTTGTTTTCTTGCTTTACGTGGAGTAAGAGGAAAAAAAGCAAAAGAAATCAATTTTCAACAACAAACATGACAACGATATTTGGGTCGTATATTTTTTTTTATAGTTCAATGTTTTAAGTTGTTTGCGAAAGAAAAATAGTTGTTTGGAAGCTACTCTAGAAAGAAAAATAGAGAAAAAAAAATCACATTTTCAAGGTTGTTATAGTTGTTTGAGCGAAGAGTTCTTTTCTTCTTCTTACTCCAACTAGGTAAATCATCCACCATAACATACTCCCCCTTTAAACATATATATACATAGACATAAAAACAGACTGTGGAAATGTAACGTCTCCCGGTGCTCCCAGTACAATATTGTCCGCTTTGGGCTGAAGCCCGCACGGGTTTGTTTTTGGGGTTAGCCCAAAATGCGTTGTACTAGGTAGGAAGGGGCTCCATGCTTATATACCATGCATTTTCTACTCTCCCAAGCGATGTGGGATTGTGCCCCCCTGATATGGGCCGGACCCACAATTGGGCCTTTCTTGGCATTCACAGGGCGGGATGCCACAGGAAACAATCCTCATCGGATTTTCAAATATGGTATTCCACAAAATAACAATTTGATGGATGTTTATCCGCATACAGTTTCACGAGAGCTTGAGTTTGCATTAACTATTCAATTAATACAAGTTCGATTTCATGCCTGTTAGAGAGAAACTTGTTTTTAGCTTCCGTGTTAGTGCACCTAAATGACCTCCCTTCGTAGAGTTATGAATAGATTGAATAACTTTGCATCTGATGTCATTTCCTGAACTCAAACACTAGTTTTGCTTTGAAACGCAACAAGGCATTAGAGTAAGAAAAATCTGGTTTGTAAGTCCTGTCAGTAAGTAATTGACTGAGCAACTCCGAAATCCAATTGTCACCGTCATAGCTTAATATAATCTCAGTGACCCATGCAGGAACAATATTAGAAATAGTGAAGCAAGAAACTTCAGCCTCACTTGTACGAGAAAGGGCCTCAACAAATACATTATGTCGTCCTGCTTTATTATATTGGATATGATAATCTAAAGCAAGAAGTTCAGTAACTCACTGTTGCTGAATTGGTGTAGGCAGACGTTGTTCCAACAAATATTTAAGGGACGGATGGTCTGTTTTGATGATAAATTTGTTGCCTTCTAAATGAGCTGAATTGCAGACACGAGCCAGAAACTCTTTCTCATATATTTACAATCCCAAGTAACGACCATTAAAGGATTTACTCATAGAAGCCAAAGGTATGTTATTTTGCATCAAAACATCACCGATTCCACTGTAGCATGCATCAATCTCGATTATAAATTGAGAAAAATCTGGAAGGGCAAGCACTAGCGCATGACACAGCTTTTTTTAAAAGTCTGAAAAGCAGATGTACCTTCGGTGGTCCACAGAAATGCATTCTTTTTTGGAAGAGAAGTAAGAGGTTTAGTTATCAAGCAATAATTCTTGATGAACTTCCTATAATAGCCAGAGAGATCAAGAAAGCCACGAAGCTATTTTATATTGTTGGGAATAGGCTAATGAAGCATAGCAGTAATCTTAGCTGGATCAGCCTCAACTCCTACTGTTAAAACAATATGGCCTAAGTAAGCAATTTGAGACTAGCCGAAAGCACACTTGGACATCTTGGAGAAGAGTTTATGCTGCACAAGAGTAACAAAACAATATGTAAGTGTTGAAAATGTGCTTGCAAATTGGAGTTGTAAACCATAATATCATAGAAGAATAAGAGTACAATGTGGGTGAAAGATATCATTTATTAAAAATTGAAAAGTTACTCATAAAGGTCCTGATGAGTTTTGAAAGCTGTGTTAGAACAATCAACATCATTTACTCAAATTTGATGGTAACCCGCATGAAGATCTAGTTTGGAAAAAACAACAGAACAATACAATTCATCAAGCAACTCTCTACGACAGGCATTGAGAATTTATTCATTGACTGCAAGTGAATTTAATTGTCTATAATCTACACAAAATTTCTACTGCCCCTTTTTTTTTTGTTTACCTGCAAAAATCAAGGAGGCAAAAGAGTTGTTGCTCGGAACAATTACGCCATCCACATGCATTTCTTGAACCATTTACTCTATTTCAGATTACTGTGAGAAGAGAAAGTGATAACTGTTAATGCATATTTTATACTCAAATGTATTTTTCCATTAGAGTAATTATATTGTACGGTTTCTTTACTTTTCACGTATATATACCCTAGCATATACCCTGTATACATATCATTATCATTTTGTTAGACAACAGAGAGAATATAGTTGAAATACAACAGTTCAGAGAAGTTTCTCCTTCTTCCCTTTCTGCAAATACACAAAAAACTTAAATGCCCCAATGACCTCCTCCGCCGAGACTACAACTCCCTCCCCTACCTCCACTGTTTCCCTCCCTATGTCAACCAAACTCTCACCATTAAGCTGGATTCTACCAACTACCTTGGAAAATGCAAATCCTTAACGTTGTCTTTGTCAATGGCATCAGGCACTATTCTGAATGCAAAGCCTTTCAAATTGGCAAAAGCAAGTATAGCGATGAATGAATCAGGCACTAAAGGTAAGGTAAGTTAAACTTGACCTTTCAATTTCTTCTAAATACATTTGGACTAATCCAGTTTGAAATAGCTTAATGCGTGTTTCCAAAACATCTTTTGTCAGACAAGGAGAAATATGTTTACATAAACCAGTGGCAAGCCTCTCCCATGTAATATCTTTGGTGAAGAAAGACCAACCATAAAACCATACATCAACTTGTTCTTTCAAATACAATTTAGCCATGTCAAACTTTTGCTCATTTGGGATTTGGTAAATATAAAAATACTGAGAGGGCTTTCACACCCACTTACAAAGATTCTAGATAACAAAAAAGAAAATCTAATTTCAAAGTGTGAAAGGTAATTCAATTGGTGCTTAATCATTTTGAAATGCTCTGAATGGGGGACTAATTTTTAACAGAACAATCTGATCGCAAAAAACCCATTTAGTTGGAGTATAGACATTACTGTCATGCTTGACAATTAAATCCTCAACAAAATTCAACACACTAATCTCCAATCGTTTTTGTTTGAAATTGAGCACTGAAAAGAGAATTTCGAATAGTCTTTGATCGATAACGATTCTGCTCGGCGGGTACCAAATGTTGTGTGTTTGTAGTGATCAAAGATAATAAAATGAAAGAAAAATAGCATTGAGACCGCAGTATTAAGAAAATAAATTGAAAAAAGGTTGTACTCTGGACTCCGTTCGCCTCTCCTCAGAGCTATTTGTAGTTTTATAATTGAAGTCTCCTCCTCTCCTCTACGCTATTTAGAGTTTTATTATTAAAATCTTCCTATCATCTGTCCGAACGATGTATCACTGCTAGTGCTAGCCACTGGAGCGAGGAGTTCTTCTCTTCTAACTCCAGCAGGTAAGCCATCGCCATAACATATCTCCTACCATTTCGCCACCCAGAACATTGTTCATGCCTCAAGAACACAATAGGCGAGGATCCAATTCGAGAAAAACAATGGTAATCAATCTCACTGATTCGGATCTTCAGAGATTCCGTCACTTGTTGACTAACTACTCTCCCTTTCTCCATCTTGTTTTCCAAGATAATAATCTATTTTCCTCAACTCAATTCCAAAGAATTGACATCATAATAATTTTCAGTTTTTTGTCAAAACAACTTCAATTGAAATTAGAAGTCCTTATTTAAAATAATTGACCTTCAAATGCTCCTTCCGTTCTGAAAGGTGAAATTAAAGTACACAATAAACATTTCTGAAAAAAACTGTTTCACACACGAAAGTATGGACGCAAAGAGAAGTGAAAGCCGATCCAAATAGAGGATAAAAATGTGGATACGAAACCAGGCCCCCTAATCAAAGGCAAAGCTTCAGAGGGAGCAGACATGTAGATCCTTTGTTTCAATTTCTGTGCACACAACCATGCTGCCTTCATTTCATTGTTTCCAGAGCATCGGCTTATTGTGCACAGATCGGCTTTCATCTTCTTCGCTTTCGATCCTAACAAGACGCATCTTTCACATATTAATACCTAAAAATTAGACGAATCAGTCGCCATTTCTGCTTCATGAAACGGCTAAAGCTTGCAGAGAGAGAGAGAGAGAGAGGGAATGCATGTAACCCTACACCGCTGCTCATCATATATAGATATAAGATGGGCCAGGCCTCAGGCCGGTGTAAAATACAAAACGGCCCCTATAGTTGTAAAATTCTATTCCATGTATAAATGGACCAAGGCCCAATAACGGACTTTTGGTTGTAGCCTTTGAGTCTTCAGGTCTTCTATGTATTTCAGTATTTGTTCGCTGGCGCTAAAATCAAGCAGAGTACGTCGCTGAAAGCCTCGAAGTGAGCTGTGATGAGTATTGCGTTGTCACGGCTCCTACTTCGCCGTTGTTTATTGAGAAAACTGTTATTGGAAAGTGAAATCTTCTATCTGCGTAATAGGAGTACCAGGTGAGCCAATCATTGTATTATTGCGTTAAGTTTTCATTCCATGAGCATTTCGATACGGATACATCAGTTCCAGTCTTCTTCTTGGAATGCGATCAGTTTGTGCTCATGGTGATGTTGTCATTGTAAGAACATTTCATCAACACGCTATTTTTTATGGTTTTCACTTAAGCGGTGTGCTTGGTATCCTCTCTCCCTAGAGCTATCTATCAATTGTGGACAAATTGCCGACTGTGTTTGTATAATGCAACAATGCAGTTTTGATTGTAATGTTTTGAGGTGCTCATTCTGCCATTAGATTTTGGAAAGTCTTGTTTACGGAATCGGACATGGTGATCGAAATGATAGATTTGACGCAGGACGTAATGACGTAAGATAGTAATATCTCCTGCTCAGCTAACATAGATGTGTGGAAAGTCGGAGCAGAGTTTTTCTCCTTCTTCCCATGTCTTTTATTTTCGATTTTTCAGTTGTTCATTGCAATGTGTGCAAACTTCAATGCAAAAAAATTCGCATGTAGGTGACCTAAATATATTTTTGTGACTCGCAAAAAGAAAATCAAGTTACACGAGGTTATTATTAATCTTTACTTTTCATACTTTTGGTTTTCGTCATTATCTTGGAATGGGCTTGACATATTTTAACAGAACTTGAATCAGGAACTTGTAAGGTAGATGCGTCTGGATTCTTCTCTGTTCTTTTGTATTAATTTTGATGTAAGTTCTGCTTCAGTGAGAAGATATTCTTACTTCTGCTTTCTGGTGATTATAGGCAATTTGGTCTACAATAGGTTTATACTTTTTAGCAGGGTTCGAACAGATTTTGTTCATATAACAATGTTTTTAAAATCCGAATTCACGTGTTCACACTTTTAGTCTCTGTTAATTCATTCTAGCTGATTTCGTTGATGAGTTAGTTTCCTGACTGTTTCTTAAATACTGTTGTAATCTTAAGGAGACATCTGGTAATGCTGAAATTTTAGTATTTCTTTTCTTTATGCAACAGCTGCGTCTGATTTCATAGTTACATGGTTCAATTTAGTTGAAAAGTAAATCATAGAGAAGCATTGATGCTCCTTTGAATTGGCACTTCCTCTGATTGGTCATTTCTTTAAGCAGCGTCAGAGACTGTGTTTTGAGCACCTAACATCAAAATACTATTGGTGCTAAATATGCATGGAAGAGCAAGTTGAAGTTGTGTAGAAGGTTTTGCCTCTGTTAACAGACATCCTACCTAAGCAATAAACTTCAATTTTGGAGATAAAGCAGACCCGTCGCATGAGTTTTGCTCCGCAGCAGAAGATGCTGAGCACAGTTTAAGTAGCTTGCTTAGGTAACTTTTGCCGCTTTCTTGGTTTGAACTTCATATGTGTTGAATTAAGTTCAATATTTCATAAACTCAGCCAAGAATGACAAGTGGCAATTTATTAAGCCGGAATAAACCACTTAATAACTGTATATTTACAATTATTAGATCATGTTCTGACAGTTTTTTCTTTAAAAAATAAAACTGTTTGGAAATGAGAATTAAAAAGAGGGATGATGTTCATTTTGTTGAGAGGGTTGAGTGTGTGAAATTTTCAGAAAAGGCAAAGACCAAACAAAGATGAAAATTGACAAGAAGGAGAAGAATTATTTAGTTTGAAGCATTCTTCTAATTAAGATTGATGATGGAAATGTTCATGTTACAATTTCTCTTTGTATCATTGTATTAAGTATTGTTAGATATTGATTATTGTTTCTTGAAGATATTAAATTTGAGTGTATATTTTTTGATGATCAATGAATTTTCAATCTCGCTTTCTCTGTGTATAGGTTTCAATTTGAAATTGAATCACGTTAAATGTTGTCTCTAATCTTTGTTGCTGCTTTCAATTTTGTGCTTTGATTTTTAGTTTGTTTATTTTAAAGTACTTCAACAAGTGTGTTTCATCAAAAAATTAAGTTTTAAGTCCTCACAATTTGATTTATATACTGGGAATTTTATCCGTACGTCATTCTTTGCGTTTCACTCTTTTCAATATTGTTTTTCTGGACTTTTAAAAGTAAAGAGTCTTGTTCATCCAGTGCAGGTGACACGAGAATTTCTGGATGGTTTACATTTTATGTACTCTTAGAGAATCAGACTTAGACGCGTCAAGCAAGTTACGGATTTGATTATCTTTGTTTCGGGTATCTACTCTAAATAAACTGAACTGGTTTATGTCAAAGCAAAGGGTTGACGCAGACAATAGCTGGTTTTTTTAACTCGAACACTCCACATAGAACCAGAAGAAACCAAAATAATAATACTAGTTCCGAAGTTGTGGTGTATAGGAATATTTTCGCCTCTGAGAAACTCCTGTATATGGAGATAATGGAAAACTCATTGAAACTCCTGTATACTTGTGTAAAATTTAAATTAGGGAAAGAAATTTGGGTGGTAGAGGAATTGTAATTGTCTGCCATAAAGTGAAAGAATAGTATCCTGAACTGATGGGGAATTCTCAATGGAAAGGTGTCTGCCGAACCAATCAATAATGTACAGATTGCTTATTCTTCTGACAATCTGGTGGAGAAAAAATTGCACTGTCAAATATTCCCAACAAAGCTTGAATCACTGAAAACGAAGGGAAGTACTTTTTATTTAATTGTTTCATCTACTCTTTCCATGGTAAATATTGGATGTGTCATTGTAAGTTCAAATTGTTCAGTCATTACCAGGACAAAAGGACGTCGGGCAGAGGGAGGAGGAGAGGTACTTTCTGGCATTCTGATCCATCTTTATTATGGGTACATTTTTCCAAATCTTCACACGTGTACTGAAAAACAGATGATGCTGGGACCAAAGAAAGTAAGCTGGGTCATTAAACGAATTACAGTTGAGCCATTTTCCAAGTAAATGCTGCTTGAAAGTTACGCTCTTGATCTTCTTTGTGGGCAGAAGGTACGGAAATCATGAAAATTAAGGAACGCCATTGCTAATAGACTGATTTTACTGAATGTTGTCTTTTGTGGTGTGAAATCAGAGACATTAACTTTAAAATGGATGGTTATGAATGCAGTTGCAAATTTACGAGTCAAGAGTGGCTTGAACCAAGCGGGGAGAGGAAGCATAAGCTCACATGGGGATGCGTGTGTGGATGACAGTCAGGATGGCGACTCTTGTAAAGATTTATCAGGTTTGAATGTGACGTAAATGAAATTTTACTTTTCATATAAATAGTAGAGATAATCCATATGTCAAGCTTTGGGAACACGCTGTTGGGTTTTAGAGTGGGAGCAACTAGTCAGAGTATCCTCCCTCCAAATGTCGAGTCTTTTAGACGCCCCTGCTAGTGGCTAGCCCCAGGGACTCTTACGTAAAACACACAAAATTGGAATGGAAAATATAAAATTGGCCTTAGTTATGTTATTTACGGTAAAATATTGAATTATGATAAATAAACGAAATAAATATCAGCGTCACGTTTTCCGTTAAAAATATAAAAATACATTTTCCGTTATGGATATTTGCCTTACGCCACGAAAAATATTATTTTTTGTTGTGGAAAATATTTTTTTCCGTTGCGGAAAATTCTCTTTCCGCCAACTGATATTTGTTTTTCGTTATAGAAAGTAAGTTCTTGGAATATGACTTATTTTTTGCAGCGAAAATGTCTTCCGCAGCAAAAAATACATTTTTTACAATAAATATTTGTCTTTTGTTGCAGAAAATATATAATTGAAATAAGAATTATTTTTTACAGCGGATACTCACTTTTAAAAAATATGGAATTGGAATAAGAATTATTTTCTACGGCAGAAGGCCTATTTTTATTGCAAAAGACATGTTGGACGTTTAATTAAAAATATAATAGTGATATTTGATTCATTTATTTTTTATATTCTAATATTTTATTTGTTAGTAAAATAAATGATTGATTGTGACGTGTTTATTTTTTTGTTTGTAAGGTTGTTTTGTTAATTTTATTATTATTTTTGACACAGATTTTATTATTATATTTATATTGGATTGGGGAGATGCCGTCGTCTTTCTTCTTGTCTCCTGCGAACGGGGGAAGAAAATAAAAAGTTAAAACGAAGAGAGAGAGAGAGAGAGAGAGAGAGAGAGAGAGGGAGAGAGAGCATCACTGCGCAAAGAGAGGATGCAAGATCCAGCTCCCTCAAAACCTAACCCTAACCACAATCCGAATTCCATTTCTTCGCACAATGCAGCGCCATTGCCAGCTCCCAACAGTCGACTACCACCTCCATTTTCCAGTGCGACTCTGTCTTCCTCCATGTTTGGGAGCTCATCAAACAATGCCTTCGTGATCAGGGGCGGGTCCAACCATAGAAGGTCCCATTCAGAGGTCAGCTTCCGCTTGCAGGAAGATATGATGGATCTATCACCCTCCGATCCCTTCAATGGCGGATCGTCTACGCCCCCCAGCATGGAGGAGATCGGATCCGAAGATGACCTCTTCTCCACCTACATTGACGTTAAAAAACTCGGGGGCAATGGAGTTGGAAGTTCTGTAGAGCAGAGCGGAAATGGACGAGTTTCTGCTGCTGCCGGTGCATCAGATGGAGAAAAGAGTGCTAAGCCCAGGCATCGGCATAGCAGCTCTGTAGACGGGTTGACATCGACTAGTGCGTTTGGGGAGATATTGGACGCCAAGAAAGCTATGCCTCCTGATAAGTTAGCCGAGCTTTGGAACATTGATCCTAAACGTGCCAAAAGGTCTCTCCTTCCATTTCGATTCTACCTTTCCTCGTTTTGCTAGAAACAAGATTTGCGATTTATAAAGTATTTTTGTCTGCAGAACTTCATCAAATAGCTAGCTGCACGTGAAATTTCATGTATATTTAGCTCATATTCAGCATTTCATACTCTCTATTAGTTGAATTATTGTCTTGTTTACAGAGTCGAACCGGATATTATGCAAGACCAAAGTAGAATAAATAACTGCTAATTCTGTCTATCTAGGGGAAGAGATCAGTTGTGTATTTTATTTTAGGACTCTCTTATGCTAAACAAGTAAACCATGATTTTCTGAGCCTAATTAACTCAGAGAGCTCAGCTGTTTTTGCTAAGGGATGAAGGGTGATTGAATTTGATTTATCACTGACATTGTCCTTTAAGTCTACTTGGATCATGGAGATAGAGTAGTTTAGATTTGCATTCCATGTCTTTTCATGGTTTTGATAATGAGTAAAACCTTCAGGTGCAGGTTGTCAGGTTTAGTTTTTCAAATGTATGTACATAACCAATTCCAATGAAAGGTTTTGGGAAAAGGATCAAATGTAATGGGGATGGCATATTACTTGCAATCGATGAAGATATATTCAAAATATATGTATTCATGCACTTGCCAACATTGTAATTTGGCCAAACTAAACTTAGCCTCACGGATTTTCTGTTATGTTTAGGATATTGGCAAATCGGCAATCTGCTGCCCGCTCAAAAGAAAGAAAGGCTCGTTACATTCAAGAGCTTGAGCGAAAAGTTCAGACTCTTCAAACAGAAGCAACCACTCTATCTGCTCAACTCACATTATTTCAGGTTTGGATAAGAAGCTTCAAATAAGCCTTTTATTCTCCCTTTTGCTTTAGAAATGAAAAAGAAAATAAGAAACAAGTTTTTGCAATTTCATGGAAAAATTCAGAAGAATAAGAGAATCCTGTGAAAGACGATTGAAAAAAAATCCTCACAACACGCACATGATTGCAAAGATAGGATGGCTTGCAGCCTTTTAATGTCAATGAAATCTTAGAGGTGCAATATACATTTTTGTTGACATTCATTAAGATAAACAAGTTCTTTGTAGTTGTTAATTATGTTTCCTTTTAGATAATTTACCCTGCACTTAGGTAATTAGTTACTGCTGCATTTAAAAATAACTGATTGTGTAATGCTAACTGTTTCATAAGTAATTGGTAATTGACTGCTCTCTGAACAACATGTTCTGTTTCGTATCAAATCAAATGGATCAAATCACCATCATTAATCCCATCTTATGGCAATTAGATCCTTCTGTACTACCATGTCAGCTCTGAAATTGTGATCTCACTAAGCCTTGGTGTCTTATACAGAGAGACACAACAGGTTTGAGTACTGAAAATAATGAACTTAAGCTTCGTTTACAAGCTATGGAACAACAGGCTCAGTTGCGAGATGGTAGGTATCTATTTTCTTTCATTATTCTGATAAAAAATGAGTTTGTCGTGAACTTGATTCCAGCCGTGTTGTTTGAATGTTTTCTCATCATGTGCAGCTTTGAATGAAGCACTGAAGAAGGAAGTTGAGAGGCTCAAAATTGCAACAGGGGAAATATTAAGCCATTCTGAGTCCTTCAACTTGGGAATGCATCAAATGCCATACACTTCAGCAAACTTCTTTCCACTTCCACAGCAACCACCACCATATAATCCTTCCCATCATCCTAACATGTCGAATCACCGGTTGCATCCATCCTCCAATTCTCATCCAATCTCCGAAGTTATGCAGAATGATTCTCTTGGTCGGTTACGAGGTCTAGACATCAGTAGCAAAGGATCAAATCTTGTGAAATCTGAGGGGCCCTCACTATCTGCTAGTGAAAGTAGCTCTACATTTTGAGAGAAAAACAAAAGTGCTGACTTGCTGACTCTTCACGGGTGCTTAGAAAGAGATCGCTTTCAACCATTTAGACAAGGTATTGAATCTGTATTATACTCCCAATCGTGTTTAGTATCCGTTCTTTGATTGTTTATTCATGGGGGGTTCTTCCCCAAAAAAGGGGCGTGCCTCTAGATTCTGTTGTGGTGTTCATCTGCGCCTCGTCATCCAATCTGGAATTTAGCTTTTGCCATCTGTTCTTTTCTGGAGTGGTTAGAAATGCCAAAATGGAATTTCACTCTGACGCCGTCCATGCCTCGCCTCTGTACGATAAGGTTATTTCATCTGTACCTTTGTAAGAGCTTGTTATTTATTGTACTATGTTTTACTCCATAGACACTAAATACATTTTTATTGAATGTACAACAAAGGGATCTTCTCTCTGCGTTCTTTTGATGATTACGACCATTTCTATTTAGGTGTAAGGGCGGAGTGGTCCTTTGAATCAACATATGCTGCACTTCAAAAATTGAAGTTTCTTACTGTTGTAGTCGTATAGTCACGGTTAGCTTTCTGGCGGTGGCCCATGACAGGCCCCTACTTTTATTGTGAAGAGAATGAATGAAATGAGTGATTTGAGTCTGTCTCCAATGAGTAATGACATGCATGAAGCCATATCACGTCTTATTAATTACATACATCATGAATGAGCATGGCAAGGACTTTGATCTTTGTCCGCTTTTGCCAAAATCAAAAACTTTTATCTTCATTTCTGTTAATACAATAATGTCTGATTTAGGTTTAAACTTGTATGATTTTATTCTTAGGTTAACTCAAAATACGTTGTACTATATAAAGAGAAAAACTCTACTTCTAAACCATGTATTTTTCACTTTCTCAAGCGATCAACTGATATATAGTCAAATTTTCATATGGATCATCTTGATCTTCATAAGGCAGATTGCCACATCCGATTGCCAATAAGATCAATCCACCTACACCCCATGCTACTTTGTAACCTACTAATAATTCCAGGCTTTCTCAAGTGAAATAGTACATATCTAGTTTTGCTTCCACAGTGTCAGTTCAAGCATTTCATTAAATTCATAAAAGATATACATACAGATGATATATATAGACCAAGTTTTTCCTTAGTCGAAGTCACTGATGCCAATCAGAACAGCCTCACCCTTAAGATATGCCTCCGCCCACAGCGTAGATAAGTTGCCAACTCTGATATTCCAGATCTTGCATTCCCCTAGCTGAATTGAGTATTATGGGCATGGGTGGATAGGTCTTGAGTGAGCCACAGCCACACAAATAAGCATATATGCGACCATATCTCTCAAGAAACATCAGATTTCTGATCCAAACCACAAAAATACATCCCACTGCATAGAGGCCTTAGTATCTAGTCATGTTTCTCCATTTGTCCTTCAAATCAACCTGAAAAATCAACCATACGAACTCAAACCAAGTACGTAAGGAAAAGGAACAACATTGTGTAAGCATGTAGATGTGCTCTTCACCTCCGTTCTCCCTTCAAATATATCACGGTAACAGTTCCACATGAGTTTCCAATTCCCTGCCCCATACCTTCAGGAGAAACAAGAAGAAAAATGAGCAACTTTTTTAACAGACAACTGAACGTTCATTCTAACCAACAATTTATATGTTGACACAACAAAAACAACAAGCATCTGCTAGTGTCAGCTGTTCTGTGAGGACAGAACCAGATATGCAACAATAAAAGGGAATCTCCTCCAAGACTAAAATTTCCCTCCTGATGAGCTAGACATCCCTGGATTGACGTCTAATGATAAGAAACATTGACTGGGATAATTAGGCATGGAAATGATTTCTGAAGATCAAAACATGTATTTACTTCTGAACGGCGGTCCTTAAAGTGTCTTCTTCCAGAAGACTCCATCTCCTAATTTTCCTTCTCCGAGCAAATTTGGTAGCTTCATATTTCTTTAATGGAGAAACAGCCCTTTTCATAGAGTTAGGGAGGTGAAGCCTGGTCCTGTTTTCGTCTCCTACTGGGGAGCTATCTCTAGAATCATTCCACTGCAAAACTGCAAAACTTTAGTTCCAGATAAATATATCTAGTGAATTAGAGTAATCATCTCTCACTCCTCTTGTTCTCAGGAGTAAAGGGCGAATCAATCTGAGAAGGTAAACACTAACGGACATCAACCAACTTATGAACCAAAGATTATGATGAATGAATCGCATTATGCATGTCAGAACAGGAAGGAGAAATCAAGATAGAGGAGAGAGAATTATTTTTGTAATGCTTTATGAGAATCATTCTCCCATTCTACACTTCATTAGATTCACATGTCAGATAACTGAAAAAAGAGCAAGGTTTGTTGCCGACAAGCTCCCAACAGAAGAAAATAAACTAAAAGCTTGATAAGAATTTGTTATACGATGCTAACAGAAGTTTATATTGCTACTTGCAATCAAATAAATAAAAAGAGATTGGAGAAGATCAAAAAGTACAACAATGAACATATTGCATTAGCAAACAATATTTTCTAAAGTTGGTTCTGATTCCCCCACCTGCTTTCAAACATGCAAACACACTAACATATTAATACACTAGTTCAGAGAATAATAAATTAGATAACAGAGAATCATGTGATATAATCACCTCAAAAGTACACGCGGTGCTATTGCGTTCCATGAGATTAGGTCGGGGAGCATTGTTCTGAGAGCTGCTGCACATATTAACAGCAGCAACATCATTTGTTCTGTTTTGCTCAATGGCTCTGCTTCTGGAAAGACTAGCAGTATCCCCATTTTTTGTGCATAGGTTTTCAAGTAAAGCTTCCGATGCTTCCAATGCGTTTGGCAGTGGATCCTTCACCACTGCTTGTAACTCTAACATACTGGATCTCAAAGCCTCTTGCACTTCCTTGGCCTCAGCAGTAAGAGGTGAACTAGTGCCAATCACCAACTCTTCAGGACCAGTAATCTTAACTCCTCTGGTGTGTCTACTTGAGACTATGTGTTTTCCCCTAGGCAACACACTAGTCGTTGCTTTTTCTGACCACATAAAAGAAAATGAAAAAAGAATTCAGCAGCAAATGAGGAAAATCAGAAATGGAGTTCACCATCCAGCAATGTGTAGCAAGCAAGGACACTAATAAAAGATCTTGACTACGCAGAGGTGATGATCATAAAACAAGAAATTTACTGTAACCCCACCAGTATAGAAAGGAAGGGGCATAACAAATATGGAACTAAACCAAAAAATTTATGATAGAAACGCAAACAAAAGAAGTATTTGGAGCTAAACAAACGCAAAAGGACCTCATAAACAAGAAATATTTGAACAAAGAAGCTACCATACAGGGGCTATAAAGGAATGAGACAAGGACGGGGAAGACTACCTTTATCTTTTGATACAAGTTTATGCATTTTAACTGCGCCATCAATTCTTGGGCAATGATCGGCCAAGGGAACTGCTCTCTCATTCACATTTTCGATCAATCTTGGCATTTCTGTCTGTTTCACTAATTCAGCAGCTATGCGTTCCCCTTCTGTCTTTTTAGTCGATTCTCCAACATCCCAACTAACATTAGGCAAATTCTCTGTACTAATTTCAACTTCATCAGAGACCTCGGCTACCAATTCCCGTGTTTCTGCTTGGTTCTCAGTTGGAATAGGTAACGCAGACATGTCATTCCCAACTGCATGTTTAGTCGATTGTCCAACATCCTGACTAACATTAGGCAAATTCTCAGTACTCATTTCAACTTCATCAGAGACCTTGGCAACAGATTCCCGTCTTTCTGCTCGGTTCTCTGTTGGAATAGCTAACTCAGACCTGTCATTTCCACCTGCATCTCTAACTGCATCCAGAGCAAAAGAAACTTTCTTCCCCCGCGCCTTGATGGGACAATTATTACACGTCTTGCCAGCTTGCGTCAATTTTTTATTATCCCAGTCTCTCAATGCAGCATTTAACTGAAGAAACGAAGGACCAAGCATCGCCCACGCTTCGCCCAAATATTTCAAAACCGATCTCAAAGCGTCATTTCTGGAATTCATATTCGTCAACCTCTTGCGTACATTCGCGTCCCAAAGTGCCTCCTCGACGTTGTCCATCCAATCCTTTAACTCGGCCGTAACCAACTCACTCTTCCCTGAATTCAGCATCTCGGTCACTCTTCCCCTCCAAATCTCATTAATAGTAGAAACACACTTTCCTTTCTTAGCGATTTTCCCCACTAAAAAGTACTTTACCGAGCACTCAACAGCCACTGCGCAGTAAGCATCCTTCATTGACTTCGAAACGGCAATTCCCTCTCTCTTATCCAACTCTTCAATCAACTCCATCAGTTCTAAGATCCGTTCCGACACCGAAGCATCAGAAATGTCGTTCTCGATGGTCCGGAGAAGCGCCGTCTTCTTCAGCCGCGAATCTTCATCCGAAATGGGCATAACGGCCACGAGTTTCTGTAGAAGGCGCTCTTCAGTAGGCTTACGAAGAAGAAATTCCAAAATCCAACGGCTAATGTCAACGTCCATGTCAAAAAAGAAAGATATAATCACAGCCCTAGCAACAACGAAGGAACATCTATACAGAAAGTCGGGAAGCCGCACAGAGATCAAAAAGAGTGCTGTGTTGCGAAAAGAAATGCAGGCTGAGATTTCTCGCGGACCGCAACCACAAGTTCAAAAATTTGGGGGAGCAAGACGAAGCCACAGAATTCGTCGTCGCTTCTTATAAATTGGAGCCAAGAAATGAGCGGGTGGCCTGACAACAATTAGGTTCGATTCGACCAGTTTGAAATTGGACCGTCTTCGGTTCAAATTATTTACATCTGAACCAAATTCCACTCGGTTCCTAACTTTAACGAAAGGACTCGGCTTGAATGTGGACCGACTTCGGTTCGACTCAGAAAAACGAGGACAAGAGAAAACGGCGTCACTTGGACGACATGAGGACATAACGACGTAACGCGCACAGCGGGGCAGTACGTCTCGGTTCTCTGTAAGCTCTTTCGCGGAATAAGCATCCCCTTTTCTGACGTATAAATTGTAGCAGGAAGATAATTGACCTAGCGGGGAGAGAGAGAGAGACATCTTACGGAATTTTCACGGTCTAACTAAACTCCGACTCTCTTTCGTTCACTATAGTAACGAAGGTTGGTGAGCGATGGGCAGCTGCTGTTTCTCGTCGGACGATATAGTTTTGAAGTCTCCTAATGACAAGAGACTATACCGGCTAATTGAGCTGGAGAATGGTCTGTCTGCTTTACTTGTTCACGATCCTGAAATTTACCCCGCTGGACCGCCTGAACACTCTAAATCCCTTGCAAATGGCATAGAATCAAGTGAGGACTATGATGACGATGAGGAAGATGACGGAGATAGTGAAATGGAGGAGGAAGACGATGATGGAGAAGACGAAGATGGCGAAGAGGATGATGATGATATAGGTAATGATAATGAAGAGCAAGGAAAGGGGATGAAAGGTGCTTCTTTGTCTAAGAAGGTCAGTACTTTACCAGCAGTCTCCGCATTCCAAGTATCTTTCAACTGTCTTCAATTTCATTTTTGATGGCGGTTGAAAGATCCTGGCTGCGGGAAAATCGGGCGCGCGATTTTATTGATCTTGTTCTTTGATGGCCACGTCTGCTTCCTTCAGCTAAAATCTCCTTTCTCTATCTTATTACTGATTAATCTTTGACTGTTTTTGTTTACAGGCAGCTGCAGCAATGTGTGTTGGACTGGGCAGTTTCTCCGATCCTCTTGAAGCACAGGGGATTGCACATTTTTTAGGTTCGTTCTTCCATCTTACAAATTGCTGAGATCTTTTTTTTTTTTTTTTTAAGTTTCCATCTGGATAATTTAAACATCACCGTGTTTTAAAAAAAAAAAAAAAACCGCTGTTGTGTCAAAAACTTCTCGTGTAAGTCACTGTCCTTCCAGATGGTGGCTGGTGATGGAGACCTGTCGTGCTGCCTACCCATTGATTGGAAGCTTATTTTGCTGAGTAGTTTGGCTGAGTATTTATTTGGGGAATTCACAGATTTTTTTTTTTAATTTTCTCTTGTATAATTCTAGCCTAGAAGTTAGAAATGAAGGTAATTTCAGTACTTGCTTAAAGGTTTTTCATTTTATTCACTTGAAAGGAATGCATGCAGAACAGACCTCCTGATGTGGATGGGAGTTTTTCCATCATCTAGCACTGGCTTATGATATATTGAGAATTTGGTAGTCTGGATTGAGATGAACCTTATTGTTGATAAAATGAGTTGCTTGTTGCTTTTAATATTTTTTTTCTGCTATGAAATAGAAAGTATATAGTCTAAATTGAAATTTGCTATTGATAAGATTACTGAGAACTTCACTTTTTTATTCAGAACACATGCTTTTCATGGGAAGTACTGGGTTTCCAGATGAAAATGAGGTTTGTTTACCTAATTGATACACTAGAATAAAATATATGCATACGCATTTAAAAGTATTGGTAAAAGAACTGAATTCAGTGACGTCAACTAGTCTCTGTGATTGGTTTCACTCAG
Source organism: Begonia loranthoides (assembly GCA_022433065.1). Lineage (NCBI taxonomy): Eukaryota > Viridiplantae > Streptophyta > Magnoliopsida > Cucurbitales > Begoniaceae > Begonia > Begonia loranthoides. Next base: position 342,212 of record CM039481.1, read on the forward strand.
TGACTTTTATGCTTTAGGAAATTGAAGATGCAATATTGAAAATCATCTAGTTCATTACCCTGAAATATATTTAGGGATGCTTGTGCAACTTATTGAAGTGATTTTTAAGAAGAATTGTTTGGCATATTCATTTGACTCTTTTTTTAGTATGATAGTTACTTGTCCAAGCACGGAGGTTCATCCAATGCATACACTGAAGCAGAGCATACCTGCTACCATTTTGAAGTTAAAAGAGAGTTTCTGAAGGGTGCCTTAAGAAGGCGAGTATTACTAGTTTATATGTTCTCCTCATGGCTATTTGTACCCATTTGACTCATAGTAGTACACATTCAGCTACAATATATGCATGTGGCTTCAAACATATTGGATGAACTTTTTTTATTTTTTTCATTCAACTTTTATGGTAATAAATTTAGGATGGAATTTTGGCTTATTGATTAATGAATTCAAATACCCACATTTTATTTTGACGTTGTGATGGACCTTAATTTTTATTGCTATTATATTCCTATCATTGTTGGAATATTGAAAATTTTCAATTGTCCTGATGGATTTGTGATTTATGATTAACTTTTTAGAACTAACATAATATTATTATTTATTTGTGTTTTCTTAGTGTTTTTCCATCCTTAAGTTGTAAATTAGTTGTGTTTTACTTTCTTTGTCAGATTTTCACAGTTTTTTATTTCACCTTTGGTGAAAATTGAAGCCATGGAACGAGAGGTACTGGCCGTGGATTCAGGTGTGATCATACATACTCTGATTCTTATCTATTAGTTTCAATTTTTTTTCAAATAGGAATATTTTTTTTTCTTTTGTTATTTGTCTGACACTAACTCATCGATTATATAAATTGTTTGTTGCATTTTACTTATGTAGAATTCAATCAAGTTTTGCAAAATGATGCTTGTCGTCTTCAACAACTTCAGTGTCATACATCGGCATCTGGTCACCCTTTTAAAAGATTCTTTTGGGGTAAGCTTTGGTCTCTTTTTCCTTTGGTTGCCAAGATTGTGCACTTCAACTCGTAAATTTATCTATTTTTACATGCAAGGGAATAAGAAGAGCCTGCACGATGCTGTAGAAAAAGGAATCAATTTAAGAGAGCTAGCATTGAAGTTGTACCAAAATTATTATCATGGAGGACTGATGAAGCTGGTTGTCATTGGTGGAGGTAAAATTCAATTAATATGAATTTTGGATATTAAGGTGTACCATCCTTAAAAACAATACCATTTGGCTTCATTTATCAGAATAAAAAAATTCAACTAAGAAAGATGTGATTTTGTGTTCTAAGTTGAAGCTATTGATCTTCAACTTAGTGACACAAAAACATTCATGAAATCTCTAAATCTGATCCTAGTAAAAGGACAAAAAAAAGATCGAACATATGAGATTGAGACAAGGGTCCTCAATGAAAACTGAACCTTCAAAATTAGTGGCTCCTATTTTAGGTTCTGAGGTCCGGTAATGTTAATTCTTGATCTGCATAGATGAGCTAATAGTTTATGAAATTTATTTGTGATATAAAAAATGCTGCAGAGTCTCTGGATATGCTTGAGAGCTGGGTTATTGAACTGTTTGGTGAGGTCAAAAAGGGTCATCAAGAGAGACCTCAGTTCAGAGTGGAAGGTCCTATCTGGAAACCTGGAAAACTTTATAAATTAGAAGCTGTCAAAGATGTTCACATCCTTGATTTAATGTGGACATTGCCGTGTCTTCGACAAGATTATTTGACAAAGCCAGAAGATTATTTGGCCCATGTCCTTGGCCATGGTAAGATAATCATGACTTGTCTTCCATTGTCACATTTTCAATAAAAGCGCAATGCATACAAGTTAGTATTAATGTATTTGCATTTCATGTCGATTAAGTCATTGCTCATGACATTTGTTTCTTTTATTTAACATTAGGATTGGTAATGTTGATGTTCTTATCCTGGTTTTGAATTCTGAACGCTCTATCAACTATTGTGTTTGCAGAGGGTAGAGGAAGCTTGCATGCCTTTTTGAAGGCTAGAGGATGGGCCACATCTTTATCTGCTGGTGTTGGGGATGAAGGAATGTTTCGATCATCAATGTCTTACATCTTTGGCATGTCCATACACCTGACAGACTCTGGCTTGGAAAATGTAATATTGATCCCTTGTTTTTGAAAATGCTTTAATGATGATACTTTTACCTCCTTTTTTGGACATACCTTTTTGTAATGACATCTGGCTTGAAGGATTTCCTCATGAATATAATAATATTGACTAGAATGATACTTTTCATATTCCGAGTTTAGTTTTGTTCTAATTGCTTTTATCTAGCACATTTATATTGATATTGCAGGTATTTGAGATTGTTGGCTTTGTCTATCAATATCTTAAGTTGCTCCGGGTTAGTTTTGTTCTAATTGCTTTTATCTAACACATTTATATTGATATTGCAGGTATTTGAGATTGTTGGCTTTGTCTATCAATATTTTAAGTTGCTCCAAGAGGTTTCTCCAAAAGAATGGATCTTCAAGGAACTCCAAGATATTGGAAACATGGATTTCAGGTTTGCAGAGGAGCAACCTCAGGATGATTACGCTGCAGAACTTGCAGGTCTTCTGATGCTATTTAGTGCTATCAGTGTGTGTTTTCCTTTAAGTAAAGTGTTTCTGTTTTGCTTTATAGTAGCATTATTCTATAACTGGCAACAATTGGCTATAGAGTCGCGTTTTTTTGTATAGAGTTCATATTGTTCTTTCTATAAGTGCTGTTATGTACTCTGCTCTGTTTTTTTTCACATTTCCATTACTAGCTATTGAAATATGAGGTTGGGAAGTGGGACAAAGCACCAGGCGGTGTGTAATATGTTGACATTTTGTTGGTTGTCCCAAGCAATTATGTCAAAGGTTAAATTTCTATCCTAGGAATATTGAACGTATGAACAGGGTCTTCCTTCATCATATTTTTCTTCTGAAAGTGAGTACCAATATTTTTGCTAACATCTACAAATAATTATTTACTGCAGAGAATTTGTTTCTTTATCCAACTGAGGATGTTATTTTTGGGGATTACGTGTACAAGATATGGGATGAGAAAATGATCAAAAATATACTTGGTTTCTTTACACCAGAAAACATGAGGATTGATGTAGTATCAAAATCCTTCAGTAAATTGCAAGGTATCTTTGTACTTGAATTATCATTCTTTAAAGGACACATGTTTCTGTATTCTTGTCTTACAGTATACATTACATTGCAATTTTGTTTTCTGTGAACTATAGTAAATTGGCAACTGTAAGGATCTTTGGCAAGATGTGAGGTTTATTATGGTCATTGCTTTCATTTGTTCTCTTGTGAACGTATATGTTAGACTCAAAAGAGAGGGATTTGCTTGATGACTGAATTGTTTATTCCTGCAATGTAAAATTTGTTGATGAAGATACTTAACATAAACAATTAATCTATCATCCACGCAGGTTTTGAAACTGAACCTTGGTTTGAATCACATTATATTGAGGAAGATATTCCTACATCTTTGATGGATCTATGGAGGAACTCTACTATTGTTGATGCGTCATTACATTTGCCTTTGAAGAATGAGTTCATTCCACGTGATTTTTCTATCCGGATGGATAAGCCACATAAAGATCCTGAATATTCATCTACCCCAACATGCATCCTTGATGAACCATGGATGAAGTTGTGGTACAAGCTGGATGATACATTCAAAATTCCTCGTGCAAATGCATACTTCCGCATATATTTGAAAGGGGGATACAGCAATATCAAAAATTGTATCTTAACTGAGTTATTTATTCTCCTTCTGAAAGACGAACTAAATGAGATTATTTATCAGGTTAGCTGCTTATATTTCTTCAATGTCTCGTTGCCTTTTTAAAAGTAGATGAATTTTTCAATCTTTTGATAGCGATTACATTGTGATGTTTGCCATATTTGGCAGCCACCTTTTGCATTTAGACTTGAAATCCTTAATCATTAGGTGCACATGAAAACAATTTCAAATTCGCATGGAATGTAAATAAGATGTACTTTTTTTAACTTTTCTATACAGGCTAGTGTTGCCAAATTGGAAACTTCTGTATCACTTTTCAGTGACAAACTGGAGCTGAAGGTTTTTGGTTTCAATGAGAGGGTTCCAGTTCTCTTATCCACACTTTTGGGAGCTGCAAAAGTTTTTATGCCTAATGATGATCGTTTTAAGGTGTTTATTTGCATTTGAAAAAAAAATTTCTCATTGCAGATAATGGGGTTCTTTTTTTTATTTTATTTACTGCTGATTTTTGTTTTTCTTTTGTAAAATTGTCTCTATGCAATAGGTAATTAAAGAAGATATGGAGAGAACCTTGAGAAACACAAATATGAAGCCTCGAAGCCATTCTTCATACTTGAGAGTGCAAGTTCTGTGTGAAAGTTTCTATGATGTGGAGGAGAAACTGAATATTTTATCTGAGTTGTCTCTCAAGGATTTGAAGGTGTTTATCCCTGAGCTTTTGTCTCAGGTAATGATACATGGATTATGAGATTTTTCTCACACATCTTTCCTTTTTTTATTGCGCTCCAAAGATGGTCTTGAAGTTTCATGTTTATCTGAACATTTAAAGAGATCTCCTAATTCAAATCCCCGGTCTTGGTCCTAAAATGTATTACATGGTGCGAACTCATAAGTCGAAAGAAAGTATATCATTGGAAATTTGAAATTAACGACAATGAAGCTTTGTTATAAAAAGCTTGGAAATAGAGATGGAGAGAAATCTACAGCTGGCAAATCTGATTGCAGATTGTTTGGGACAAAATATGAAAGTTTGAAAGATAGATTTATACATGAGTAAAGCTTTAATGAAGCTTCTGCATAAATGTGGTTATCACGTAATATGCTAGAGAGCAATCATCAGATTTTAATTTAGATTATTTATGGTCTTTAAAGCTATCAGGTAGACGGTGGGTTACAAACCAGGATCAAGCCTATACGTTGTTTTGGGATAGTATGACTGAGAAACCATTTGATTTTGACAATGTCAAATTGGATGATTTAGCTTTGAGTTTTAAACTTAGAAGGGAGGTTACTTTTTGTGGAAATGATATAGATGTGATTTGCATTTTAAAGTTTTCGCTTTGAGCTTGTCATTCTCCTTGCAATAACCTCAATTTTGTCTGTCTTTGGCCTTTGAAAGCGTATTGAGATAGTTATTATGCTTTCTTTTCCGGTTAGTAATAATAATTACCCCAAGATTTATTAAGGTGTCTTAATGAATATATTTTCTCATTTTATTTACTACGGTGGAAGTATTAATTGAACTTATGAGTATAATAGATGGACCGTTAAAGGAAATTGAAGTTTGAGATTCAAAATAGATGTCATTTTAAATAGATGTTGTTGACCAGATCTAGTCTCTTAGTTTTGTAGTGGGTGTGTTTTCCTCACATCTTTGACAAAATAAATTCAATAAATCGTGGTTTCAAAGGTAATCAGTTCTTTTTTAAGATTTTTTCAGTGGACTGCAGAATGGGAAGTGCTTATGCATGCTACATTGCCATATCTTCTTGTGACCTGTAGGATCCAATAGACTGTATTCTTAACTGCTAAAAGAAAGTATTGTCATGTATATATTTTCTCTATCATATTTATTCTCTACAAGCTTTTGCTGTTTGTGTCGTAAGATGGTATTTCAATTAAATGGAGGCCTCTAGTCACTCAAATTGATATTTATGTTTAATTGTCTTTGATGATGAACTGTTTATCTCTTCAATTTTGAGCAGCTGTTTATCGAGGGACTTTGCCATGGAAATTTGTTAGAGGAAGAAGCATTTACAATTGCTAATATTTTCAAAACCAGTTTCTCTGTACAACAATTCCCACTTGCAATGAGACATACAGAACATGTAATATGTCTTCCACCTGGAGCTAATTTTGTTAGAGACATCGGTGTGAAGAATAAATTGGAAAGGAATTCTGTGGTCGAGGTAGTTGAAAATTTTTTTCTTGGTGGTACTGAGTGTTAGATATCTCAAAGGTTAACAACATATATGTACTTTCATCTCTCTGCAGATTGATGTGGTTTTTATTTTGTGTTACAGCTGTATTTTCAGATCGAGCAGGAAGATGGAGTGAACTCAATCAAATTAAAGGCCATGATTGATCTTTTTGATGAAATTGTGGACGAACCATTTTTTAATCAGCTAAGGTGATTTTAAGAAAAATAAACTTAGTTCTTAGTGGCTGATAAAAATGTGGTGTAGAATGTTATCTGTTGAGAAATCTTTTTCCTCTTACATCTTACTTTGTTGACTTGACCTAAATTTGTTCCTCTATTATCTATTTTGGTTGGTCTGCCATTACGAAGAAAGGAAAATTCCTCTCTTTTTCTCTGGTATTACCAGATTTGTGCTGTTTGCTCACCCCGATTGGGCTATCCATTTAATGACTAGATGTATAATTAATCAGGTGGACATTTAGTGTCATTGTTACTAGTGTATGATCAGAATTTCTTCATTTTTATATTGAGCATCATTTATAATTTAATATGCTTTGTATATTTACTCAATGTAGGACAAAGGAGCAGCTTGGTTATGTTGTCGAATGTAGCCCACGAATAACATACCGTGTATTTGGGTTTTGTTTCTGTGTGCAATCATCCGAGTACAGCCCCATTTTCTTGGAGGAGAGAATTGACAGTTTTATAATTGGTTTGGAAGAATTACTGGTAAGCATCCAACTCCATACTCTGTTATTCTTTCCATCTCATCAGGGACTTTCATCAACTTTTGACTCGTAACTGCAATTTTGAGAAATTAACCTTTAGACATTCTTCTGAGAGAATTATGGCCTGCATCTTTAGCTACAAAAAGTCTGACCTAAGACAAACAACACCACCCACATGTGAGACTTACAATTTTTAGGAACATGGTATTGAACCATAAGAAGAAAAAGGGTAACATGCAAAATAAGCCCTGTCGTTTGGGTTGTTTTACAAGTCAAACCTTAAGGTATTTTTTTTAACGAAAAGAACTTTAACATTTACACTGTTACTAATTTAACCCTTGGGGTTAAAATGTTCATTAATTGTCGCATGGGTCTCATATTTTCATGCAGAGAAATGTCCATCGTCTGACGAGGTGTTCTCTGTGAAGCTTAAAGGAGAGGAGTTTGTCTCCTCTTGTCCTTCATCTGACGAGGTGGTTGCATGGAGCGGCTAACCTGATCACCAATTCGAGTGTTTGAATCCCATTATCTTCGTTGTCTGTTACCTAGATTCCCTAATTTGGTTTCTTACAAATCATCTAGACTCTTCGCCAATGATGAACTTCAGTTCTTGTCTAAGAATTGCCCCAAAATTGAGGTTGTCAACCTTAATTTCAAGAAACAGCTTGGAAATTGTGATGGATTTGTTGAGCCATCGGATTTCGATGGGGTTGGGGACAAGGGTATTGTTGCCTTGGCGAATGGATGTCTCAACTTGAAGAAAGTTTTACTGAGAGGAGAAAGAAAATTGGGGATTTTGGAGTTGGCTCTCTTGCCAAGATTGATAGGAATTTGACCTACTTGGATTTGGGGTGGTGCAATTTGATCGCAGACCAATCACTGAGAGCGATAAGTTCTCTCAATTCGATTACGACATTGAGTCTCCAAGGGTGTTCGTTGATCACTGATGAAGGATTGAGTTTTCTGGCAACTGAATCTTCCTAGAGGAGCATGAAAAAGCTCGTTATCGCAGAGTGTGATCGAGCAACTGATAATGGAGTCTCGCTTCTTCAGCTAATGAGTTGCCTGTAGGAGATAAACATATCATCTCGTCCGACAAAGGACAGGAGAAGACAATCTCCTCTCCTTTAAGCTTCGCAGCAAGCACCTCATCGGATGAAGGACATTTCTCTGCATGAAAATATGAGATCCACGTGACAGTTAACGAACATTTTAACCCCAAGGGATAGATTGGTAACAGTGTAACCGTTAAGGCTCGTTTTGTTAAAACAAATAGCTTAAGATTTGACTTGTAAAACACCCCAAACTATAGGGTTTATTTTGTATATTACCTGAAAAAACGAAAGAATAATCCCCTTTAAGCTGTTAATATAAACTGTTTTGCATCTTTCTATTCTCTACATTTTAAGGATATTCAACTCCCTGATCAAAATGGCTTTATCTGTCACCAGTTATTTCTCTATATTTTTTGAGTGTACTAGGAGATGCAGAGAGAGTTGCCATTCCAATAAGAATCGAATCGTGGTAGATAGTTTTCTTTCATGATTTACTGCTAAAAGTAGTGAATGCGGCATGACATTATATCATGGTTGCAGGATGGGCTTGATGATGTTGGCTTTGAGAACTACAAAAGTGGATTGATGGCAAAGCTAATGGAGAAGGATCCATCCCTCATATATGAAACCAATCGATATTGGAACCAGATTATTGACAAAAGGTAATCTCTTTTTATTTTAATATCACTTTTAATAATAAAATCAAAAGGTTAGACTATTAATTTGGAAAGTTATATGAGTGGAATATATTATTCAATCGGCTGCAAGATAGCCGATCAAGCTCTAACTGCGGAGCCTAAATCTATTTTATTTTCTAAGTGACATTTATTTTATTTGGATCAAATTTAAGAATATTAGCAACAGACGAACCCCACTACCAAGTGCCATTCTTTACGATACTCGTCCCTATCCTCCAAAATGTTTTTTTTTTTTTATAGTATATCAATTCTTGTTAGAGTTTAATGCGACCCAAATTCTAGTTGGGTCAGGTCGGATTCATATAAAATATTAGTGTTTTTTATTTACTTTATATATTGATGTTTGAATCGCAAAACTTACTGTATCTTGATTTCCTATTAGTGAATTTCTTTTATGCCCGTGGTTTTTTTTCGTAAAGATTTTTCACTTAAATCTTGGTGTCTTTGTTTCTGCGTGTTTTCTTTTTCTGATTTCGCATTGGATTCTCAACAATTCTCTTACGAAGGTTTTATTAGTACAAAAAAAAAAGCTCTAATTTTCTTTAGGCTACGTACACCCCATAAAGACAATGAAATTATACAGATATGAGTTTCCTTTATTTCTGCCTCTCCAGCGAGGGTATGTTTAACCAAAACCAGGAATAAGCCTGCAGTCCTTTAAACAATTTAGCTTTAAACAATCATGGCTTGACTCAGAAAAAAAATATTTCTAGCGAATTTGGCACAATGACTCATTCATGTGTTTGAACAGAATTCAGAGTTGGGTTGTGATGGACAAGGACGTTTTGGTATGGTTTATAAGAGGAGGAAATGAAGGTTAANAAAAACAATAGCTAATTGTGTTATTAGAAGTTGAAGAAATATTGTTCAACAGGTTGTATGAGATCTCAGTTTAAGTTTTATACTCAATTTTGGTCATGCTCATCTCATTCTTATAATTATGGGCTCATATTTAGGTACATGTTCGATTCGTCAAAGAAGGAAGCAGAGGCACTGAAAAGCATTCAAAAGAATGATATCATCGACTGGTACAAAACTTATTTGCGAGAGCCGTCTCCAAAGTGTAGACGACTTGCAATTCGAGTATGGGGCTGCGAGACTGAGTTGAAAGAGGCAGAAACACCAGCAAAGTCTGTGCAAGCCATTACAGACCTTGGCGCTCTCAAGATGTCGTCCAAGTTTTATCCGAGCCTTTGTTAAAACAAATGCTTACTATGGTTGAACAGAACTTGTGCCCATCACTTGCCACAACCTTGCACAGAAGTTGTTGATGGAAGCAATCCCCGCCGGCGACAGGGACCACTTGACTAAACCTGCCAACCCAAACCAATCGTAATTTCTTTTTTGTTCGTCGAGCAATTTGTTTGATTTATATATGGCGATATTATTCGTAATTGTCTCTATATTCAAACATTAAAACTTTAGGATCGCAATTATATGGTTTTATGCATTTTAATTTATTCAATATTTCTATAATAATGTGAACAGGCAATGTAAATACTTTGGTCACAAATGTCTTGTGCACTGACACTGCTTTTGCATAGTTGATGTAGTTAATTTACAGGCCGAGCATTTCATTTTGATAATTAAAATAAAAGTAATATTATTTTTATTTTTTTAATTATTAATAAATATTTATAAGTAAAATAAAAATAGAGAGGGAAAGTGAAATAATTCTTACATAAAATTCTGTGTTTCATGTAAACTTGTCAGGAAGGGCAGACTGAGCCTGTTTGGGTCGAGAAGGTGAGGCGAGTAGAGTCTATTCGGTGCGGTCGAGCCGAGCCTATCTTTTAGGCTCGCTGTCCCGTTTGACTCCCCAACTAGTCGACCACGCTCAGTCCACCAATGCATGTTACTATCCAGACAAAACAAATGAGGAGAAAACGACAAACCAACCATAAAATATTATGATTAATGATAAGTTAGCTAAATTATTTTTGTTAATAAATTAATTATTAAATTATAAAAAAAAGTTTTTAATATCATTATCACGTTTATTGTTAAACGTTTTGATTTTGATTCTCAGAGGCTTGACGATGAACCGCAACAGCTTGACGACGAATCGTGGTAGATTGACGATAATCTGTGGTGGTTTGATAAGAAAGAGATTTGTTTCTTTCACCTAGTACGATGATGAATTTTTGCACATCGATAATTCTTTCAATTTTCAACCGTTTTTGACGCTTGAGAACTCGTTTTTGGTTGTCTTTTCCCGATGCACAGGTAGGACACATCTGTTTTGTCATTCGGTGCTTATTAGAGTAAATTCGGGCAAGAAAACGTGCGAAGCTTTCACGGTTTTGAATTGTGTAAGGGAAATTAGAGGACTTAGAAACATTTTTAAGGCTCGAAAGTGGGACAAGTTGTCTTTTGTGTTTGTGGTCATTAACGATAAATATGATAGCGATGTTTGCAATTATATTTTTTTATATTTAAGTGGCTAATTTATTAGTAAAAAGAATACAATGATTGATTTTTCGTTGGTATGTCATTTTTTAAAAATTTATGATAATTGACTGTTTGTCTAGTCACCTCATCAAAGCTAAAGAAAATATACGTGGTATTTATTATGGTATAGAAACTTTAGAAGGTTTTTGGTATTTTCTTCATGAATTGCTTGCTGTTGACCATTTATTGGGTTTAATAATCAAAATGAAGTGCATTGTTCCTCGTTTTTTCATCACAAATGTAAGGTTGTCTGAATTTATGAGCATGCATGTATGGCAGCTTCGTGAAATTTGAGTGATTAGAGAACAAAGATCAAAGCTTTGGTTGGTAAGACTGGAGACAATCACGCATGGCGGATGTGGGTCCCATCCTAAGTTGGCATTTTCGTACAAGATCTCAGCTTTCACTTATGTCCATTTTTTCCCAGCATTTATCATTTGACTATATTTACTTCTTCCATTTTTGCAGTTAATTAAGATCCCCCCCTCCCCTCCTCCCTCCTTTTATTGCTCCCTCATTTCCCCATCTGTTCGTTGGTTGTTCTCGGCAAAGAAATCATCCTACAGCACTTCCTTAGATTCCTGCCTATTTAGATTCTTCGACGGTAATCTCTCTCTTCCTCGTATTTTTGTCAGATTACCAGATCTGGGGTTCTGGGCCGCTGATTCGTGTAAATTGTTATCTTTGTTTGCCCTGCGTTTTAACGTTGTTCACATTGTAGCAGCTGGGCTGCTCTGTGCCTTCATCATCTTGAATTTTACCCTAATTATGATCTCCGACTGAGGTACTTATACATTGATTTGCCTCTTGTAAGCTATTTTAGGATCTGAAAATGGAAGGTCCCATTTTTTTTTGGATGATAACAATGCATGTGTATTTTATGGACTTTCTTGAAATTGCTAACGGTGCTGAGATGGGTTTGATCGATCCAGATTCTAGGTGATACCCTGAATAAAAGAGTAAAAATGAGTGAGAATCAGAGTTTCCAGCTGGGAACCATTGGGGCGCTGAGTTTATCTGTGGTGTCGTCCGTATCTATCGTGATTTGCAACAAGGCCCTAATTAGCACTCTCGGATTCACATTTGGTGAGTAATCGGCATAAAAATTCACATTTGTTCACGATGTTGCTAGCTATGTCTCATGTAATCTGTTCAAACTAGACACAGTTTACCCTTTCGTTTTTTGGTTGATCTTTTTTCTTTGTTTGCTCGTTTTTTATACTTGGTGCTCAGAAAATGGGTTTTAAGATGCGGCAAACGAAGCTTTTAAATAGAGAGAGTTGATATTGTTTTATTAATTTATAGGCGTTGTATACTTCGATTAATCTAGATTTCACAACCCAACTTAGTAAAGAGATTGTTGCTTGTTACTAGATCTTAGGCTGGTTTTGTAGACATCGGACAAGATGTGATGTAAGACGGGTTAGATTTGTCGCCTTTTTACATTAGATTAAAAATTATAAGCTTATCAGTGCATGTAATTTTAAAATGGGGCAGGGGCAGCGGCAGCTCATTGATGCCATGGTCTTCTGTCTTTTTCTTCCTCATGTAGTTTTTACTGGTTAAAAAAATGTATCTTAACATTTTCCGTATAACTCTTTTTGGTAGCTGTTTGTAAATTGTAAGTACGAAGTCGGCGCCGTACAGACAATGTTATTTTTAGCAGCTGATAGCCAAAACCTCTTTGAATGTGGATAGTTATTGTGCATAAATGTTAGGGGTGTAATTTACCGATGTTGACTCACACACACAAAGTGGGATACATTCATAATTCACCAAACATAACATTTTATTGCATGTTCTTGCTCATAATTTGGAACTTGGCATTGTAAAACATTAATTTTAGTTACCATATACTGGATCAAGAGCATCAGAATATACCCGCTTTTAGACTTTAAATTTTATCATCATAACAATTTGATTATCACATTAGGGTAGTATTAGATATTTTAATTCACTTTTTCATGTTTTTATGCATGTATGTTGTGTTGTTTGGGATATAAAATAACAGCCTGGTTATTAATTGCTCCGCACAGCTACAACTTTGACTAGCTGGCATCTTCTGGTCACATTTTGCTCCCTGCACGTGGCATTATGGATGAAATTATTTGAACATAAACCTTTTGATGCTAGAGCTGTCATGGGATTTGGCATACTTAATGGAATCTCAATTGGACTTCTGAATCTTAGCTTGGGATTCAATTCTGTTGGCTTTTACCAAGTAAATACCTCTTTTTGTCTCCATAACTCATTAAGATTACTCCTAACAATTTCATTCTAGCTACCTTTGCTACATTTCCTGAGAATTGTTCTTGCAGTAACATTCTAATGCCTTTCTCTTCTTGACACTTAATTTGCTTTGATATGTTTTAGCTGTGATTTTGGAATTGGGTCCTGATTTTGAAATGGTTGGTCTGGTGCTTCTTTATAACAGATGACAAAATTGGCTATCATCCCTTGCACTGTTATGTTGGAGACCCTCTTCTTTATGAAGAAATTCAGGTCTGTCCGAATTTACCATTTATTACACGTCTTCTGAATCTCAGTTCAACAGATTATGTTTTTGAAATTAATAGTATTTTAACATTTTCTTGTTGACTTTTGCATGCCACCAACTACAGTCTAGTGTTCTAACCATTAGATGTGAAAATTTTGGATTTAAAATGCTTTTCTGAATTGATTATTTGGTTGAACGCACTAATGTGGTTCTTTAACATTTTTATAGTAGGAGTATCCAATTTTCGCTTATCATCCTTCTTCTGGGTGTTGGAATTGCCACAGTGACTGATCTACAACTCAATGCCCTGGGCTCGTTCTTATCTCTGCTTGCAGTCATTACAACTTGCATCGCTCAGATTGTATCCTTTACCTAGAATTTTCCCAACCTATTTTACTATATGTTGTATGTGCCTTTACTATCATGTCAGCCACCCAGCCCGCTGAATGTAGGCCCAGGTCTGGCAGACTGGCCTTGAGGGGGGGACCAAGGCCAGGGCCAGGCTGGGGCCACCCTCAAATGGGTGGTCTGAGGTTGGGCCCTTGGGCTGGCCCACCCTTGGAAACTATGTTTGAGCTGTGCCTGGCCGGGCTTGATAAACAAAAATATTCTGCCCGGCCGTAGCGCTTCAGCTGATGACTCTGACTATCATGCTTAAGCCCATAAACAAGAACCGAGATAAAAGCTTTTGGTGCTTAATGTTTCAGACAATTGTTTAGAAAAGATGAAACTACCAATTTCTTTTTATTGAGGAATTTTTAAAAACTCCATTAATAGTTTGAAGTGTATAGTTTTGCTTCTGGGGAGGAATACACTTTCAAGTAGTTCTTGTCTTAGACCTTAACTTGTGCTTTTCAGATGACCAATAGCATTCAAAAGAAGTTCAAAGTATCTTCAACACAGCTTCTATACCAATCTTGTCCGTACCAGGCTTTAACTTTATTCCTTGTTGGCCCTTTTCTCGATGGACTTCTAACTAATAAAAATGTTTTTGCTTTCAAATACACGCCTCAAGTGCTGGTGAGAACCCAGAAACTTTGCCCACATGCTCTACTTTGCCTTTGAATATGATATTAACTTGCTGATCTATCTCATCATTGCTGCAGTTCTTCATAGTTCTCTCCTGCATGATTTCTGTCTCGGTGAACTTTAGTACATTTCTGGTTATTGGAAAGACATCTGCTGTTACCTACCAGGTCCTAGGACATTTGAAAACATGTCTGGTTTTGGGGTTCGGCTATGTTCTACTTCACGACCCATTTAGCTGGCGAAACATTTTAGGAATTCTTGTAGCTGTAGTTGGAATGGTTCTCTATTCTTATTTCTGCACTCTTGAGAGTCAGCAGAAAGCTACTGAGATATCTCCACAGCTATCCCAGGTCATTCAAATTCTGCTGTTTTTTGTTTTGTATGATTTTCGACCTACCTTTGCACAATCCTCATGGGTTAATTTTTGCATGAATGACTGCAGGCAAAGGAAAGCGAATCTGACCCGTTGTTGAGTGTTGAGAATGGAGCGATGCTAGGCGATGGGGGGGTACCAAAAGCTCCAATATGGACCTCAAACAAAGACCTGCAAGCTTGAGCTTCCTCAAATATTATTTATCATCTGTCGCTCGATCAAATTGGTGGCTGGCTGAAATGTTCCGGCAATGAAGATATTGCTGAAAAATGACACTTTCCTATGTTTTTGACTGAGGTGTTATGAAATTACAGTGTATGTTTCTGAGTGTAGTTTTCGAGTACTAGGAGGGAATGTCACTGGCGTAGCAGTTTTGATTTATTATGTGTGAGAATCTGTTGTTATATTTGATTGAAGCAAATAATTGGATGTGCAAGAATTATGTATTACTCTCAATATCACAAAGCTTTGTCCAAACCACTTATTAGTATCGAGATTAATCTTCGATTTTGAAACTGTGAAGCATGATGAACTCCGGCAGAAACTGTGAAGAATCTTTATTGCGAGGGCTCGTTGGGGCTGAGAGAGACCAAATAACAAGATCATATTTTGAGATTGTTGGGTGAAAATCGAGGCGGTGAAATTAAACAACCATGGAAATCATGATGTATTATTGAATAACCAAATCACATCTTCTCTAACTCTTGCTCTGTAATGGGTACAAAACATGAATCAGCCAAGCCAAAAAGAGCAACAAGTCAGACTTGTATAGCGTTTTCTCAAATTCTTTCCGTACGAGCTCCGGTAACTTCGAGTTTTGATAAGACTCGTGTATTGTTCTTTCTCTTGAATTTTTTAAGAATGGGTCAAAGCAAGTTATTAAATTTATCAAGCCCAGATGTTGCAGTGAAGAATTCAAAAAGTTTAATTTTGATGCACATATGTTGGAAGAAATTTGAAGTAGTGTGACGGAGGTGGAAAGCTGTTTGTGGGAAGGCATCGACAAGATCTTTGCACTTGTCCAGCATATAAACCACTCAATTTTCTGGAAAAATCTCACTTCAGTTCGTCCAAGTGTGGAATTTTCTAGCTTCTTCTTCATTTCCAACTGTCTGTTGTCTCAAATTCATGTAAATGTGGAAACAGGAAGGAGGGGGCGAGACACCAAAAGGTTCCTTAGGTTCGGCCATGGACAATGACATGGGTTCCCTGCAAACCTTAATTCAGAAGGTCAACACTGAAGGTGCTGCTTCGCAAGGCTCTGGATGGGTGGTAAGTTCATCTGGCCTCTTTCCTTCGTTGCAATTTGTTTGAATTCAATGGAAGTGAAAAAACAAAAAGAGAAGAAAATCTTGGTTTTGAGCATTTGATTTGGTCACAGTGGCTTGTCGCCAAGGCTATATATCGTTATATGCAGAATAATATGAACATGATGAATAGATTTGAAACCTAGTTGCTGATCTGATGTGAGATTTAAACAGGACCCTCTTGTTACTGAAGGATCAGCTCTAGTTCCACTGCTGGGGATAGACGTTTGGGAGCATGCATAGTACTTAACAGGTGAATGTGGTTCCCTCTGTAGTGGGGTAGCCAAAGATTTTGCATATTTCTATTTGCATGAAGCTGCAGAGTTAATGAGATTCACCTTCACCTTGATTATTGTGTGTTATTACTCTAGTTTAACTCTAGCTGTTTCTATCAATAACGTGGAAATCTTTGGCATGGTGCAGTCCAAAACTGTAAAGTCGAACTCTATCCGAAGATGATGCACTTCCAAGTGCAATATTATCAATTTAACAAAGGAGCTCAATCGGTTAACTCAAAAACAGTGCAGTAACTTCAAGCAAGCGTATCTCCAAATGCATACAGCCAAACTCCACCAAAATTTCAGGGATTCAAAAAGTACCAGAGATGATAATGCAGTTCAAAAATCTCATTCAAATTTGTTGTGGAACGCGAGTTATGAACTGAACAAGGTTCAGCTCTAAAACTGTACTTGTAGAAACAAAATCGGCGATCAATAAAGAAACGAACATAAACAATTGAATATAAATCCAAATGACTCTAAATTTGTGCTCAAATCTTCCTATTAAATAGGGCATGAACCCCCAAAAATTACAGAACTAGTCTCGAAAAGAATAGAACGTAATAACGGTAAACCTGCGAGTGGTCCACGGAAACCCTATGCCCAGTAGCCGTGACTTCAATGAATCTTTTGGAAGAAATGTCACCACATTGCTTTCTCTCCATTTTTCTACTTCTCCTCTATGGGCTAGCAACTAGGGCAAGTTGCTGGGAGAAAGTATCATAAAATCCAACCTCAAAAAGTAGACAAACCTGAGGAGGGAAGTTCTTTGGAAACTAACTGCGGTTCACCTTGGCAAGAGTCTATTTTTGGTGTTTTGAAGAGAGCTCTGAAAATCAGCAAAACTTCAGCTTGTAATTGATGAAAAACTGAGATTAGTGTTGCCCTAAGAGAGGTTAAGAAACCTTCCAAAGAAATCATAATACAAAATTACAAAAATGTCCTAAAAAATAAATTACAAAAGTAACCTTAAAATAATAAAAACACAAAATAGGTCATTGGCTAGATTTTTCGTCTCTATAAACGGAACATTTGACATAACAAACTGTAACACCCCAAATTATATTATCCCCAATTTTGAAAACCCTAAAATTTTTTCCCAAATCGATTTACAAAATTAGGTTTAATTTGGTCGTTATAAATTCTAATTTACAAAATTAGTTAAATAAATAGTTATTTATGGCGGAAACATTTAATTAAACAACATAATAGTTTAAAACCATTTATTAGAGTTAATCATAATATTCAAAATCCCATAAAGCATTTAATTAAATCAAACGTAGTTCATTGAAAAACCAAATACAAACTTATTCAAATAAAACTAAAACATTTAAATAAAGTTCTTCTCAAAATATGAAAATTTTAATAAAATTCATTCTGTTGACCCATCATTAACATATTCGATATTTCCCTCTGTATGCTCTTCTACTTCGGGAAAATCCTCAATCAGTCCAAGTTCCTCATCTGTTAAAAATTCACCTACATCACAAAACTAAAACGTGAGATGAACTCAGTAAGTGGTAACACGTGCATAAATGTTTAATTTCACGCATTACCAAGTTTTTAAGTTTGAAAGTTACATACTGGTTGGAATTCATTTTCCAGCCCTACCAAGTTTCAAGCTTTCATTAGCTATCACAAGGTTTCATGCGTTCAGGCTTTCATTAGCCATCTCAGTTTCCGTCAATTCCATCGGTTTCATGCACATACAATTTGACCTATAGTTTTTATCTTAATTATACCATGTGTCAATATCTAATCGTGCGTGACAGGATAAACCTATATAACTCTAATAACAAAATAACAACTTTAATAACAAAATAATTATAACGAAAATATTATATGTCTTGTGATGTAGGACCTATGGCCAAAACGACGTAAGTGTTCCACTTACTTGGATCCCGAGAGAGTTAGGACGTTAGGATGATTTAAGTGTTGAACGAACGTTGAAAATCGTCGAATACCTTCCAAAATAATATATCTATTAAATTTCCGAAAATAACGATATTAATCCTTGAAAGAGATTCCGGGCAGAATATCGTTACCGTCAAAGACCTTAAATGAGTCGAAGACGACTTCGGGTCGGATCGGGTCGAAACTGGATCGGTTCTGGTTGGGCCGAAACTGGGTCGGGTCGGATCAAGCTGGATCGGGTCGGGTCGGGTCGGATCAAGCTGGATCGGATCGGGCCGAAACTGGGTCGGTTCGAATCGGGTCGGGTCAGATCACTTAAGTTGGACCGAACCTCTTCTTCCTCCTCCTCTCGTCTTCTTCTTCGTCTCGCGCAAACCAGAGGCAGAGTTCCTCTCTGCTTCGTGTCGAGAGGTCGTCTCACGTCCTTCGTTCGTCGTCGGCCGCCGCTGGAGGAAGAGACTTCGCCGCGGAGAGGAGTTCGACTGGAGGAAGTCACTTCGGGAGGGATTCCTTCGCTAAAGAGGTGAGTATTTCTTCGAGAGTTTAGAGATTTTGGTGTGTCTTCTTCATTCGGTGAGACCCTTTATTTATAGGGGAGTCTCACCATTCTTTCCATTGAAGCAACGCTCCGAATCTGCCCTTCAAAGGGTCCAGATTCAGCGATGGGGAAGGAAACTTTTTTACAGTTTCTTGGAGCGTTCCATTTCCGCGTAACAGGTAAGGAAATCAACGCAATTTAGGGTTCCGTTCAGCTGGATTAGGGGAATTGAATGTTGAAATTGATTTGATGATTTTTTTTTTTTTTTTAAAAGTTTCCTAATTGATTGTTAATCCTGCGTATCATAATTGGAAACAAAATCAATTAGGGTTTGAATTGAAATTATGCTGCAAATTGGGGGAAATTCTTCATTGATACGTTACACAAACAAACCCCAAATGTAAGGTAAAATACCACTCTAGAAGGCTATGAATGTCTGATACAAACCGTATGAAGAACAATTTTCATTTAAAATTGTCTAGGTCTGTAAAAATGCCAAATACTCCACTGTGGTCAGGTTGTAGGCAGATTTGTAACGCACACCATTTATTCTATATTTTTGCTTCAACTTTCACTAATCCAAATGCCCAGACTCCTCTTTGTGTGATGAACTAAAATTCTCCTCCAAGCTAGTTAGTAAAGAGATACCTACAAAAATAAATAAATAAATTAGAAAAGAAAGGAGCCTCTTAGCTCGGGCTCAAGCATCCGGATTCGGGGTGCATCAGAAGAACATATGGAAGGTTATCAACTGGAAATATGCTAGCGAAGTATGTAAGCCTGGATGTGGCTTTAATGCCCAAGAAATCCATATAAATAAATTCTGTTTGTCGTCTTTTGAGCTGTTTTAAGTTTTGCCGAAGAGTTTTTGTCGATTGGGTTTACGTGGCGGCAAGATGAGGACATAATATGTTTATTCTGTCCATCTGTGTTTGAGTGGAATCGTGCAATTCTTTGTGAGGGAATCATTGAGATTAGCACTCCCACAAAGCGCAGAAAAATTGGATTAAAGCAGGTTAATAAAGCTTCACCCATGTATAAAGCAATGTCCTCCACTTATAACATGCCCGTCTTCTCATTTTATCTTTAGAGGCTTCACTTTCCCAGTTTCTAACACCTTGGTTTGCCACTAAACAACAAATGATGCTTCAATTTTGTCAAGACATCGAAAGAGAAGAAGAGGGTGGTTGCAGGGCAGTAAAAGAAAAGATTGGGTGCTTGAAAGCAATAGGAGGGTAGTCACTAGGCTCATGGCTTAGCTATAAGTGTATTGGAGTGTGAAATGAGGGATATGGTTAGCAAAGACTGAGATGGCTCTATCGGGTCTTTACATCATTCCTTAATTGGGCGTTAAAGAAGTGGTCCTGTGTGATCCCTTTCATAGGCTTAGGCTGCCCTTCTGAATATGAGGATTGAAGGGTGTTTGCATCTCTTTTAGGTCGCACCGACACAATCCACGATACAGATCTCATCTAGGGTTGAGTTGTAAAACTCGTTGTATTTCTGTCTTCATAATTGAATATTCTTCTTTATCTGTGGTTGTTTTCTCGAAAAGGTTTTGCCACGTAAATCTTGATGTTGCACTTTCGTATTTTCTTTTTAGTATATTGTTTGATTTTTAATGGCGACATTCTATCGGATAATTCTTCCTGTTATGGAACCTTAAGTCCATTTTATGGCTGAATTTGATTACCTCAACAACTGTGCTACCACCCAGACAGGCATTTTGCAGAAATTTACAGTGTTAATCGACCTATTTTGCCTAGAGTTATGGAACCTCAAAATTATCTTTCCTGCAACGTCTTCAATGAGTGAACCATCAATGGCCCATGAACTAATACTATGAGGGTTATAATCATGTTTCATTGTTATGGCAATGAGATTATAAAGTATGAACAAAAATCAAATTGTTGGAGGAGATGATATTTCATGGGAATCAATATTGTAGGTGAGAATTGCAGGATAAATATGTGTACGCCTCGAAAAAGTTGTGGGCAATCAAGATTGAAAGATTTTGTCAGCTGACATCCTCTTGATACGAAATTCTGCCATATCAGACCGGATTTGCTCAAAGGTCTGGACTATGATATGATGGTATTCGTCAGAATTCAATGAAAGGTAGCAGGCGAGGAGCTCTTCTAAATCCTTAGTGGCCCGTATATTGTTCTCGACGATCATCTCCACCATTGATTCCCTGAAGTCTCTCTGCGGATTTGCTGAGAACTTTACAACTGCGCAGCTTTCCGAAAGCGGAATGCCTCTATTCTTCGTCCTCGAGCTGGCCATGGAGGCCGAACTCTTTCTTGTTCTGGGTTGAAGAGCTTTTTTGATGGCAAGTTTTGGAGAATTGGCTCTAAGTTTTATGCCGGTAAAGTTGGCAGAGGATTTGCGAGAGAAGGGGCATGTGCTGTCTTCTTCTTTAAACTTGGAAAATCTCTCCTCAAATGTGGATGAAATTGTTTTGTCTTTCACAGCTTCAAAGGAGGAGTCTTTTGCTTTTGCTGGCTTTGTAAGGATCGGCGGAAGCGCTTCTGAGATCAAGCTATACCTATCTGCTTTCTCTTTTCTTCTACCCAATGCAATTTTTTCCAAGTCTATAATGATATCAGTCGTTGAAGAAGTGATTCTGCCATTGCAGGGGCTCGGCCATGAAACTTGTTCGTCAAAAGAGTCGGTGGATGCTATGTTATGGGGAGTGAGTTCATCGGGGGAGGAGCTTTCAGTAGAAGAGAAGAACAAGTTATTCGGAGAAAACACTGGAGTGGGGCTGCCAAATCCTGCTGACACGGGCGAAGGCTTGTAGATAGTCTCTCTCTTTTCACTTCTTGCCGATGATTTTTGAGGAGTTTCAGCAAAACTGACGTCCGAGATTCTTCTACGGTAGACTGAACCAGCTCTGGAGAGTTCTGAGGCTAAAAAATGGGGCTGTCTTTGCTGAGAGTATGAAGGTTTCTTCGCAGTCCCCAAATTGCGCTTCCGCCGTTTGCTCATGTCTTTGAGCTTGTAGAACCAGGCGTTTGGCATCATATCAGACAATCTGAACCGGTAATTACCCATCAAAGACAGCTGCTCTCTCTCTCTCTCTCTCTCTAAGTTTGATTCTATGAATTGTTTCGTGTGGAAATAAAAGGAGTTTACGTTTATAAATGTAGAGATAAAGATGGGGCTTGTGGGCAAATGTAAGCATGGAAAAAGGTAACTTTTCAGTCTGCACTGCATTGCTAGAACTTTCAAAAACGCATTCAATAATCCAATACAGACCCACGTTGTCTAGGGAGTGCGTGTGTATTTCTTAATAATTTGATGGCTAATCAATGATGATTGATGATTGTCCTTGGCCATTAGAAGCTGCTTTTGAGCACACAAAGGACCACACAGGCCCGCCACAGCCTGATGTTCTGCGCTGGAGTCTATGGTCCCAGGGAGGCAGAGCTCACACCGCCTCAGTCCTCAGATTGTAGATCTTCAATTTGGGAAGCTTTAGGCCTCTACTTGTTTGTGATCAATGCAGGCCCAATTTGATTTTGAAGCAGAGAAGAATCAAAAGACCAATTCTAACAGAAGAAGTCGCCCATTATGAGTTAAAAAAGTTTAATTGGTGGTGTGCCACTTTGCTGCCCAGTTTGGCTCCGGCGGACGTGAACTCCACTAAGTGTTGGCCTGATTCGTCTCCTTCACAAACCATTTAAAATGTACCAACCCAACTCCAACGTACTCTTCAATCTTCATTTGCCACCCTCTCTCTCTCTCTGTGTAAGATGATAGACTGCACCCACCTCCACCTTCACCTCCACCATCGCTCATTGCTTGGCTAACACCGCACTCAAATCGCTAGAGATGAAAATGGTGGGTGCATTGGGTTCCTTGGCCTCCAAGATAGTCCGCCCATGTACCAGACTACTCCGAGTCTTCAAATTCAGGCTCAAAAAACCTCTCTTCATAAGCTCTCTTCGTCTCCGTCCCCGTCGCTTACCCAAAGAGTCGTCACTTCTGAAAACTCGCAAGGCTCGAATACTTTCACTCCCATCAGTCATACGTTGGCTCAGAACGCCGAAGAAAATAATGTCCGAAGTCGGGGAGGATGGTAGCATATCGGAGGGACGACAAAAGCTGTTTACATCGCCTCTCACGCCGGCTTCTATGAGGGCTGCAAAGGGTGAAACAGGGAAAGGGTCAGTTTCGGAGGAGGTGGAAGACGCTTGCAGGAGCTTTGAGAATTATCTGATGGAGATGATGGTAGAAGAAGGGAAAGTGAGAGACTTGATGGACGTGGAAGAGCTTCTATATTGCTGGAAGAACCTCAATTCTCCTCTGTTCATAGATTTGGTTAGTACATTTTATGGAGAGCTCTGCAAGGACCTCTTTTCCTCCCACAATGAAGATGATACACCCTGACCCTAGCGCTGCTAATCATTATCGAGCTTCCATTTTGTGTTTCTCTTCACTGAAAAACCTAACACACGAGAAAACATAGAGAGTAAGTTCTTAGTATAAAATTGTATTCTTTTTTACTAAATGAATAGGAAAAAAAAAAAAAAAAACAATGAACATCGAATTTACGTAAAAAACTCAAAACGGGTAAAAAACTAAGAACAGAGAAGAAATCACTAATAGAAATCAGTACAATAAACTTTACGGTTCAAACATATGTTTATAAGTAGCATGCGCCTCTAATTTGACATTTAAAGAGGCAATGAACAATCCAAATCGGACACATGAGCTAAAACTCAAATAGAATTAGTGGAAAAGTAGCAGATTTATGCGCAATGATGGGTGCCCACACAACTACAGCCAAAGGGTCACATCGAAAATCCAAAAATAGGCATATATTCTTTGAACACGGGCTCAATAATTGAGCTACGAGAATGGCTCTGTCGGGCAGAGGCCACTCGCCAATGGCCACCTCCCTCTCTCTTTCTCTCTCTCTCTCTCTCTCTCTAAGCAGTAAATTGTGGGAAAGGGAGGCAACAGTTGAGGGAATAGTTACAGTGGAGAGGGAGGAAGGTGAAGCATGGAATGCATTGGAGAAGGGGGCAAAAGGCATAAATGGGTTGGGAGACAGAAACAAAAGCATAACAACAAAATGTAAGCTTGGAAGGGAAGAGACTCTTCCTACGCTTGCATTAACTCATCTCAGCTTATTCTCGGCTACTATACTTTTCAGCACCCAGCTTTCCATTGGTCACCATCTTACTTTGAGGTCAATGAGCTATTTTCCCTTTTTTTCAAAAGGGTGTTGCAAAATAAGGAAGCAAAGAGCGTGAAGTGAGGAAGCAGAGAGTTGGAGGGTTGCTTTTATATTTCTGCTTTTGCTTACTGCTGAAGGGCAAAAAGGAAAAGCCTGCTAGAGAATCCAAGATCCATTCATGGCAAAGCTTAGAAACCCATCATCCATGTAGATTTTCTCTCATTTTCTCGTCTCTCTCTCTCTCTCTTATTCTTCCTCTTCAACTGAGTCTTGGGTATGTTTGGTTTCTGATAAATTCTGAACTAACCCTGGATAAGTTCGACCCAAAAGACTCTGATAATCATGAAGTTCTTGCTCGAAGGGTTTTTCTGAGTTCTTAAGTTATCTTCTATTTCATGGAGGGGAAGAGGGATAGAATTAGAGTTGGGCATAAATACTCCCTCTTCTACTGTATCTACTTCTTCTTCTTCTCTTTCGTACTTTCCAGCTCCACAGCAATCTGTCTCGGTCAGTAACGCTCTCTCTTATTTTCTTTCATTTTCACTTGACATACATTGATCCTGTATTCTTCCCATTTCAATCCAGATAGAAGATGTCTCCTGCCTGCCAAACCCGAATATCTCCAGGTAGGTTGCTCCATTTCTATGGTGTAAGAACCAATTGCTTTCTACCCCTTCATACATCCTTCCATTTCCCCCTCTGTTGGTTGACCTACAGTAACTATCGAACCCCACGATCGAAGATCTCGATCTTAATTATATTCAATCGGTTGCTGTTTTATGTCAATACTTTCATAATTATCGCCAGGAATTCTCAAGTGCAAGCCTCGGAAGAGAGAAATGGTCGAGACTAGATATTGGAAGGCATTTGAGCGGGCTTGGATCATCGCCACCACGCTGCACGTCCAAGTGCGGGAAGTGCATACCTTGCAAAGCGGTTCATGTGCCAGTGCCGCCGGGAAGGCCGGTTACTACTGAGTATTATCCAGAAGCGTGGAGGTGCAAATGCCACAATAAGTTGTACATACCATAATTACTATCTGTCACAACATGTAATCTAGTTGTTCTGTATCCAAAGATGAAGTATTATCATTTGTCTGGGAATCTCATACACTATATCGAAAAGTCACTTTCTTAGTCACATAATTGGTGGTTAGACAATGCAAATTTGCAACTGCATGTGCTTAGCCAGGAGACTGTTTTGATGAATTGATGGCATTGTGATCCTCTTAAACATCATCGTCGGTTTGGAGTAATTATGCCCGGTAAGAGTTCAGTGTAACCAGAATTTCAGTTGGGCGGAGACGCAGAGTTGGACGGAGTCGGGTTTGTATTTAATATTAAAGTTTTCTATTTACTAAGTAACAAAATTCACTGTACCTTGATTTTCTAGTAGTGAATTTCTCATCTGCTCGTAATGTTAGATTTCGGTGTGACCCGAATTCTATTGGGCTAGGCTGGTGGGCCCGTATTGTAGATCTCATTTAGGATTTTGTTTTCTCTATAAATTAATGTAAGTTAAAGTCACAAAACTCGCGATTGTATTTTTATCTTCATAGTAAATTGTTCTTCTGCCCGTGGTTTTTTTCCTGTAAGGGTTTTTGCACTTAAATCTAGTGTCCCACATGGTATTTTCTTTTTCTGGTTATCGTTCGATCTCTAACACGTAATTTTTTTTTCTGTAAGAGTTTTCTAAGTAAATTTTGGTGTTTCTGTTTCTACGGTTCTTTTTTACCGTTTCACCTTCGATTCCTAACATGGCTCAACTCTTCTGTCCTCTACCGATCGGTACATAATAGAATGACCATCCTCCTCCAACATGTACCCATTCTCTAGAGGTCTCGATTGTTGGCAGATCTTTCAGTTGATTTGTCTCCAACTGGACCACCTTTAGTTAGTGAGAATTACAAGACAGCCGGAGATGCGGATCTTGATTTTCCTCAGATGGTAACCTTTTGAGAAGTGATTGAGTTTCCAAGTTTAAATCTGATAATAGCTGTTCAACTACAATGACTTGGACCATCTTACGATAAAGATGTATCTTAGAAGAGTTCTTAGTTTCGTCGATTGTTTGAATCCACAGATTCTTCAACTTCAACATTGGAGGAGTTCTCAATAGTGATGTGAAGAGAGAAGTGGGTCTTGCAATGCAGATATACAAATGTGCATAGTTGAATATAACAACTCATAGTCTAAATTGTGGAGGTTGAGCAGCCAAGTGGTAGACTGGTACTGTTTTGGGGCAGTGCAGTGCAGCTCTATTGGGCTTATGGGTTCGCAGGGAAGTTGCGGGAAGTCTAGCTTAGGCTGAGGATGATAGTTAATCGCATAGATTCTCAGGAATTTAGGCCTCACAATGGCTAGCCAATACGTTTTTCTCTTCTGTCTGTATTCGTCTATGGTTTGATATTGTGGTGTCCTAGGCTTAGAAGAACCACACTAATTCATTCAGAACTTAGTGGTCACAAAAGCTCGAAGTGGAGAAGCTTATTGAAATAGACCCGAACGTCCCTCCTTCCAGCTTCGAGGAAGCATCGCAGAAATAGACCGAGAAGAAAGAAAAGTCCACCAGTTTCACAGACCGCCAACTCCGTCACCACCACCACCGCAAGACTAAAAAAACATGGTGGCCCCTACTTCCAACTCTCTCTCTCTCTCTCTCTCTCTCTTTACAGCGCCTGCTAACGTAAGAGTTGGTCAGCGGCGGGTGCCAACCTCGGATATCGTGTCGGATCCTTCACTACGACACTTGTTCCTTCTTCTTCCTCCAACGTTTAAACACGCTATCTTCCTGCCCCATTTTAAACGTTTCCCATCAACTCTCTTCCGTGTTTGTCCGTCAAATACTGGACCCATCTGGCGCTTCTTCTGGCATATTCTTCGGTGCCAATTGATAAAAGGAAATGAGTTGGGCGTTGCCCGTTGGACTAAGCGAAAGGGCATCGGAGTCGAATATTACTACATTTTCATATTAATCTTAATATATTAGATGTAGCCATAATTTGTTAGGTGTAATTATAAGATTAAACTTAGATTATAAAACTATTAATGATTACTTATACAATCAATAATGAGGGTAGCCAAGCAAAGCACTCAATAGGCAACACCGCCAAGTAAGGAAGGGGTCTTAATTCTTATGTTGCCAATTCAGATCTACACATTAGAAAAGCCTAAAAAAAACAAGTGTCAATCAATCATTTCCACCAAACATTTTTTTTATTACATTTACACCCAATTTCAATCCTCACTTTTTGTTTTATTTAAAAACATATAACGAATTATCGGACAACTGTACTGACTTGCTGATGTCTGCACTTTAATTAACATATGATAGCAACAATTTGTTACTGTACTGACTTGCTGATGTCTGCACTTTAATTAACATATGATAGCAGCAATTCGTAGGTATCTTTACTTTAAATTAGCATACCGCTGCAATAACTCATAGAATTTGAATTAATTTTGAATTTAATAATTATATTTAAAGTTCAAATGTTCGCAAGTTTATGCAATCGTTTGCTAAGTTAAAGTGATGACATTTGCTTCTTGTTCGCTAATTTAAAGTGAGTACGTTTGTGGGTTTTTGTCGTCGTCCGCTAATTTTAAGTGAGGACGTTCTTGAATTGCCACGGTCTCTGCTAATTAAACTGTGACGTCTAAAACACGTTTTTTAATATAAAATTTGAATGAAAAATTTGTCTTATTTAGTTTACTTAGTTTAAAATTTTTGAATATTTTTGGGGAGTTAGAAGATAAACACTTGTTCAAATTTCAAATAGGAAGAAAAGGAGGTGGTGCAGGTGAAAAGATCTAGAACAAAGAATTCCCACCCAACAACTAGTAAAACCTAACAAAAACAGACCAACGTTGTTCATACTTTCAAACCTAGCAGTCTTCATTCCTTATGTTGAGAATTAGTATAGAGAAGCTCAACTTTACCTTTGATACCAATTGTTGAGAATCGAACGCGAAACAGAAAAAGAAAACTGCGGAAACAGGGACACCAAGATTTACGTGGAAAACCCTAACGGGAAAAAATCACGGGCAGAGGAGAAATCACTATGAATGAAATCAAGGTACAATGAGTTTTGCGACTCATGCATCAATATATAGAGAAACTAAATAACCCTAATATTGGATATGGGCCCGACCCGACCCAACTAGAATTCGAGTCACATCTGAACTCTAACACCTTGTTCCTCTGAATTATGGGAGTTATTACCCACTTGTTCCTCCGTCACCTTTTCAACATCGTTTACAACGACATCATT
Source organism: Begonia loranthoides (assembly GCA_022433065.1). Taxonomy (NCBI): domain Eukaryota; kingdom Viridiplantae; phylum Streptophyta; class Magnoliopsida; order Cucurbitales; family Begoniaceae; genus Begonia; species Begonia loranthoides. The sequence continues at coordinate 370,507 of CM039481.1, forward strand.
CTACCCCAAGTTGAAAATGGAGAACTTAATTAAGGCTGTCTGCTGTCACCCCCGACCAAGTTGCAGTGTTTTTTTGGAGGCTTTGAACATGTTCATGGCTGTAACATGTATAAGCTTGGGATTGTTGATAATGGAGGTCATTCACCTGTCGGCCTAGTTTTCTTCTCCTGTAAGAATAACTTATTGCTGAATATCATAATGTAAACGCAGGCAGTTGGTACAGGTTATGAAGAACCTCATCATTGACATGATTCTCATACAAATATATGTTTTTTAAATCAACCCAAAAGGCTGAACCACAACTCCAGTTTTTGTTTTTTAGTTCTGTATTTTGGAATGTGGAAATTAAGCAAATAAACCCTGAACTATATTAGGCACGCGACAAATCTAAAACTAAAATTTCGAATTATGATAAATAAATGAAGTAAATCTCGTAGTCATGTTTTTCATTGAATTAAAATTAAATAGATTGTCTTTTTGCAGCAGACCCGTACATGAAATAGTTATAATCAAGAATTAAAAAATTTCATTTCTAATTATTGGAGTTTTAGTTATTTATAAAGAAATAATTAATTTAATAGAAAATGGACGAAGTCATAAATATTTAAAATAAATATTATAAAATTAATTAAAAGACGTTTAATTATGACCATGAGATATAAAAAGAGAGGTATAAATGGAAAAGCAACCAAGCGCTGGTCTTCCGCCTTCCTTTTTAAGTCTTCTCTTTCTGTATTCTTCGTTAACTAATTCTCATTTGCGTTTTCTGTTGAACCTACAGCGAATTTGGGTCGATCTCTGGCAGACGACCTTATGCCGGAGATAGAACACTACGGCCCGAAAAACGCCCTCTTCGGCAAATACGAGCTCGGTAAGCTTCTGGGCTGCGGCGCCTTCGCCAAGGTTTACCATGCTCGCGACGTTCGCTCCGGCGTCAGCGTCGCCGTTAAGATTATCAATAAGAAGAAGATCAATGGGACCGCCTTGATGTCTAACATCAAGCGCGAGATCTCCATCATGCGCCGCCTCAGCCATCCTCACATCGTCAAGCTCCATGAGGTCCTTGCCAATAAGTCTAAGATCTACTTTGTTATGGAATTTGTTAAAGGCGGTGAGTTGTTCACCAAGGTCGCCAAAGGCAGGTTCAGCGAAGATCTCAGCCGCAAGTATTTCCAGCAGCTCATATCTGCCGTCGGTTACTGCCATTCTCGAGGAATCTTCCACCGCGATTTGAAGCCCGAGAATCTTCTTGTTGACGAGAATGGAAATTTGAAGGTTTCCGATTTTGGACTCAGCGCCGTTGGCGACCAGATTCAACACGACGGGCTACTGCATACTCTTTGCGGTACGCCTGCCTATGTGGCGCCAGAGATTTTGACGAAGAAGGGCTACGACGGGGCGAAGGTGGACGTCTGGTCGTGCGGCGTCATTCTCTTCGTGCTCAATGCAGGTTACCTGCCGTTTAACGATCCAAATCTCATGGCTATGTACAGGAAAATTTACAAGGGCGAGTATCGGTGCCCCAAATGGATGTCTGCTGACCTCAAGCGGTTCATAGCTCGGCTTCTCGAGACAGATCCAGTTAAAAGAATCACTGTCGATGAAATTTTGAAGGATCCATGGTTCAGAAAAGGCGATTACAAGGAGATTAAATTCTATGATGATTGCCAGGATAAAGACATCAAATTTGACGATAAAGATGATTGTGAAAGCAGGATGATGAACGCGTTCGATATCATATCTTTCTCTTCCGGTTTGAATTTATCCGGTTTATTCGACGAAGCTCACAATTCTGTTGAAGACAGTGAACGATTAGTATCAACGGAGACACCGGAGAAAATAATGGAGAAAATAGAGGAATTATGCAAGACACAGAATCTGAGGTTAAAGAAGAAGAAAGAGTTGGCGATGGAGGTGGAAGGGGAAAACGGAAACGCTATAATTGGAATCGAGGTGTACCGACTGACGGAAGGAATGGTGGTGGTAGAGACGAAGAGAAGAGGCGTGGACGAGGGCTATTACAGGCAAATCTGGAAGAATAAACTGAGGGCCCAGCTCGTCGGCCCGTTAGATCAGGCAGAGTCTTCGACTTCTTCACTGAAGAGCGCTGCGAGGGTCCGGGAGGACGACAGTTGAAACAGACGTCGGGTGCCGGCCGAAAACCGGAAAAGATGACATTTTGCGGAGTCACAAGTTGGAAGCGGGAGTGACGCCGCCGACACTATCCTAACTCCGGAACTGATGTTGCAGAGATTATGATTATAAGAGTATTAATTATATTTTAATGGAAAAAAGAGGAAGAAATTGTTGTAATTTGTGTTGTTTTTATTTGTATATGGGATTAAAAAGATGACTGAGGAAATCAACAGCTGAAACAGCCGGCTATGAGCTTTGAATGTCTGTACATAATTTTTGTATATATAATAAAAACCGAAGGGCCAAGGCTGAGTCTTGGGTTGTCCTATTTCTCCTTGCTGATCTTCATCCTTTCGTCTTGTAAATGTTGGGTCTTTTAATGGCTGCCATGGCCGTCTTGGGGTTTTCTTCGATTTCCCTTCATCCCTTCGTCTCGTAAATATTGGGTCTTTTAATGGCTTGTATTGGAGGATGAAAAATGACTTGCAATACTCTTCTTGTTTTTCACATCACACTTAATTCTATTGACTGCAGAATAAGAAGTACAGTCGACCCAGAAGACAGACGCCATTGTTAGACGAAGAGAGGTTTAAATTGAGCCCTTTTTTATGCTCAGATAATAAAAATGATAAATGCAACGCCATTACGCACGCGGTAACGACGTCTGCCAAGAGAGGAGAGAGAGAGAAGGAAAGGAAAGTTTTTTACGACGTCGTTTTTGTGAAGGGTTATCTCAACAAACGGTCGAATTCTTTTATCAGATTGACGCCGAACAGTCGGATGCAGAGCTAGGGATGAGGAAGAGACATCGAAAACCAGGAATCTCAGAAACCGTAATCCCGAAGGAAGAAGAGAAAGAAAATCCAGCGGAAGAAGGAAAAGGGTTTTTCGCCTGCTATCTGTTAGCCTCCCTCAGTCCTCGCCACAAAGGCCATATCTACATCGGGTTCCGATCTGCATCTTCCATAAAAAAAATTTTCTTTTCGTTTCAATTGATTAGATCCCCTTTTCTAATGAATCAAAAAATTGGCAATCAATAGATTCACAGTGAACCCCAGGCGTCGAATCAGACAGCACAATGGTGAAATTGGGAGCGGTGCTTGGCGAACCAAGTGCAAGAGGCCATGGGAGATGGTCTTGTGCATCTATGGCTTCCCAACCAACGTCTCTGCCCTTCAGGTTCTATTTCTTTCTTGGATTCTTTCGTTTCTTCGTTAAATGTCTTCAGTACCTTTAACCCGATTGTTTGAACTACTCGACCCATAAAATCATTTTTGATGTTTGGCAAAAGATCTGATTGAAGATTTCTTTTGATTTAGATTCATTGCTTGAATGCTTAGGATTGTATTAATTTGATCAAACGATAGTCTCTGTTTGGGTTTGAATATCTAGTTTGAATGGGCTTGGCAACACCCAACCGAGTCATTGGCGGTGAGGAAGGCAGCTGCAAGCTTTAAGTCTCTCTCTGGCATTGCCAATAAGATCAAACTTGCATACACAATGCTCACTCTCCCTACCTGGAACACGTAAAATCTTATTTTTCTTTTGAGTATATATAGATTCAATCTGTAGAATCTGGTGACCAATCTGAAATATTGAAAACTCTATACATACAGTTTGAATATCACCGTCAACTATGTCTCAACAAAGTACACAAAGCATTCTGCCGGCTGCCCGACCCTTCCAGAGAATATGTCCGTCCAGGTGAGTCAAATCGACGAGCTCCCTTGCTATGTTGAAAGAGATGAAAGGTCAATTCAAAATGAAGATAGCTGGGATGAAGAAGACGAAGAAGCTTGTGATGACAATAACTTCCTCCCAGTAATATTTTTGGAGTCAACACTTGTACACGACGAAAACCATAGCCAGGACGACGAGGCCATCATTACTGAAATCGACAGACAAGTGGAAAAAACAGGACCATCTGGGATTTTCACCGGCAGTTCTTCGACGGAAACTCCGGTCGACGAACTGGATGCATATAGACTTAGTAAGAGCAATGAAAAGCTAAAGGAACAAGAAAGAAAAGGAGAGAAAGCAGGAGTGGCAGCTACTGCATATAATGCAAGAAGCAGGTGTAACATTGTGCCTTGTGGGGTGGAGTTAATAGACGTGTCCACCCCCACCCCATCGCCTGATTGCAGAATTAGTTCCTGCAGAAAGAAGAGGAGAGCTGCTTCCTTCTCTGTGGAGATCATAGACTTAACTAAATCTCCATCTTTCATCCAATTGTGAAGTATGAGTTGCTCTTATTATAGCCTTTTAATTGTTGTAATAATTGAGCCGCTGACATTGGAAATGTTTGTATTGCCTCTTCCATGGATGACCCTCGCTCATTAACAGTAACAGTCAGGAGATTAAGTCAATTAAGAGTAATGCTATCACTAATCCAATGGGCTTTCTCCCAGAACATGGGATATATTGCTCATCATAGATCCCATTAGAGATGGTAAACGAGCCCATTGGACCAGCAAGGCTCTTTTAACTTGCCAGCCAAATCAGACTTTTTAAAGTCAAATCAGACCTAGACCTTTTAAAGTTCAGCTAGGCTCCAATTGTCACTGTCCTCCTATTTTAAAGAGATTTAAGATGGGTCATGCGACACTCGTTGTTAAGAAAAATAACGAGTTAGCCTACAAAGTGTGCTAACGGCACCAATTGTCCACGACGTTAGAGCGATCTTTATGTCTAACGAGCGAATAGTGTGCTAGTGAGATTAATTGAAAAAAAGGGTTATTGAGCATAGTTTGTATGTAAAAAACTTGTTCATTGATTGACAGCAAATTACATTGGTTAGGGGGGCTCGTTTGTCACGTTTAGGCCCATGCCATTAAATATACAGAAACCAAACAATGACAAGTTTGTAATTCATTTAAACAATTCATTAAAATATAGTAATTACATTAAACTACAAAATTTTATGCTGTTTTAAATACTGAATCGCTCAATTCTACAATCCCATATGTAACCCTAGACGAGTCCTAGGCTCAAATTGATCATTATTGTTAGAGTTCGGAGTGACCTGAAATCTAGTTGGGCTAGGTTGGACTCATATTCAATATTAGGGTTATTTATTTTTTCTATATAAATGATACTTGAGTCGCAAAACTCATTGTACCTTGATTTCTGATTAGTAAATTTGTCCTTTGCCCGTGGTTTTTCTCGAAAGAATTTTTCACGTAAATCTAGGTGTCCCTGCTTTCACAATTTTCTTTTTTCGTTTTGCGTTCGATTTTCAACCATTGGTATTAGAGATTGGTTGAGGTTCTTGTACCAATTCTCAACCATTATTGACCCAATGGATTTGAAGATCCAATCCTACACACGTTCTTCCTGGAAAAAAGGGAATAAAATATGTACAAAGTGGGAGCTGCAACTGCAACTCATTAGTTAATTTCTTGAAAGAACATGTTTTGAAGACAAGGATTAAACATTATTATCATTGCCAGATTCTCTCCTCCATCAAACCAATTCTGTTCCAGCTTTTTTTATTCACCGTTTTGCGAAGACATTTCCTTAAAAAATGCCAACCAACAATTAACAATTCATGTCAAACAAGACTAAGATTGTTGGTAGAACTCAATAATTCGATATTAACAATTGCAATCTTTTCGTGCTCAAGCTTATGCCCACCACACTTGCATTTCAGATTCAACACTTCTCATTTTCAGCGCTGTTTTTGGCGTATTTTCTCTGTATTTTTGATCAGTTCTTTGTCTAATCATTTGAAGAAGTCCACGCGCCTTATGAACTAAGCTCTGTTTGGATTAAAATAGCCACTTGGGTTGGGAAATATGATAGAATAAAGATGAAATGATGCTGTTCTTCTTCTATATAAACTCGTTAGTCTTGACATCTCTTGGAAAACACACAACTGTGGTGAAAACAAGTTTCTGAACTGTAATAGCCATGGCTGCTTCTTCAACCTGTTTTCTTTCTTTCTTCTTCTTCATCTTTGCTTTGGTTGTTGTAAACCCTACACAGGCTCAACTTACTCCTCACTTCTACAAGTATACATGCCCTCAGGCCTTTCCTATCATTCGTTCAGTTGTTTTTTCAGCTCTTCGTCAGGAGGCTCGCATGGGAGCTTCGCTTCTTCGCCTGCACTTCCATGATTGTTTTGTCAACGTAAG